>BGPR01000953.1:292545-345670 GCA_013235015.1 Araneus ventricosus
TGCTCCTTACGCCAATTACTCATTATTCGAGGTGCTCGTTAAGCGAGGTACCACTGTAATAAAAATGTATTCTTCATTTGTATGGAAGCAAAATAGTACATATTAAAACATTAGTCTTACACAAAACGGAGTTATTTCGATTTCAGTGGCTTCATAAAATCTAACTTCTATGACGATTCAACGATATTTTATCTCACTTAAAATTACTAATATAATAGCCCAGATCCTCCGGTAACGCTCTGACGTCACCAACAATAAAACTCACCCCACAGCACTGCGAGACGTTAAACAGCATTATTTCATTGTTAGAGAACCTAAATTTTAGTAATTTTAAATTTAAAAGAGTAATTGTCGATTTAATTTCAAATTTAATAGCTCTAAAACAGTGAAATAAAATTTGCTATCGATTGATATAAAATTTATCTCACTATGATCAATAGTTCCCGAGAAATTTTAAATTATATTAATCTTATTTTTCAAATTAATTTTCTTTTTTTAATAGAAAGTTGTAAATTACGTCATAGTTTGGAAAGTTATTGAATTATAATCAAATTGTTATCAACGAAAAATACTTCACACGGAATGTTGTTTGCCAAGAGGTTTTCTGAATAAAGAAATATGTAAATAAAAAAATAGTTCCTGTCATAAAACGTATGTTTATTTTATTTGTTTTCAATCAATGCTAAACATTTCTCTCGCATATATATCTATTTAAACACGTCAAATTTGACGGGAAATCTCTCGAATGAAGAGACAATTTGCACCCTTCAAACCATGACGGGTGATTTTCTAGTTTCTTAATATCAAACTAATGTTTTTTTATTCCTTGCCTTATAGATAGAAGCTACAGATATTTCTTATCTTATAGCTAGGAACTACGTTCCTCCTTAACACGTTTACGTCGGCTCTGAAATTTGCATTATTCTAGTGAGACCCACGGGTGGGGAGGGCCAGATTTCCCATAAGGCCAACCTAGGCCATGGCCTAAGGCGAGCCGTGAGGGGGCGCATTTACAGAAGAAATAACAATCAAATATTTATATGTAGTTCATTTCTTTTGTTTCATGTTTCCCCTCCGGCCTGTAGAAGGCCTTGCACCCTCTTGGGTAGGCTGGGCCGGGGCGGGTTGTAAATAAATAAATGTTGAAAAGGCCATATAAAATAACGTTTTTAATATTTACTTTCGTTACATTATATATATTGAGCGATACATTTTTCGGCTTCTGCGGACCTTGCCGTCGCTTACTCTTGCTCTTCTTTAAATTGAAATTAATTTAATAAGATCTCCCCACTTCAATGACCTATCAAGCCAATTCATAGACAAATGCACGGACAAAGAAGTTCCAGTAGGTATTTCAGATGATTTCAAACAATTCGATGAAGTATTTTGCGGGTGTTATTGATTTCATTTCATAAATTGTGCAATTTTGAATTAAAAAATTAATGTGGTTCATAGATGATAAAGATTGTATTAAGTGATTATGTTTCAAACATAAACTATTGTACAGGGTGGTCATAAATTATTGGACCCATTTCAAAAAACAATAAAAAAAACTAATAATGTTACAACTATGTTTTTTAAAAAATGAGATCGCAATATAAAAAAGTTTTTTCTTTCATATAGGTAAAGCGCCGTTACGATGGTCTAGGAGGTCGTAAATTATTAGACGTCTCCCATTTTTGAAAGCCATTATCTGCGAAACTTTTAATTCTAGAAGAAAAATAAAAACATGTATTTGTAGGGAACAGAGGTGGGGCCAGTGGGGGGACCTGGGGGGACGGCCCCCTTTCGGGGATGCTGTGCACCCCCTTCGGGAAAAATTTTTGAACCCCGTTCACGCAAAGGGGTGCCCCCCATCGGGCAGATCGCGCCCCCCGTCGGGCGGATGTTAGCGACACTCCTGGTAGGGAATTTTACGCTCTTTAATTTGTTAATTCACATGCAGTGTGAAAACTGGATATTTTTCGAGATATTAAAGAAAAACTAACAGAGGAAATCAGAAAATGAGCATCGGTTTCTGCTGATCGGTAGCCATTGTGTATGGAAATCTCTCTCTGTAGCAAATTTAGAACGCCTTAATGGTACGCCACCTATCTAAAAAATGTTTTTTATTTGCTCTCTCATTAAAAAAACAGTAGTTATAACATTATTAGGGTTTTTTTTAAAATTAATTTTTGAAATCGGTTGAACGCATTTCCATACGCAATGGCTACCGATCAGCAGAAGCCGATGCGTATTTCTTTTCTGGTTTCTTTTTTTTTTAGTTTTTCTTGAATATCTCGAAAAATATCCAGTTTTCACACTGCATGTGAATTAACAAATTAAAGAGCGTAAAATTCTCTACAAAAACATGCTTTTATTTTTCTTCTAGAATTAAAAGTTTCGCAGATAATGGCTTTCATAAATGGGAGATGTCCGATAATTTACGATCTAATTTTTTTTATTAATTTTTGAAATGGGTTCAATAAGTTATGACCACCCTGTATATTAAGTTAAAAATCATATATTAACTTTTTTGAAAGGGGGCTGCAGAATATACTTTGGCCTAGGATGTAGAAATGTTTAAATCCGGCCCTGACGGTGGGTTACACCGGTGTGAATGTGTTAAATGTCTATTGTCTCCAAAACATGCTGCCCTTTTCCAAGTGCGCCGAGTCTTTCAGCTTTTTTTTAAGGATCCGGGTCTGAGATCACGGCTTCTACAGTAGCGATTTGACTATCAGCTCTTTGCTTTGAGAGTAAAATTACACAATGGGATCATTACTATCAACTTCCAAATCGAAGATACTGCCACGATTCATAAGTTTTTTTTTATTACATCAGCAACTCGATCAGTTTCAGGATCATTTATGAGAAAAATAGGGCAAATTTTGTCTTTATTTCTGAATTTTGCATTTGTTTTACATTCTAAACTTAGCAATATTCGATGCTGTAGGGGAACACTAGGAACCGTGTAAGCTCAGGTATTACTGTACATATGGGAAAATTAACAAAAGTACGAGCAGATCAAAATTTAGCCTCTTTATGCTTTATTTTACAAATTTCATCTCTTGATTTCATATGCAAATATAAATAAATTAATGACACAATTACGTTAAGGAAGTAATTTTTATTTCTAAGTTACGATTACAGATATACTATATTTTCATATCTATTCCACAAAACACAAGTTGGTATAGCATAGCCAAAACAGCTCTTGCCTCATAAAAATACATTAACAAACCTCAAAAGATGGCATATGCCTGTCATTTGCAAATTTCGGCATTTGAGAATTCAAATTTCTATCACAGCATAATACGGATTTATTCTTTGAATACTTTAATCTAATGAATATTTGAATATTAAATAAGTCAAACCTGCCGTTTATGCATGAAAGAAAGATTAAGTATAGAAGAACAAACACTGTTGCTTTCTGAGTGTAATACTACCTGAAAAACGTTGATGGTAAGACGAAATTTCGAACAGATAAACGGTAACCAAAGCAAACAATTTCTGATTGCGATGACACTATAGTCGATATACTGCACAAAGTCATCAGGTGAAAAGAAAAATGAGATAATATGCTCTTGTTGTTTTAAAATGCCGTCTCTGTAGCATGAAAAATCACGCATATCAATATATCGTCAACATATAATACATGCAACACTTGTGTTGATAAGCACAATTTTTTTCGGTTTTACAGATGACATTTTAAAACAAGAACACTTTAAATCATTTTTCTTTTGACTTTGTCACTTTTAGCAGTATACCGACAATATATCTTTCAATAGCTGTTATTCAAAGAGTAAGTATAAAATTATCAGAAAAAAAAGATTTTATTATTGAACTTGGATTTGAAGTAATATACAACGCATCAACCTATATTTAAGATTGGAGTTTTATTTTTTGTATTAACAGAATGCGTCATTTTTTTCTTTTTCGGATTTTCGATTCAATTATTTATCCGTTTGAGTGTTGTTCCGATTGAGAATCACTGACATACGCAACAGAAATACAGAAGAAATCCTTATCACATGTTTAGTTTTCTGATCTGATCTTAATCTCTATGGCTAGCAAAGACTGGTATTTTGAAACCGTTCCCCAATTCATGTACTTAGCGCCATCACCGCCCGGCTGATTTCTACCATTCGGGTTACTGCCACCACAATTGGAGTACCACCATCCACCCTGCTTCAAATCTGTGCAAGATTTTGTCCATATGTCGTTTCTTTTATCTTTTGTTGAAAATTTCATGTTTCTCAAAGTTTCGATTCCATCCCCTAAATAAATAAAAATAAATTTAGTTAAAACACTTTTTAAAAGCACATTTTTATTATTGTACAGTAAATCTTCAATTAACCGAACTAGTCCGGATCAGTGCTGTGACATATAACCGAATAGACAGAAAACTCTTAACTCTCTGATGGACAAATTTTAAAAAATCGCTAATTAGATTTTACATTCGCGAACGTGTTCAAATACGGTTGAACGAAACGAATTGTTATTTATTGGCAAGGCTTTATTAGTACAGTCGACGCTCGTTATAACGACCCTCTGCGTCCCACAGCAAAATGTCTTTATAACGAGTGGTCGCTATAGTGGATATAATTAAAAAATGTACACATGCACACTCAGCAGTTCCGTAAAAATAGGCGATTTTTAAACAGATTCCAACTAAATACTCAAATTATTTTTATCATTGGTATTAAAAATAAAATTTTATCAATTAAAAATATATTTCTAAAATAGATTTTAAAGTAGAAAATAAAAGGTGTTATATACTTACAAAACATTTATTTTCTAAAGAAAAAAGATAAGAAATGGTTGTTTGTCTTTTCTGCATATGTGATTTTTGCAAAACATAACTTTCCGTTTCAGTTAAAGATGATAAATAATGTTTTGTATTTTCTTGCCTTTCAAAAAACATTTTAAAGTCTCAATAGCACTTGAAACATTTTTTTACTCTAGGCTATTCTAATTTCCGCGCTGTAGTGAGTGATAATTTCGTCCCCCTCCCGTCAAAGTTTAACTGTAACACTGAAGACTCTACATCTAGGAAGCTTGGCAATACAATAATCAAGGTCATTTACGTTTAAACATGTTATTTTTGGAAAAATACTGAGAAGAGTGTCCGCTGCATTCAGACGTAGTATTAGGATTAGACGACACTGGACGGTCGTCATACCGGAAGTAAAATAGCATTGTGCATAGGGAAACAGTTGGGGAATTTGTCTCTGGTCGTTATAATGTGTGGTCATTATAACGAGCGTCGACTGTATAATATGGTTCAACGCTGTAATAGTACTTAGTAAAAAACACAACAGCTTGGCGAAAATCGCAGGATACAGCAGAGAATTGACTTGCTTCTTACCTCCTGCGGAATTCGTGCGATAAGCAGTTAGAGGGTTAATACATTAATACAATAACGTACAGTCTCGGGGAAAAAAGGAGCCACCCAGCATTATTCAGCTATCGTTCATTGAGCATTAAGAAAAGTTACCGATCTTCAGGAAATAACGTATACTAAAAGATTGTATGGTTAAAAATTTCATAAGGGGTCATCTAAATATTTAAAATTTCACTGATTTCAAAATTTTCAATAGCAACAGCCATTTTTGATGTCATAAATAAATTTCTCATGAAAAAATACCCCAAGAAATAAATTTTGGTTAATATGCCATTAATATATCGGAAGATATTCGACATTTTGTGTTCTAAATAGATATGGGGTCATCTCCACATTTAGATAGAGAAGATATCTGCTTGGACTTAAATGTCGGTAGTAGCATTTTAAATTATTTCGCACTTTAAATGTTCTTTTCAAAGTAATGATCAACATTTTACAATCGGTAAAGCTTGATGCGTAAAAAAATAAATCTATTAATATTACACCACTTTAATTTATAAAGTTTTAATAATATATATAAATAGTTAAAACTTTACATATGTTTCAAAAATAAAGTAATGTGATGTTTATAGTTAATAATGAAAACGTTTTCGAAATGCAAGACGCTCAAGTGCATCGTTTTACAGTGAAAATTTAAAATTTAATGTAGCTTCAAAACTTCTAGTACTAATATGCTGAAATTTTGCATAGGCTTATCAAATGGCCATCTGCTTCGATAACTGTCAAAATTTATAAGTGTTGCTATTCAAAAAAAGATTTAGCATCAATTTTGATAAAATAGTTTATGTGCTCAAAATTATTTTAAAATAAAAAGTTAAAGTGTAAAAGGCGCAGAAGAATTCATACTACTACAGAAAAAAATTCTAGGTTAATAGTTATATTATTTCTCAAGATATCAATAAAAATTCAAAATTTTACTTTAACATTAGAAACTCAAAATTTCATTTGTTTATAATTCCGAAACAAAAAATGCTGGGATGATGAAACTTGGTATTACAGCATAATTTTTATGTAGTTTCAAAATTTTTAAAGAAAAATGTGTGTTTCCATTGGAAAGTTTGAAGTTAGTGCTATTATAAATATGTATATGACCCCCTTATGAAAATTTTTAACATGGCACCTTTTACTAGACCTTGTTTCCTGAAAATTGATACCTTTTGTTTTAACACGCGATGAACGACGGCTAAAACGGCTAAATAATTTGGGATGGCTCCTATTTTTTCCTCGACTGTATAATACTTGGAACGAAAATAAAAGTAAAATCCCTTAAAAGTGAGTAATACACACGTATTGTATTTCATTTTACAAAAAGATTAATGTAATTTTCAAATAAGTGTAGTAATGTAGAAAAATGTTTTGCAATACTATAAAACTATGTTACTTTAAAATAACCTGTCATCTAATTCTCTGTCTTTGAGGCTCTACCTTTTTAATGTGTATTATTTACTTCATATATATATATATATATATATATATATATATATATATATATATATATATATATATATATATATATATATATATATATATATATATATATATATATATATATATATATATATATATATATATATATATATATACGGGTGTCAACAAGGACTCCCTGATTTTAAAATTAAATAACTCCACCAACGGAGATCGATGAAGATTGAACCGGTGGAATGCTTGGTCAGAGGTAAAATCTCATACAGAGTTTCAAATTAGTCACAAATCTTGCCGACAGGTGGCGCTGTACATTGCGATATTCAGAGTCCGAGAAGAAAGCTGTAAACTGTCATTTGCAAGCAATCGTTGCAACCACATCACAATCGATTCAAAATGTGCATTTTTCGTGCTTGCATAGGACAGTTTACAGCTTTCGTCTTGGACTCTGAATAGCGATTGCAACGTACAACGCCACCTGTCGGCAAGATTTGTGACTAATTTTGAAACTTCTGTATGAGATTTTTACTGCTCTCAGACTAAGCATTCCACCGGTTTCAATCTTCTATCGATCTCCGTTGCGGAGTTATTTAATTTTAAAATCAGGGAGTCCTTTGTTGGACACCCTGTATATATATATATATATATATATATATATATATATATATATATATATATATATATATATATATATATATAAACTTTTACACGAAGGGTGGTTTTCAGTTCTAAGGGTCATGATTAGTGAAGATCTACAGAAATTTTCCGAAAGTCGTGTCATGCGAACCATTGCAATAGGTAGACTTCCTATAAAGAATCTACCTAAAAGTTACGAATGGAAAGCGTAGAAAAAATAAAGAGAACCTAATAAAGAATCTACCTAAAAGTTACCTATGGCGTAGCATAGCCAAACAATACACTAGATAAGAAAATAGTTGTTTTCGAAAGAGAGCATGGCAATTGGAGAAAGAAATGTCAATTGTGGCAAAACGTGATTTTGTCTCGTCGAACGAGACAGAATCATTTTGTCTCTGTTGCATATTACGCTAGGGTTAATAAACATTTCATGAAAGATCTTGATCGGATAACTCTTTTTTTGCATACATAAGACAAAAAATGGTTGAAATAAGGACAGAAAAACTTAAACAAGGAATTTTAAATTGCCCTCAAATCAGACAGCTCATAAACTATCCTCATTTCCTAGATTCCATGAATGAGACGTTTAATTTCATTTCACCAGACATACCCCCGCACTCGGAGCCAGAACGGCTCCCTGTCGGTTATATAAGCAAGCGTGAGACATGATTAATAAAGCACGATATGTGGATGAGACATCGCGAAAAGCGTGGATCTCACGTGTCCTTATTACCAAGAACTTCCTGGGTTTAGATAATAGCATAACAATTTCAGATATCTTGGTTGTAACAGTAAGGTGATCAACTTTTTTAGAATAAAAAGGAGGACACAAATAAATTGAAGAACAAAAATATCGTAAATAAAAAGAAACAATTTTTTCATTGCTGCAATAATACGGAATACACTATAATAAGATAAATGCATACTAAACCATTTTATATTGTAAATTTGTTTACATGCCTATAAATTATTAGCATTTCAATGAGTACTGGATGAGTACAAAGGATCGGCTCATCATCGATCGAATACGAAGATTTACAGCTTAGCCTCCTAATATCGAAAAGGAGGACAGAACTTACCAAAGAAAGACTGTCCTTTATAAAGGAGGACGAGGGGTCACCGTAGTGATAGAGCCGCACCACGCCAACGGGCGGACGTTTGTTAAAAAATTGCATAATATTTTAATACATTATATTCTATATAATAACTAGCTGAACCCGGCAAAGCTTTGCTATTGCTAGATTTGAGAATATATAAAGATTGAATAAACACAATTGAAAGTTTGATATCAATTATTGTATTTATTTAAAATTAGATTATTATATTAGATATGAGAATCTATATACAATGGCGGTTTTCCGCACAGGCGCTAGAGGCGGTCGCCTCGTACCTTGGGCCTCAAAATCTATTCGAAATACAACGCATCTAAGCCGATGACCAAATTGCTGCTTTGGGTAAGCGCTAAGAAAAATTAACGAGTTAGAGATTCGGTAAATAAAATTCCAACTAAATAACGAATATATAAGATAAGTATAGGCGTTAAATTAAAAGCACAAATCGTAAGTTTATTTTTGGTTGCGTTTTTCTCATGAATAGTGTTTTTCCTAGGAGGGGCCTCAAAATAATTTTGCGCCTGTGGCCTCATATTTTCAAAATCCGCCACTGTCTATATATATAAAAGGCAATGTTCGTACGTGTGTTTTGATGTGTGTGTATCGATTTACTTGATCACTTGAATTTCCAATGAAATATATTTGCAAAAATTTGTGGTCAGCATCCGTAAATGGTAGCAAAGAGCCTGCTGTATGATATATTTGATATTGAATGTTGGCATAATTCTCAGTTATTATATTCGTTGCACAGAACGAAGTCATTTGAAAACATGTGTTAAAATTTCGTATGTTATTCAAAAAATACTTCAATTGTGTTGTAGTACCAGCAACCAATGAGAACAATGGCTCAAGTGGTGCCTTCAAACAACATATCCCAAGTGCTTCATTCTTGCATTTTAATGCCTTGAAATCTGTGCAAATTTTATTCATACTTTCAACAACCACAACTGAATGCAAGCTATATTCAATTTCCGATTTATACGGAAATGCAATACGATCAAGTTTTATCAATTAATTTAATCGATTCATTTGCATGCGTAATCGACTATTCCCATGTTTTTCATTTCGATCACTATATGGCAAAGATTGTCCTAATTACCTAATTCTTACTCGACTTGCTTCATTTCGTGCTTCGTGTTGTTGTGATGATTCAGTAGCATGTGACTATGACATATGTAATCTATTTCCTTCATTTTGTTGCTCTGTTTCATTTTGTCTTTCTACTCGTTTTCTCTTGGCTGCATTTGTACGACGATAAATATTTTGTCGTTTTGGCGGCATTTTTATCAACAGCAAAATGCAATTCTAACAGCAGAGTCGAACAGTCATAATGTAAAATAAAAATACTTACAAAACTTCACTTCATAATGCAGCAAAATCATTACAATTAATATTGAGCATTAAGAAACTTACGGAACATTAACAAATTGAGCATTACGGAACTTCACAAAATTTAACAACAGCACTTGATCTTTCTTCTACGCATGCGCGACAACATTTCTTACCTTGTAAGCTTCAATGTGAGAAATACTGTCTCGTGGTGCCATCTACATTTAATTAATAGTACTGCTACCATTGATATTATATTTGTAATGTTTCTGTCTTTTGAAAGGAAGACACCAGATTTTAGAAAAATATATCTATTTGGACATAGACAAACATAAAATAGGCAACGCACATAAAAATTATAGTGCTGTACGTTGCACTCAGAAGCCAGAGCTATTTCAAAAATAACGACCACAAATAAGCTATGATCTCACTTCCCTTCCCGAGATTGCCGCCGAAACTGACTTGTTTACAAAAAACAATCCTACATTAGGAAGGAGTTGCGCCAAGCGTTTTATCAACCATCGCCAATGGTATCCAAATATTAAAATATCATTAGGCCCTAACTTTCTTTATAATGGTCAGATCGAGGATTTCAATAGCTTTAAACCTTCTCCGGACAACGCGGATCATTTTGCAAGAAAACAGCGCGTAAATCGATCCAGTAGTTTTTTAGTCTATAAGACACGCACATACGAACATTGCCTTTTATATATATAGATATAACAGGTAAATAATGTAAACTTTTATATGCATAAATATATTAGTCATTAACTGTTTACAATTTAGTAAGAAGTAAAACTATAGTTTCTATCAATGACCTGCTGCATACGACGTGATATGGAATCTATGACACTGCTAACGAAACCTCAATCTTTTATTTACTTTCTTATTCATAACGAAATCGTGAATATATTGATTTCAAGCTGGCGACTTATTTGTCTGTACGAGAAACCAGATTGATGAAGATCGATTATTTGGCCTTTCGTTACGTTGTCTACTTCTCGTGGCATATTAGTAAAATAATCAATAATATTAAAAAAAAGCAAGCTTAAGACATGAAAACTTTTTGGGCAGCTGAGAAGTGAAAGAGAGACGCTTATTTTTTGAAGTATTCTTTTATAAACTAAACAAAAAAGTTTAATGTTGCTGAAAGCTAGAAAACGATTGTCCCCCCCCCCCCCCAAAAAAAAAATATTTAAAATCATTTCCAAGAATTTTTTACTTTTATTATTTTTTTACTTAATTGCTTTCTACCAGTAATAGACTTATATTAAAACTATAAATTTGTCGAAACATTTTAAGCTTTTGTTTTATTTTTTTAAAGGCACTTTGTCCAAGTCTCATAACACTGTATTATCCACACACAAGGAGTTAATATATTGTTTCATTGAGTAATCTTCTTGAGTATTGTTTCATTGAGTATTTATTCATACATTTAATAATATATAAATCCATACTTTATACAGAATTTTGCTTCTTTGCATTTACATGTATTACATTCTTACAAAATATTTCGACAACTATAAACGACTTTCATTTTTCATTTTAGTGGTTTAAAAATAATGCTTCTTGAAATGTAAGAGGAGTAGAATCTGTTACATGTATCGATTTTTCTTTTCGTTTCTTATTCAAATTTACACTTATTTTAAAAAGAAAACAATTTTTCTTAAACTAAAGCAACATCGGAAGCCATGCTTTGTTTTCTGCTTGAGATTCATCGTATTTTGGAATGCATTAAGATAACGGACATGGTCATTTAATATTAGAAAGTCCAAATTTCAATTATTCAAAACTCATCAACCGTTTACTCAAAATTACAAAATTTTATATGTATTCGAGCTAATTTGATCTGGAAAATCTGAATGTAGGTGTTGCCATTTTTAAAATATTGAGTTTGTGTAAATCTAAATATGAAGACGGCCCCTTTCATAAAAGAATATTATTTAAACTTATAGATAATGTGACCCTTTTTTAAGTTCTGCCCTCCCTCGAGAAGTGTCCTCCTAAATTTCCACTTTTTCAATATTTGAAATTAGAAGACTGAATTTAGATTTAAATCTGAAAAATTAGTGCAATAGGATAATGAACACTATGAAATCGATAAAAGATGATGGAAATATTCAGCCATTTCAAAAATGAACATATTTCATGTGAAAATTTATTCTTGTTCAATTTTCGATTTACTGCTCTAGAATTAAAGCAGCAGTTGAAAGGATATTTTCACTTGCTAATGATTTTTGGACATGTGAGAAATTGAGTTGAATGTTGATATTCTAGTCACAGTACTTGCCATTTAATTCACTATGAAGGATATTCCTTGTTTAGATATTTCTAATATATTGTTAGAAGATGATGCACTGACAAAATTATTCATTCTCTGAAAAAGTACTCATTTAAATAATAATTACTAGGCATGTATACATAATTATAATTTAAAACGTTACAAATATTTTTATTATGCATTACCATATTATAGTGTATTCTGTATTATTGTTGCATTCAACAGAGAATAGAGTTTGCTTATTTCTAAAAACATAGCACTACTTATGATTTTGTGAAATGCGCTACCTATCTTTTTTCTAAGTATTAGGTAGAATTATACAGTTTTAATTAATATAGTGTTTTCGACGAACCATGCTTCCATATAAATCGAAGGTTTATGAGTACACTCTTACCGTGGTCCACTAACTGATTTTTAGAGATAGGGATATACTTCCAATCGAAAAGATGATTTAAATAATATAAATAATTATATTATATGCTGTTTGTGTCTATAAATATACTACTGAAAGCAGTAATCACAAACGTTATGCATTCCCCCGGCCTTATTAGTCATATTTAGTGAAATATTATTGGCCCACTAATATATTAAACAAAAAGAAAGTTCCACTCATTTGCGACTAAACCTGACCGAGTTATGAAGCTTTGAATTTCACTATTTTAAACAATTCAAGTACAGCCTGAAGCAAGCGTTGCGCTCTGGTTGCAGAATCTTCCTCCAGGCAGCCATTGAAATTATCTAAAATCGTCTAAAATAATGATACTCAAAGCTCTTGCTCAGTTTTAAGCGGGCCATTCATCGTTGGTCCATTTTGGAATTTTTGGAACACAGGAAGGAAAAACCAATCGTCAGGGTGAAAAACCGATGAAAATTATCATAGCGGAACGGAAGGGTCGGAATTCAGAGTAGTTTGAAGTCTGATTGAAATGACTGGCTCGCTTTTTGAGGACCTCTCTGCGAGGCTAGCGGGAAACCAATAGTTCTGCCTAGATTGGAACCTCGAGTCGAGGCTAGAAAAGAAACTTGAAATCTCCCATGTTGGAGAAGAGGAGTGTGGGTTGGAAAAATTCCGCGACTTTGAACCTTGTCTCAGAACAAATTTTGGAACATCCGTGAGTGCTTTGCCTAATTTTTCGACTAAAATGGGTGGGAAAGAAACCGCTCTTAGAACAAATGGCATAGCTTAGCCTTCTCGTAAATGACGAGCTTTAGTCACAGAAGAGGGGGACTTTTTTGTTTGAAACGTTAGTGCTTTCAAGAATGTTTAATTATTTATACATTGAAATTTTTCAGCAGTACATTTAATGATTCAAACAGCATAAAATATAATTATTCACGTCATTTAAAGCACTTTTCTGACTAGAAGTATACAACTTGCGACAATGGAATAAAACTTACCAGCTGTTCCAGTATAATTTCCAAAATGCAGCGTGTAATCAGTATTTTCATCCTCAATCCAGAATGAAGAATATCTGGCGAAGTAGTATTTTCTGTCGACTGTCTCCATATCAAAACGAACAAAGTAATCTGCCTGGTTTGTCAAACCAAATATGTTCTTATTGCCTAAAATGGAATTGAAGAAATATCATTGATTCACAGATGTCTAATAATAGAACGTTAAATGGCTGTTTTTTCGTAGTATCGGTATATAACTGAGATGTTGGAATGAAAATTCATTGAAAATAAATTCAACAAAAAAAGTTTTTAAAAACACATATTTTTTATTTTAATTATCTTCCACTTTTTAGTCTTTAATTTATAATTCTTTGTGATAAATATTATGGAATCTCGAAATAATACTTTTCTCAATTGCAGTACCAGGTGGCGCTTGACGTATGGAATCGAAATCTAATTATATCAATCGATTAAATGTCAGTTAAGCTCTGCAAATGTTAAAATAGTGTATTTTCATAGAAAATGCATACAGTTAACCGAACTCCGTTTAAAGGAAACTCGAGTTATCCGAAATGTCTCTGAAAATCGCAAATCTGAAAAAACGGCACGGAAATACTTTTAAGAGATTATTTTGAAACGATATCACCACTTTTTTCATTTAAGCCTCCTCAAGAATGTCGGTGATTGATATTAAAATGCTAAAATTAAAATTAATGGGTATTAGCAATATTAATTACGATATTATTGTTTATCTGAGACTGTCGGGCTCATGGCGCCGAACTCGCTTGTGAATATTGTGCCCGACTTTTATAAAGAACATGAGTGTAGCCTACAAAGAGAGTTTTGAAATCGCATTACACTCAAAGCATTTTAGAATTACATTTGTAATTGGATACATAATAGTAATAATTGTTCATGACTTAACCGAAAATATTGTTATCCGAAACGGCTTCCTCTCCCCCCTTTAGTTCAGTTAACCGGGGTTGAAAACTCATATCAGAGAGTAAAAATTCAATTACAAAATTCCATCTTTACAAACATGAAACAAATCAAATTAAATAAAAGCATATAAATAGAAAATTTAACTCCCAAAATAACATTTATTTGATTTTCAGCGCATTTATTTGTGAAGGTTAATATGTTTACAACCAGTTATGGAGCATCAGCAGATGTTCGGGCATACAGAATGTCCCGAAATTGTTATCGGGGTTTCCCCACCTCATAATTTCTTATTAAAGAACATGGCTGTAAATAATATTACATATTCTTAAAGTACGACTCTAAAATTGTTTAATAACACAAAGTTAAATAATTTCCGCATGGCAGTCTTTCGCGGCATGTAACCCACTATTTAACAAATGGTGTGTGTTTGTTTAGGAACTAAAACCGTTCAAAAAAGATGTTCGCTACTCGAGCTGTTCTTTAACCGATCTCCGGTTTAACATAGAATTTTATAGGAATTTTGTTGATTTTTTTTCTTGAGACTGAATAAAATTACGGAACTTTACATAAATTTTGTATTAAGTTTATTTATCTCTACTAATAATAGCGGAGAATGTGTGTGTGTGTCTGTGTGTTGGCGCTCTGCACGGCAGACCGCTGAACCTAGAGCTACAAAATTTGCACAAACTTAATTTGAAGGGTGGGAATGTGCACCTCGGAGCCATTTTTGAAATTTTAGTTAGAATTTTAATTGATTAAAAATTAAGCAAAATGTTGCTGTCTTTCCTTAATAACTTTCGAAAATATAATAGCATAAGAATTATTTTTACACCATCTGATAGTGCAAAAAATTACCTTTTCGATGATATCAATTAAGTTGCTGCAAAATTTTTTCTCTGATTTTAATAACCTTTTAAAATAATTTTTGGCATAATTTACAACAATGCTTTTCATTTTTCGCAATTCAAACCGTTTTCATTGTTTGAACAAATATTTAATTGCGTGTTTCTCTTTCATTGTTGAAAACTAAGGTAATATCCTAATACATTTTTCTTTCATATTTTATTTCATCAAAAGTTTTGTGGAATCTGTAAACCATGTTCTGAGATATTAGATGTATGAAGAAATATATCCAGTGAACTGAATGATTATGGCTGCTATGTTTTCATTCTTTTTACTTTCTCGTATACGAAGTATACAAAGAGAAAGTATTGTAATCGTCAAAAAATTAGAACTCGAGATTTTGACGAATCTCCACGTTTTAGGCCTCCCTGAGTCCGAAAAACACAATTTTAGAATTATGTCTGTCTGTGTGTCTCTGAACACGATAACTCAAAAACTATTAAAGCTACAAGGATTAAATTTGGCATGTGGTCTTTACACATAATTTGGAGGTTTCTGTCAAATTTTGGACAAAATCCGTCCACTGGAAGTCTGTCTGTATGTCCGTGTTAATGTGAACGCGATAACTCACAAATTTAAATAGCTAGGTGGATAAAATTTGGTACACATTTTTATCATCAGGATTGTAAGTTTGTATAAAATTTTGGACCAAATCCGTCAAAGGGTTGACTGTCTGTCGGACTGTATAATCTCATAATTGTAAAAATTATATCTCCTAAACCTTTGGGTTAGATAAATAAAAACTGGTATGACGGTTGCTAACATTAATCATAGATATGTGCCCAAATTTTGTTTTAATCGGTTAAACAAAAGCTGTTCAAATTGCATATTCAATTTTTTACTTGCGTACTGGAAATAAAGTCTGCGCATGCGCAAGCTATTCAGAGATAGAGAACGAGGTCATTTTCTCCTGTTTTCTTTTCGACGCCTTCGCATTTAGCGGAGCTTGCTAGAGTATGACAGGAAATAAATATTGCTAAGTTTTAATACATACGCATCTCTTTGAATTTGATTCTTCACCTAAATATTTTACAATCGCTATAATCTACAATGAAAAACCTTCTGATAGTTGTTTCATTTTGGGTTACAATTGGTTCGAATTTTTTATCCACGCAGGGGGAGGGGAAATGACGAATTTTTGAGAAGTATACGAGAAAGGGAAGGTCACTCCCGCTGGTTTCAGCATGTTTTAATCCAGCTAACATACCACTGGCAGTGGCGGTTTTCCGCACAGGTGTTAGAGGCGCTCGCCTCGTGCCTCGAAAATCCAGGGGGCCTCAAAATCCATTCGACGTACACAGCAGTGCAAATTGATGGCGAATTAGAGACATTCGGTTGGGGTATCAAAACCTATTGGACGTAAAATGTAGTTATGCCGACGGCGAGGTTGTGACATTGAGTAAGGGCAGGGGCGTTGACCATCGATGGCCACGGTAGGGGGCCTGAAAACCTATTCTACGCACAACGTAGGGCTAAGCCGATGGGGAAGTTGAGACATAGGAAGTAGAGGGAGGCCTCAAGTCAATTTTGCGCCTGTGGTCTCATATTCATAAAATCCGCCACTGACCACTGGTCATAAAAGAATTTCGCCATTTTAATGTTGAAATCAAATGCATATTTTGCAAGAGGAATAAGAAAGTGAGGATGGCGCTGACAACTTGCAATTAGATATTACATGACATGGTCAGTTAATTGACTACATTAGAGAACTTTATGTAAACAATGAACTGAACATGTGCAAGGTCACTAAAAAACATGGGTTAAATATCTACTACGATCTGCTCACTTTGTTAAGGGAAACATGGATATAAAACTATTCAAGGTTGAATTGAAAATATATTCCCGGTGAACAAACTGGTCGCCAAAGGCGGCTAGTATACTATAATAGTAATACATTGAAACCTCTCTACAGCGCCCCCCCCCCGCCTACGTTCCAAGGGAAATTGATTACTCAGAGGGAAGGCTGCAAAGGGGTTTCGTGTTTGGAAATACAAAATACCTATTTAAACAAGCCCTAATTCGTTATGAAACGAATTTTAAGAATCATCTAAAGAAAAAGTAATTTATTCGAAAATTTTTATTTAATTTTACTTTATATACATAATTATTAATTTATATTCAAATTTATATATATATTTTTTAAGTTTATTTTTGAGAAAAGACAAAATTTCTGTTTGCATGGATGTTTCAGCTTTTTCGGCGTTAACGCTTTATTTTCAATATTGCTTTTTTTCAATTGGAAAAATAAATCCCTAATCGTTTTGTCAGCAGTTGTTGAAGAATGGACAACAATATCACCTCTTTTTCCTAAAATATGTTAAGCTGAAAGTTTCATTTGCTGATGATCTCAACCAATATCAGCTGCTTGTTTGTTCCAGTCTGACCTAGCGCGTAAAAGACAAATTAATATCTTGAATGCCTAAGCTCGGTAGAGGTGGAAGTTCTCTTATCTCTTCACATTGGGAAAGGAATGGCTTCTGTGACATATAATGATGAGTCATACATATAGTAATATAAAATGTATATACAACTTCTCCTCGATTTATGAGACTTAACGACCATCTACACTTTAGACTACAAAAAATAAATTTCACAATAAAACGTGGGAAAGGAAAGACAAATAGCTTTTCTGAAAGTACCCGGGAGTATATCGGTAAACAACAAAATTTTAAAATTTAGCTACAAAATTAGCTAACTTTCACGGACACTATTGCTTTTTAATAATTCTTAGTTTCAGGCAGCTAAAATGAAATAAAAATTTAATTTTTTTCAGAAAGAAGTGGGCAGTGATTGCCCCCTCGTCCCCCGACTTGACGCCACTGTGGGTCGTAAATCGAGGAGGACCTGCGCCATTAAATAAAGTAAGGTAATCGGTTGCAAAAATGGCTTCCCAAAGTTTTTCGTCTTTATTTTACTCTAAATTAGCTTTACCTATTATGGCCAGAGTACGTTGACAAAGACTCTACATCTATTTTTTCGTAGATGAGATTAAAAAGAGGTGTCAGCTCATGTCAGAGGAGGCAAAAGCGATGGATTTAGACTGAACGCAGCCCCATGCCTCCGTGCCTGATGCCATTACGGCAACAGAACCGATTGAATAGACATTGTACGATTGATATAGACATTAAAAAAATGATGAACTTTTGAAAAAGTATACTTTTCACGACAGTAAAAATTGTAAACTGTAAGTAGTGAAATTGGAATTGTCACTCACCAATCCAAAACTCTTGTGTTATATTTCCGAATCCGTTTTTGTAATCGTTCCAGTTTCGGTAAAAGTCAATTTGGTTTGAGAAATTTCCTCGTCTTTGGATCACCTGAAATTTTCGATGAATAAAGTTTTAATATATTTCAAATTCAAACAAACATATAATATAGTTGATGAGAAGGGTTACAGTTGATTGGGGTCGCAGGCACCACCACACGTAAATCTGATGGATACGGCTTGATGAAGATGGATATTAGACCTGTGGATTAATACATGTGCCACAAGATAAAATTTTATTGGCAGTTACTCCAAAGAAGAGTATGATTTAAAGATGTTCTTTTATTATAAAAGTTTTAATTCTAAACAATAAGGATAAAATAAAATCACTTAAGAAGTTAAGGTGTAAAAGATAGAGTATTAAGTGAGGCACAAAAAGTTAATTAAAAGCGAATGAAAACACTCTGAAGAAAAAATTAATTTCTCAAGTATCGAACCTGCGATATTGAGGTTTGGAGTGTGATGCCTTGACGATTGTACAAACCGATGATGCTACATGCCATAAATAAATAAATAATGAATGATAAATAATGAATAATAAATAATGAATAACAAATAAATAAATAATGAATAATAAATAGATAAATTTGTGGAATTTGATTAAGATATTCCAAAATCTGGAAATTTTGTCATTTAGCATGAAACTTTCAAAAATACATTAATGATAACAAAATTATATATATATATACTAGCAGTACGCGCACGGCGTTGCCCGTGGGATCGGGACTTCAACAAATAAAAAAAAACCCACATACAATTACATAAATGAAAGTTTTAAAAACGAAATCAAAACAGAAATGTATATATTATTAAGTTGGTCCGCCTCTCTACCGTTAAATCCAAAACAATGTTAAAAAATCACAATGTGATATTCATTACACCACAAGCAAAGTATGAAAGGCAAAGAAATAAGTTAAGACACGCTTAAAAATAATAATCGAAGTCATCGAGTAAATAAATCATCTCCTCGCAGAACGCGAAAGTAATGACGTCACCCTGGCCCTTCAGCCAATGAAATTGCCCGCAACGTTCCGGAGACTGTCGTGGGCGGAAGCTTCGCTAGAGGAAACATATCGTTCAACTACCAGGAAAAAATTAATTTAAAAAAAAGAAAAAAGATATTTTAACCATTCTTGTTTTAAATCCGACAGAACCGTTGCAGTTAGTTATAAGCTGAAAAAAATTGAAAATAGTAGTGTTATTAGAAAGTCGGATGCAACAAATTTAAAAACAAAACTAACATTTAGATGGCAAAACTGACTGATTTTTAAAAAATTCTCAAAATACAGTAATTTACGATAGAAATTCAAAACTAACTTCATTAGAATGGAAATCGCGTGCTCTTTCCGATGGTCTATCTATTTTTGTCGTACAATTATTTGAAACCATTCTATTGAGAAATTAGTGCGAAAAATTAACCAAAACAACACAAAACATTAAATAAAAAAAATTTCTAGATTAAAATTTAAAATTTCGGCTTCGAGGTACATTCAGTCACCATTACGACTATCTGTGTGCCAAATTTCATGGCTGTAAGTGCGATAGATTCGTCTGGACATCGCAGACAAACACACACACGCACACAAACATTGCCTTTTATAAGTATAGATATATATTTACTTGTCTATTCAGATTGCTTCAGATACGGATATTCTGTAAATTTGGAAGTTATCAAATTTTTATTGCTTACTTAAGAAAAAAAATACTCGTAATTTTTATTAAGATTAAAAATGAACCAGAAAATCAATATACATGTAAATAGTATACTCATAGAATTAGAACAAATAATAATACGGTTAGTTAACCAAATCACCAGAAGAGGGCGCTAGTTAGAATGCATCTTCCAATAGTATGCAAATGGCGATTATATTTTTAAAAAATTGACTACTGGATTGGTAATTTTTTCAATTGAACCATAAATTTTGTGTTTAGAAAAAGTTACTGGATATCTATTTCGTGGAGGAAGAAGAGGAAACGATATGCTTGGCGAAAATTCCGGTCTCAGAAACGTTTGGTTGGTTGATGTCATTGGCCGGCAGAATAAGTCAAACACAGAAAGTTTTTTTGCAACCCACTGGCCGTGAAATTTAAACCATCCTTCCGGACGTGGTGCACCCTACACACTTTGTTAATCTCCTCCACTATGTTAGAAACTTTATTATAACACGAGCATCAATAAACATATTGCTAATCATTTTGAGTGGTAGGTTCCATTCCTGTACTGCTTCTCCTTTTATGAAAATGGCTCAGGTAATATATTAGATTTACCATACGTAACATTCGTTCTGTAACTTGTTCTACACACCAAATTAATGGTTCAGTGGTATAAGTGATCAACTGAGAAGTCAATTTCTTTAAAAAATGATCCTGATTTATACATTTTAGGAGATACTTTACTGTTTGCGCTCTCTATCGGTGAATTTTGAACTACATTTTTTAAGCTGCTAAAAAAGTTTATCTTCCGGACAACGATTTTAATGTAGATAGCACTTCTATATCACAAATAGTTCTTTTTTTATGAATTTTTAAAGCTTTTACTGACTTCTTGTTCCTACTCTACTAACGAAATTCAACAAAAAAGATATTTTATGAATCAAAAATTAATCTCTAATGAGTTCATAACCAATCTCATGATTGCTAATGATAATGGTTTTCAAAGTGGGATAAAACGCACGTTTATTAAATATAGCTATGGGCAGGTTTTTCTATTTTGTTTATTTAGGGTAATGTGGAACTTCCGCTACACAGACCGACTTCCGGTGAAATACTTCGTCAATAGGGATCTTCCGACTTTCAACACTCTGTTTGAAGATGTTAATTAATGTTTAAAGTTGTGATTTTTAATGTTGTGGCTTAACAATAGTTTGAAAATATTAAATTTGATATTCCTATTTCTGAAACTCTCAATGTTTACTTAAAATAAAAGCCTTCCCAGGTAGCAATCTTAGTTTACAGCAAATTTGCAGCAGACTTGCACTGCAAATCTGCAAGCTTACAGCAAATTTGACACGACAAGAGTGGAAGTGTGAAACAAGTGTGTAGAGAGTTAACGCAAGCTTCGAAGTCACCATGGGACGAACTTGCAGTAAGCTTGCATTGCAAACTCATTGCAGATTATAGCAAAAACAAAGTACGAACATAACCCGGGATGGAACTCGCGACCGACCGCTTGGTAGCCTGACGTCTATACCACTCGGCCAGCTTGACTACGGGAGGAGAAGATAGATTTCGCTAATACATCGTTCGATTCGATTCGTATACGATTTATTTTAAACTATTTTCTTGATTTCATTAATTTTTTGAGTTGAGAATATGATTTGAAGTCAAAGAGAGAGCGATTTTCGCTAATAACTACGTTTTGCTAGTAGAATAAATTATGAAATTAGAGTTCAAAAGTAATTACTTTAAAATGGGATAAAATGTATAAGTTATCGTTCTTTTTTATTACTTCTAAAAGTTTGCTTGACGGTACAGTTTTAAACCAAATGATTCGATAATCATTGACGGTTAAATTTTCATACGTTATCTAAATGTATTTGGCGATTACTTAAATCGGAGGGTTACCAGAAAACGGAAGTGGATCCTGGATAGGGAAATTCTGTGAACTCATAATAAACGAAACAGAAAACTCGTCCATTCATGAGAAACTACGAAAATGTGTGTATAATAACTTCCAGAGACGTTATCAACAATTCGTGACCATCTATCTGGTTTCCGAAAACAGGAATTTGTATGTTGTTGGTAATATAATGGCATACTTAACGGACAATTATATACGATTTTCCTTTCCTTCCCCATCCTTTCTTTCATTACATGCCATATCAAATATATCAGTAGGCTCCGCATGACTCTGTACTTGAATATGAATAGATTGATGGCATAAAAATACATAGCATCCCGTAATAATAACCCCTCGTGCTTCTTTTGGAGCAGAATTTAATGCCATTCGTGCCAACATTTTGATGATACACTGAAGGTGCCACTGGAACTCTAAGTAGTCACTCTGACTAGTCGCGGTATGATTAGTGTTAATATAAGATCTGGTCTTATTTTGGAGGAAGTGGGTAAAAGTAGATATCGGATTATCTAAAAAATCATTTTATAGACACAAGTTTGTGTGCAGTCGCGGAAAAAAAAAGATCCACCCAGCATTATTCCGCCGCTAATCATTGCTTCTTAAATCTAAAGATACCGTTCTACAGGAAATAACATAAACTAAAAGATTCTAAGGTTGTAATTCTCTTAAGGGATCATCTGCATATTTAAAATGGCACTAACTTGAAAATTCTCAATGGCAACACCCTTTTCTGATGCCATAAATAAATTTCTAATGAAAAAATACACCAGGATATTAATTTTGGGTAATATATCATTAATAGATTGGAAGATATTTGACATTTTGAGCTCTCGATATAAAAAGGGTCGTCTCCACATTT
The DNA here is from genome assembly GCA_013235015.1 of Araneus ventricosus. Taxonomy (NCBI): domain Eukaryota; kingdom Metazoa; phylum Arthropoda; class Arachnida; order Araneae; family Araneidae; genus Araneus; species Araneus ventricosus. The sequence continues at coordinate 315,653 of BGPR01000953.1, forward strand.
ACTTGCTAAAGTTCTCTGCTTGCCTTTAAATGTCGGTAGTAGCATTCTAAATTATTTCGCACTTTAAATGTTATTTTCAAAGTAATGATCTACATTTTACAATCGGTGAAACTTGATGCATAAAAAAATAAATAGAATAACATTACACCACTTTAATTTATAAAAGTTTAGTATATATATTTAAATAGTTAAGTATTTGTATTTTTACACTTTATAAAATAATGTGGTGCAATGATTATATTTAATAATGAAAACGGTTTCGAAATATATACCGCCCCTTAAGTGCATCGAATTACAGCCAAAATATAAAATGTTATGTAACTTCAAAACTATTCGTATAAATAAGCTGAAATTTTGCATGGGCTTAAGAAATAGACATCTGCATCGATTGCTGTTAAAATTTATAAGTGTCGCTATTCAAAAATATTTTAACATCAATTTTGATAAAATATTTCATGTACTCGAAGTTATTTTAAAATAAAAAGGAAAGTGCAAAATGTGCAGAATAATTCATATTACTACATAAAAAAAATTCTAGGTACGTAGTTACCTTATTTCTGAAGATATCAATAAAAATTCAAAATTTTACTTTAACATTAGAAGCTCAAAATTTCATTTGCTTATAATTCCGAAACCAAAAATGCTGGGATAAAGAAACTTGGTATTCCAGCATAACTTTTATGTAGGTTCGAAATATTTTAAGAAAAATATGTGTTTCCATTGGAAATTTTGAAGTTGTGCAATTATAAATATGTAAACGACCCCTTTTGACCTTTTTAGACATGAAATATATTAGTAGACGTTATTTCCCGAAAATTGGTGCCTTTTGTTTTAAGATAAAATGATTAGCGGCGGAATAATGCTTGGTGGATTCTTTTTTTTCCCGCGACTGTACTTTGTCGCTTCAATAGCAAAACATTTCCATATTACCGTCCATCCTCCTCCATCAGTGTCCATATCGCAGTAAACTTCTAGTGGCCTGCCTTCGAAGATGCGATGATTGGGCCAAATCGTATATGTGCCGCTTTCACTGTCACCATTTTCCAGAATTTGTGAGCAGTCGATAGGCTTTTTGTGAAGAAGTACCACTTTTGTAATATTCTTGGTAACTGTAATATCTGTAACTGAAAGTCAATTTTCCATTTCAATCGATTATCAAAAAGAATTGGAAATTCGAACGTCTAGTTTGAAACATCTTAGCACTATAACGTTTTACAGAAACACTACCAGCGTAAAAACATCCTGTTAGAAAAACCCAATGTTTTGAAATATGTTGAAGCATTAGTTGGTAAAATAAACTGAAAAATCTAATATTTATTTTTGCTTAGTCGCAAGACAGCTATTAAAATATTCATATTGATTATTCACAATGGCGAATCCAGGATGCGGGTTTGGAAGAGGGCTGAGGTCATAAAAATTTTGTATCGTAGTGACGAATGTCAATCCTCATGTCTTATATAAACCAAAACACTTTAACTTTACAGACTTTCCTCACTTGACAATAAGAATCATAAAGAACACTACAATACTTTCGGTAATTTAATAAAAAAATACAACGAAATAACTAGCCAAAAAATGTTTTCGACCGCGTCAACGCTACAAGTGAAATGACTAGAAAAGTAGGAAAATTTCCGTGTCTGTCAAGCCAAAAAGCAATGTTGACACGATTTTTTTATTGTTTCTTAATGAAAGTTAAGAACAAACAGTTATAGTGATTTCAAATAAAATCAAGAATTTTGGTTTAGCTCGGGGAGGGGGAGATGAGCCCCCCTACATTCGCCACCAATTATTCACAATCTTGTTTTTTGCTGCAGAGGGTTATATAAAGGGAAAAAAATGTCAGATAATGTATATCTCTACTAATAATAAAGAAGAATTTGTGTGCTGGCACTCTACAGGGCAGACCGCTGAAACTTCGAAATTTGGCACAGACATAATTTGGAGGGTGGGAATGTGCACCTCGGAGCCCTTTTTTTTAATTTTAATTAATTAAAAATTAATCGAAATCTTGGCGTTTTTCCTCATTAGCTTCAGAACAAAGTACAGCACAAAAATCGTTTTTTCATCATCTGATAGTACAAAAAATTACCTTTTCAATGATATCAATTAAGTTGCCGTAAAATATTTTCTCTAATTTTAATAGCCTTTCAAAAATATTTATTGACATAATTTACAACAATACTTTTCATTTTTGCAGCACAATTCGCACCGTTTTTATTGTTTAAACAAATATTTAATTGCGTGTTTCTCTTCAATTGTTGAAATTGAAGTAATATCTTAATACATTTTGCTTTCATATTTTATTTCATCAAAATCTTTATGGAATCTGTAAACCAAGCTCTCTGAGATATAACGTATATAAAGAAATATTTCCAATAATCTGAATGGTTACGGTTATTATGTTTTCATTCTTTTTTAAGCAAGTTTTAATTTAGCTAACATGCCGCTGGCCAGAAAATGTGTTGCGCCAATTTAATGTTGAAATGGAATGCATATTTTGCAAGAGAAATAAGAAAGTGAAGATGGCGCCGGCAACCTGCAATATGATGTTACATGACATGGTTAGTTATTTGACTCTATTAGGGACATTTATGTAGACAATGAACAGAACAGGGACAAGGCCATTCACTACCAGAATCTAAAGTTTAAAAATACGTTGTTAAAGCAGCCGTGAATATAAAATGATACAGATTCAATTGAAATCATATTCCGGCGAACAAGTTTGACATCGAAGGCGGCTAGTATTTAAAATAATTGCAAAATTAGAGGGTCAGTCCCGCAGCCCCGACCACTGGACTGATTTCGACAATTATTATTTCATACGAAAGCTTATGACGCTAATGGTTGCCTTCCATCCACCACCCTCGATTTTCGATATGTATCGCAAAGTAAAACTTTGCCAAAGTCTTTCAGCCTCTACAACAGGCAATGCGCTAATTTCGCGAAGTTGTAAGCAGAACTACAAGATATTAATACAAAGAGCGAACAGCTGGTCGTCGAAGGCGGCTAGTTGTGTCTAAAACCTTTTTTGTTTTTGAAAAATTTATTAAAATCAAAGAAAAATTGCTCGAAAATAAAACTGACATCACTGAGAAGCTAATATTTTTTTAAACTGTTAAGTGTAATAAAATAGCTTCTGTGCAATAATATGCTTCGCAGTTATTGAGGGAAAACTTAATATAGATTTCGATTAATTTTTAATTAATTAGAAATCTAATTTAAATTTTGAAAACACTTTCTTTGTGAGTACCTACTAACCAAGAAGAAACTACATTCCAAATTCTCAACTGCCTATACATCACGTAGTTTGCAGATAGTATGCCTGTCTATAAACATTATCATCTTAAAATTCATTACATATCAAGCGAATTACATACCACAAGTCGAGTAGTTCTTTTTAGCATCTTGTATTAAATTCATTGCAATATCCAAATATGCTGAAACTTTTTCCTTAACACCACATTCGCTTGAATTTGAAGAAATATCTTCGTCATCGTTAACTGCAATATATAAAATAAAGAATTAGTATTGCTGCTAGAATTTACAAAAGGCTTAATTGAAATTACACATAATTTATGTCACCAATGCAGAAACTTGAAAACAATGCTTAAAAATCATGAAAGTCAAAGCTCCATAACTCGCTCAGTTTTAGTCGCCGAAGAGTGGAACTTGTTTTGTTTAAAATGTTAGCGTGTGAATAATATTTTACTAAATATGACTGATAGGACCGTATAAGAAGTTAGAATTAGTAACTTTTCCAGAAATATAGTTATTGACTCAAGCAACATAAATTATAATTCTTCCCTTCATTTAAAACATTTTTCCAATTGAAATTATCTCTAATGGTTTAGAAATTTTTTATTGGCCACGATAAGAGTAAACACCCCGTATATGTATTACATGCGTTTTTATATGCACGGTGATTATAAAGTAACTATACATTCTTGTGATAATCACATTTTATTGCATAAATCACATTATTAATCAAACATATATCATACCGGGACACACCTTTAGTACATTTCAACGTGTCCCCCTTGCACATCGCGGCACATCTCCCAGCGTTCCATCTTGGCCCGGAAAACATGGCACAACATAGCAATCCGTTGTTGAAGCTGTTCAATTTTACGTTTTTTCACCTGATACACCTTGGATTTTATAAGTCCCATGCAAAGAAATCTCGCTCGAGGCTCGCCAAGAATGTAGGCTCCACGGTCACCAGATTTGACCTATCTAGATTTCTTTGCATGGGGATTTAAAAAATCCATGATGTACCAGGTGAAAATACGCAACATTAAACAGCTTAAACAACGGATTACAGTCGCAATTTAGGAAATTACACCAGCTATGTTGCGCCATGTTTTCCGGTCACGGTGGAACGCTGCTGTGCAAGGGGGACACGTTGAAATGTACTAAAGGTGTGTCCCGGTATGATATATGTTTGATTAATAATGTGATTTATGCAATAAAATGTGATTATCACAAGAATGTATAGTTACTTTATAATCACCCTGTATATGTACTACAGGGTGACAATTATTGGGCTATATGAAAAAAAAAGCTTGATAACTTTTGAACCGTTGGCGAGATTCAGTTAAAACTTGGCGGTTGAATGCAGGACATGTTGGGATTCTTTCGAGCATGCGCACTCTTATTGTTGTTCATTTTTCGTTGAAAATGTCGAAATACAGCGTTTTAGAGCGTATAACGATCTTCGAGGCCTACTATTCGAGCAATAACAGCCCGATTGCGGCTCAAAGGAAATTTGTGACCGAGTACAAGCTGAAGACAACCGGTCCAAGTGTTATAACAATCAAAAATGTGATTGAAAAGTTCGAGAGAACTGGTAGTGTCGATGTCTCGACACTTCAGCGATTTTTGCAGAACTTTGTTCTTCGTCTGCTCTACTTCATAGCCATTGATGGCAGGCATATCGAACATGTCATAAACTGAATAAGAATATCTGTAGTTACTTTTAAAATTTAAATAAAATTTTTGAACTCAGTAATTTTTGAAAATTTTATTTTTTATTTCATATAGCTCAATAATTGTCACCTTGTATATGCGTTCGTATTTTTTTACTTGCATATTTAGTTATTGGTGCTCAAAAATATTTTTGGCTCAACAGGTGGTCCGCACACACAAAAAAGTTGGCGACCACTGAGCTATTGGATTACGATTAGAGTGGCTACCTTGTAAAGTTAAAACAAAAGTTCTGTGCTACCTTATACTGCCATTAGTAAAAGCGATTAATTCACAATATGCCACTCTGGTTTATCACAGTTGACAAAAAATTTTACAAATAGGACAAGGTTGCCTTATTTGAACCACATAACTCATTTTTAATATAATACAGTGATTCAGAAATAATTTTAATAAAAAAGTAGTAGTATTTTTTGCAGTTTAATTTTCTCCAAAATAATTTAATTCACTTTTTAAGAAATACACTTTAAAATAGTAAAAGAATAACATACTAAAAGTGTGTCGTCTATCCAGTTAAATAAACAGGTGTTTCAATTTCTGCAGTTTTCAGTTTCTTTAAGCGTAATTAAAGCAAAAGTATTTTTCTATTCTGAAATTCCCACCAGTCCACTAGATATGAACCCAAGTATGATATTTTATGCATTGTATTATTTCTCTATATTTTGTTTCCTCGCATATAATACAAAATCATGATAAATTTTAGCTGTGAATTGTTTCAATTTCAATTTATGAGGACTACTAGATATCATAACTACTTTCTGCTATTCCATTTCTTGCACCTGTTTGTAGTCCAATCTGAGCAAATTTTATAATTATACAAAAAAAAAATGCATATAAGCTTATCTTTAAACTATTTTAATATACTATTTTATAAAATTTTAGCTAAACAAGGTTCATTCTGAAGATATAATAACATATTATGCTACTTACTTTAAAATAGCATAAGGACTACTGGCATTTTGTTAAAGCATTAAATTGATATATAAATTTAAGCAGTTGTTCACTACTTCAGCGATTTCTCGTAAAAATGATTCCACAAAAAATATTTGCATCGTTACAATATAACTTGCCTACTTTATGGCCCAAATATTTAATGAAATTAGGTTACGATAAAGATCAAATCTAGGCGGGCGGCGGTCCAAATAAAGAAATTCTCTCGTATGTGCGTTTATCGGGTTAATTACTATTTTGCTACAATTATGTAAGGCCTGGTGCACACATCCGATTTCAGGCTCGATTCAAAGACATTCGTGGCAAAATTCATGAAAAACGATTAATGGCGTAAAGTACATTGATAGCGGTTGGGTACTGCAGACATACCTTCCCCGATGATGTGGTGCCGGAAAAGTAATTAGCGGCCATTTTGCTCAGCCCTTTCCCCATGAAACAGGAAAGGAACCACACCTGCAATTAGTAAGTACGGGAGAAACGTTTGTAGTATCCGATTGATATCAATGTAATTCAAGCCGCTAATCGCGTCTCCGGTATTTTGCCTCTAATGAATTGTCTGGGTAAAATTGGACGTGTGCATCATACCAAGGAGAAATGTTAGTACAAAGATAAATTGGAAACTTGTTTCCAAGTGCTTACCGCAAGTTGGATGGAGCTTTCTTGCTTTTGAGATCGATTCTTTAGCAAGATCTAAAACTGCAAGATTCTTTTCTTTTTGTTCACAATCTGATGCGTTTGCTTCAGTTTTGGTGGTTGTTAAAATAACACAAAGAGGCATGCAGAAGAAAATTTTTGCAGTCCACCTGTAGAGAAATAAATCGTGATCTAAAAAAACATTTCAGTTGGGACACTTAACAATACATTTCATTCTCAATGCACATAATTTTTCTGTATTCAATAAGCGATTTCGAAGACGATTTGCGGCCTTAACTCGAATAGGAGAAGTGTTGCTGATTTTCAGTTCCCAATTGAGTGGAGAAGTTCTTGAAATTACAATAGTTTCTTACGATTAAATTGCGATTAAAAGATAGGATTAGCGAATGATCCACACTATAAACTTATCTTCTTTCTTAAGAAGATCATTTGCAACAATTTCAGCAGCTCCTTATTTCGGCATCACTAGTATCTATGTAATTGTATTTGCCTTTATTAGCTATTCATTTCTTATTTGACTTAGAACAAACATTTAATACTCCATATTTGACTTAGAACAAACATTTAATACTCCATATTTGACTTGGAACAAACATTTAATACTTCATATTTGACTTAGAACAAACATTTAATATTCCATATTTGACTTAGAACAAACATTTAATACTCCTCCTTAAAGTATGTACAAAACTTCCGTCGATTGTGCGCAGATGTTCTCCATTGAAATGTTCAAATGCTCTCCATTGAAATGTTCAAATGCTCTCCATTGAAATGTTCAAATGCTCTCCATTGAAATGACCAAATGCTCTCCATAATTTATGACCACATTGAGATCAGCCAGCATTCATTTTATGCTTGTTTTGCTGATCGTCCTTTTAAACCAGTGGTGCGCAAAACGTAGGCCGCGACATTCAAAAAAATATTTGACAATAAGAAAAATATAAGGATTTTCTTCAACAAGTATCAGGTATCAGTAAAACAACGTAATGAGATAATATTATTTATGAATATAGAACTATATTTGTTTTCCCAAAACAATTGTCAGCAATTTTATATAATTCTTAAACTTCGGCAAGCGGCAGGTAAACAAACATAGCGATAACAAATAATTGTCAGTTTCAGATGCATTCTACTTGCTTTCTGGTGGAATTCATATGCAACTTGAATCGGTCTGACATTTACTAGTGGTCATCTTTGCTAGAGCTTTTTCAATCTAGGTGTGGGGAAGAGCATCCGTTGTGTGTTGATTGCAGGGATACCAAATAAATTATGAAACTTACAAAATTAAAAAGACATTTGGAAACAAAACTTTAAAAATTAGCAAGTAAATCTGAAATTTTTCTCAAAAAACGAGTTGAAATGTGAAATGTATTTCTGAATGGGAAAAACAGCAACAATTCCAGATAAGGCTTTACATGCATCTTTAGAAGTTTCATATTTGATAGGAAAAAAAAATTTGAAACTACATACAGTTGGAGTGTATCAACGATTCTTTCTTCAGCGATTAAAATAACATGAATAATGTATGGAAAAAAATATGGCAACGTTTTAAAAACGATATCATCATCAAGAGATACCGTTTCTCGCTGAATTGCCGCCATATCACGTAATATAGAATCAGTTCTGTTAATTCGATTAAAAGAATCTCCTTTATTTGCTCTACAACTTGACGAAACCACAGGCATTACTAAACTGCCTCAATTAATTGTTTATGTGAGATTAGTTTATGAAGAGGACATATAAGAAGAATTTTTATGTTTTAAAGTTTGGAAGGGAAAACTACTGGAGAGAAAATATTTGAAATTATTAATTGATATTTTTTTAAACAAATGACCTTACCTGGACACATTGGGTCGCGATTTGATCTGAAGATGCTATAGCATTAACAGGTAGTAATAAAGGACAAATAGGGTAAATAAAGAGTATTGGTTCCCGTATATTATTCAAAAATTGCATTTTATATAGAGAAGCTTTTGTCACAAATGATATTGACGTTAGAATTGCATAAAATATTACCGGATGTTGTAATTGTTTAATTGGTTACATGGAAAGTAACAGCCTAAGCAGTCGTCTGTTTTCAATACTCCATAATGAGATGGGTTCTGTGTATGAGACAATATTACTACATACCGAAATCAGAGGACTCTCAAGCGTCAAAATACTGCGATATATTTTCGATTTGAAAAATAAAATTAAAAAAAAATTGGTAGAAAAGTAGCATATATTGGCAAGTTCCTCCATTAATGAAGCTTGGCTCTGAAAACTCTATTACATGGCTCACATTTTCGAAAACATAACTATTTGAGTCTACAGAGATAGAGCAGAAACATTTTAAAATTGAGCAGTAAAATTGAAGTTTTTAAGAGCAAACTGATACTCTGGAAAGAAGAATTGAATAAATTTAACACGGATATATTCCTGTGCTTTTCAGAATTCAGTAAAGAAAATAATATAGATTTCTAGTTATTTATAAAAACATCATTCCCCTCATATGTTAATATTGGAAGAAAGATTTTCGAAAAATTTCCAGATAAATTAGGTTTGATACATGATCCATTTTCGTTTCGTATTTTTAAAGAGTTTTAAATAAAAAAAAGATGGTTAATTGACGTTTCAAGCTACGAAACACTGCGAATTCAATTTAAGTCTCTGTGTTCAAAAAATTTTGTTTATCGATTGGAAGCGAATATGCCTATTGGAAGAAAATGCAGTTAAGATTTTGATCCAGTTTGCATCGATCATACTTATGTAAAAACGGCTTTTCAAAATTAGTTTCCATTATAACAAAATATCTATCTCGATTGGATCCAGATGACTTACGGCTTGCGATTTCCAATACAGATCCGAACATAGAAACAGTTTTTTATAGTATTTTTCATTAAAAAATATTTAATTCCATATGCATAAATAAAACCATTTCTTCATAAAATTATGTGTTTTATTCAGAACTCTAATAAAACATAAACATAAGCGCAAATACCAAAAAGAATTTCCCCCTAAATACGTTCACGATTTAAAAAAACGTCTACTTTCTATGCAGGAGTCGCGACAAAATTTTAAGCAAAATGAAGTGTCAGAAATGAAAAGAAATTTGCGCACCACTGTCCTAAGATATTTTATATATAAGCTCCGTAGACGAAACCAAACATTTTTATGGGCAAATACGTTTTCATAGATCAATTACCACTATTAGAATTCAAACCTTTTCTGTATAAAATTTTTTTGCATTTTGTTGCGCAACATTATGTTAACAATTTTTTTCTGTAATATAAAGCTTGGATTCTTCTATCCAGGCTGGTGAAGGCAAATTTGAGATGTGATATTATTACTTCATCCGGATGAATTACCGAAAGGTTGAAGTTACAATACGCGAAGCTAAAAGGTTTAAGATTAGATTATTATTTTTTTCTAATGCGTTATGGTTTTCCCCACAGGTGGTTTGCCCAGCTAGAAAAAGAGATACAAGTTTCATTTAAGGGTTCGTTAAACCTTAGTAGATAGAGAACATGGAAGCTCAATACACAAAAGCTCCGAATTCTGGAAACGAAATCGTAAAATTGACCAGTTGCGATTATGATGCGTTATTGTGTAATGCATGGATCAAACCCTATCAAATGATACAGATACTCGAGTATAGAACTATAACGTGAGTTTCAAAAATTTTTTAAATTATGTTTCAAATAAAAAATTTCTAGCCACTCGTTTGTAAAATATCACCCAAATGGTATCAAATGTATAGCACTATTTTGTTTGGTAATCCCTGTGGCATTTGAAAGCTGTCGTTTTATGGAATAATTCTGCTTTCTCTTAAGAATTTTCGTAATCTTGCATTTCCATAGATTATTTGGGAAATAGATTGAATTACATTCCAAGTAACTATTTTAGTAGGCTTTATTAAATATTATAAATTATTTATATGTTTTGTTGAGTCATATACGTGGAAATTCGAAAATTTGAAACTAACATTGATCAAAATAAATATTCGATTTATTGAAGGATTCGACTTAAGAAAGTCTTTACTCTACTGTCTATCCAGGGGTCACGGCAAAATTTTACGAAAAATGGGGAAGGGTTCGGAAAAGAAAATAATTTAAACACCACTTTAATCTTCCATTTCTGACTGTAACATTAAAGGTTAGTGGCATAAGCTCGTGTTCCAAATACTTAAGGCATGCAAAAACAAGGACACTGTCTGTTTAGTCCAATGGCAGAACTAGGACAAAGGAGACAGTACACGTTCCTTAGCTTCCACGACCAGGGAGCACTAAATCATGGATTGTACTGGTTTATGATCCTGAGTGATAGAGTTAAAGTTTTTTTAGTTAATTTTTATTTTGAAAAAGCAAAAATGAAGGATAAGCGTCACAAAAAGAGGATTTATTAAACGTTTTTCCATTAACTATGAGCAAAATTTTAAAAATTACACCGTTATTAATAAGCTTGTCGCAAAACAAAGCCAGGCTTACAAACTCTAAATTATGTGAATGTATAAATATATGAATACCATCAACTTACATGTTCTTCTAGGAGTAGTACTACGAAAACACAGAGATTCGGTACAATAACATACGTGTAGGTGTTCTGTATTCAACGTAGTATTTTTATTTAAAAATGCACTTTATTAACCTCTTTTTATCAAAAGATAAAAAAGAGGCTGAAACTCTTGAGAAATTTCCCATCCAGATGCTGATCTTTGACCTAAAAGCTTATCATTTTTACAAGAACAATGAGATATCTTGTGAAAAACATATGGTACCACTTAAATTCCTATTTAATTTTCCAATAACCCATTCTAGAATTTGAAAGATTATTACACAGAATAATATTTTTTCCTCAAAGAGCAACTTTATATAATATGGGAATGAAAAATCATTTGGAGAATTTGAAGGTGAAAATTCGGTTTATGACTCTTAATTACTCGATTATTTCCATATATTTAATTCATTAAAATTAAGGTCCCGAGTATAAGAAGTGTAATTTTTGTTATAACAGCACATCAGATCTAGTTCTATGATCATCTGATCTAGTTTTGTGTATCTTAAACACAATATTCAACCAAAAGTAACACGAAATCAATAATGTGTTTAAATTTTATATTTTGAAAACTGATTATATTTTGATGACGCATTTTGAAACATTATTTTCTTAAAAATACACTGGTGGACAAATCAGTTGCGGAGAATCGTGGGACATGCAATCGTCGGAACTCACATTTTGCAGTGAAGATTCGGCCACGAGAGAAATTAGGGGAAAGACGAAAATTATTTTGGCCCAACCCATTTCACAGAAAGCTGATAATGAGTTGAAACTTTAGTCAATGGTTTTGTTTGATGTCTAAAATATTTACATGTATTTTTGCAAAAATAGCCTAAATATTTGAGGAAATATAAAGTTTTTCTAAAAAATCCCTAAATTTTCCGCATTTTTTTTTGCTTATAACCTGCAGTTTTCAAACAAATTGCACGAAACTTACAGAATATTTGGCAATATGTGAAAGAAGCATTGTATCAAAATTTAAATTAAATAATTTGAATATTAAAGAAAATATGAATACTTGTAATTAATAGTTTTTACCGCGCATGCGCGAAAAGTATAGCGTAATTTTTCTTTTATAACTTCAGAGCCAGATATATAGAGCAACTTATATAAAAAATCGAGTTCAATACCGTTAATATTAAGAAAGATATCGGTATTGCAGCGATGTGAATTTCCGCGCACTCCAAGAGAAGCTAAATGATAAGGGTACATGCACAAACTGAAACTTATTAAACCTGAATCCTCGAATAGTTATAATCGAAATACAATTTAAATTATGTATTTTAATTATTAGTATACATGTGCATTTAGGATATTCAACTTTTATAAAATTCAATATTACTGTTTGAAGATTCAATTTTAATAAATTTCAGTTTGTGCATGGACCCTTATCATTTAGCTTCTCTTAGAGTGTACAGAAATTCACGTAGCTGCAATATCGAAATCTTTCTGAATATTAACGTTATTGAACTTGAATGTTAAGTTGCTCTATATATCTGGCTCTGAAGTTCTAAAAGAAAAATTACCCTACCTTTCGCGCATGCGCAGTAAAATATTATTTACTACAAGTATTCATATTTTCTCTCATATTCAAATTATTTAATTCAGATTTTGAAACAATGTTTCCTTTACATATTGTCAAATATTCTGCGAGTTCTGTACAATTTGGTTGAAAACTCTGCATGTTATAAGCAAAAAACATGCGGAAAAATTTGGGATTTTTTAAAGTAACTTTTATATCTTCACGAATATTCTTGCTATTTTTATGAAAACGCATGTAAATATTATGTACATAAAAAATATTGATGAAAGTTTCAAATTATTATCAGCTTTCTGGGAAACAGGGTGGGCCAAAATACCTTTTCGTCTTCCTCACTTTCTGGTCGATCCCCTAAATGCTGTTGTGACCAAATCTTTATTGTAAAATGTCAGTTTCGACAAGTGTATATCCCACGATTCTCAGCAACTGATTGCAAACCATTGTATCCATATTAAGTCCTAATTATTCAAATCTTAAAAATAGTCCTCAGTATTTCTCCACCAGTGTATGCTCTTAAAATAGACTGTCAAGAGGATGAAAATCGTCAAAATGGAAACAAGTCAAGTCAAGTAAATTATTTAAAAACAAATATTCTCCTTTTACATTTTTCAAGAAACGTTACTTATCGAATTTAGTATCTTAAGAAATTTGATTCGAGAAAAATTACTTGTAGAAAAATGTAAACGATCTATGCTTATGCATGTACAGTACAGTACAGGTGGGTGACAGAATAATATAAACACTTTAGAATTTGCATATTTTTAAAATATGTCCCGAAAGGCGGATGGATTTTCTTTGAACTTCAACCATGTAAAAAAAGAAGCTTGAACTCACATTTTACAGTGAAGATTCGGTCACGAGGGCATTTAGGGAACAGCAGTGGCGTATCAAGGGTGGGGAAGGTGGGGCTAGTGCCCTGGGCGCAATTGCAAGGGAGGCAAAATTAAGGAATCATTTTTTTGTATTTAATATAAAAGTGGGGTTTTTTAAATCTTTTATTCCTACGATTCTTAAAAATTGAAATAATTTCAACAAAGTGTGGGAAAATCTTAAGGATACAGTCATTTTTACAACCCGGAAACCTCAAGCTGCGACATAATAACAAGTAATATTATATTTCAGAGATTTAATGACCAAAACCCTCATCGCGAAATTAAAAGCTCGTTTAGAGCTCCCACCCGGTAGGGTGGGATAAGGGAGGATGGTTAGGGATCATTATCCCCGCAGGGTTCCTGATGCTTTCTTCTGACCTGATGGTACTTAGAGTTTCTCACGGTATGCATGATAAACACTGAATGGACATCAGTTTCTTCGGAAATTAGTGATAAATGGTTAGAAAGTGTCATTCCTATTTTCAATTAGCAAAGAGTGAAGAACGGGAAATATATGTTCATTTTTTGCGTAGAGTAAGAGCACTCCAGCAACTTTAAAAGACGTATGTTCGCTCTCTTTACATTGTTTTTAGCACTGAATATTTGCATAATTTGTATGATGAAAATGCGATAGTGTTTATAGATCGCAGATGCAGTTATTCTGCCAAACGCAAAAAGCAAACAAACATGAGAGAGAGAGAGAGAGAGAGAGAGAGAAAGACAGCATACAGTTTTGCAATTGCTGGTAAAAATTAACACATCTTGCAGACCTTGCAAACAGATCTGAATTGGCATTGAAAAAAATTTTAAAATTTAATTTTTTTTTAACTAGCAAGGATTTTCTAAAGGAATTTACATTTAAAATGCCAAAGAATTAAATAAGCATGTTAGAAGATTTAAAATTAAATTATGAAGTGCATCTCAAATGTTCTGCTAGGTTTACAGCAGAGTTTTTCCCAACAAAATGATTTTCAAATAAGGTATTAATGCTTTTTGCATGTACTTTTCTTTTGTGTATTGCGAAAAGGTAGTTTTGAAGATTATTATCCTGATCATGATAATAATTCTAAGAAATGATATCGGCAAGCCCATGCCTGAAGTTCATTTGGATACGATGCCGATAATGTATATATTTTCATTTATTTCAGTGAAAATTATTCTAAATTTAAATTTTAGACTGATTACTTCAATTTTAGTGTTTTAGTTTTAATTAAGATGTCTAGTTCAAGCTTTTGTCTCGATAAAATCTGGAATGATGTCTTTGCCCATGAAACCTTCGGCATTTAGAAGCTTAATTTCACCAGCAAGCGAACATAACTTTTCTGCCAGATTTCCCCTCTCCTCCGTTTGTTTTGAAAAGTACATTAAATCCGAAAATTTTAAATTATTAAACTATTATCAAGTAAAACATCTTTAATTTTTTATATGATTTAATTATAAAATTCGAAATTCCTCTTGGCAGTTTTTGTTAACTTCAGTTTTACACAGCATAAAATGAATGAATCTAAATTTATACAATTACACTTTTATAATTCTATTAGAAACTTTGCTGCAGGCATCTTTTGTATGTTTATTTCACACTTTCACCTGATGTTTGAACGGAAATATTTAGCTACTTTTAAATATATTCCAGCATGAAATGAATTATTTGTTATTCATTATGTCGCAAAAATTTGTCTCAGTGGTAAAAAAAAAATTAATATGGTCCAAAATAAAACTGGGAATTCTTTCGATTACCTTCATAAATCAGAAAAATATTTAAGAATCTATAATTTATTTCTGAAATTTTTTAAATCTTCTAGTTAAAAGCGTGATTTTTCTTATTTTAGCTTTGTTTGTACTCATAAAATATGCAGCAATGAAGAAGAAAGAATCGGGGCCCCTCAAAAGTGTTTTGTATGTTATTTTCAACTCAAGATCAAATCAAGAATGTTTTACATGCTATTTTTAAAGTTTATTTGCACTTTAATCTCTGCACTCCCCGGCATAAAGTTTCCGAAAAGAAAACGGGAATCAAATTTCAAAAGAAAAAGAAGGGGAGGGCGCAGTTTTGGTAGGCGCCATTTTATGTAGGTACGCCACTGGGGAACCGACGGAAATTGATGAATAAGAAAATGATTTAGGACTCATCTCGTCCCACAGAAAGCTGATAATGATTCTCAACTTTCATCGACGGTTTTGTTGGATGTGCGCACTATTTACATGCATTTTCGTAAAAATAACACGAATATTCGGGAGATATAAAGTTTTTCTTTAAAATATCCCAAATTTTCCTGCATATTCTTGCTTATAACATGTAGAATTTTCAACCAAATTATACGAAAATAATTGATAATATGTAAGGGAAGCATTGTACTAAATACTTTTAATATTAAGAGGGAATAGGAGTATTTGTATTAAATAATATTTTACAGCGCGTAATTTTTTTCATAACTTCAAAACCAGATATACAGGGCAACTTATATAACAATTCCAATTAAATGCAGTTAAGATGCAGAGAGATATCGGCATGCAGCGAGGTGAATTTCGGTTGAATTCTACAGTTGGACATTCACAACTATGTACATTCACAACTATGTACTACATTCTACAGTTGGACATTCACAACTATGTACTCCAAATGGACTGGAGCACCCTCATAAGGAGGGTGCTCCAGTCCATTTGGAGTACATAGTTCCAATTTTTAGCCCATCCATTTAGATGAGTCATTCATGGAGGCTACATTCAAACCAGACAACCGGTCACTTCACTCTCCTAGGGCTATTGTGCCTACTCCTCTTCCCCCATTTTGTGGTTTTCTCTTTTGTGAGAGAGTCTTGCTACACTTTCCATATGATCGTATTTCAGTTTTATGACTCTCCGCGCCCAACGGAAGACAGAACCG
Source organism: Araneus ventricosus (assembly GCA_013235015.1). Taxonomy (NCBI): domain Eukaryota; kingdom Metazoa; phylum Arthropoda; class Arachnida; order Araneae; family Araneidae; genus Araneus; species Araneus ventricosus. The sequence goes on from BGPR01000953.1 coordinate 332,073, forward strand.
GATGAAAATCCAAACTTTTCGACAATACTGAGCCAATTCTCGTCGGCATTGACGACGGGTATTGGTGCGAGGCGCTCCAAATTGTGTGGAACGTTGTCGTGGGATAGCCGTGAGTGTCCAGCTTTAGAGTAGCTAAATGATGAGGGTTCTTGCACAAACTGATATCTTTTTAACTTAAATCTTCGAATAGTTATCGTCGAAATACAATTTAAATTATGTATTTAATTTATAAGTATACATGAGTATTCAGGATAATCAACTTTCCTAAAAATTAAACTTGAATCTTCTAACAGTAATATTGAATCTTAACGGTATTTAACTGGATCTTTTTCATAAATTGCCCTATATATCTGGCTTTGAAATTATGAATGAAAAATTACACTACGTTTCGCACATCCGCTTTAAAAAAATATTTACCACAAAAATTCATATTCAAAGTATTTACTTCAAATTTTAATGCAATGCTTTTCTAACATATTGTCAAGTATTCAAGAAGTGTCGTATCATTTGGTTTAAAACTCTGCATGTTAAAATGGAAAAAAGAAACTGCTGGGAAATTTGGGAGTTTTTAAGAAAACCTTTATATCTTCCCGAATATTCGTGCTATTTTCACGAAAATGCCAGCAAATATTGCGCACATTAAACAAAACCATTGACGAAAGTTGCAAATCATTATCCACTTTCTGTGGAATGGGGTACTCCTTCATCAGTTTCAGGTTGATCCCCTGAATGTCCCCGTGACCGAATCTTCATTGTAAAATATGAGTTTAAGTCTCTTCTTTACATGGTCTAAGTTAAAAGAAAATCCATCCAGCCTTTCTGGAGATATTCGAATAAAGGTGCAAATCCTAAAGTGTTCACATTATTATGTCATCCACCTATATAAAATGTTCTGCACCCGTTCCATTTAAAATTGTTTAATGTTACTGTGCTAAGTCTTTTCTGTGCGTTCTGAAGTGAATATTGCAAGTGTTTGGAAAATATACTTTATCGTGTGTTTAACTGTGGGAATGTCCAACTCGGAGTGATTTTTTTTCTCGAAATTTCTTTAGTTATGAAAAATTTCCGAAAATATTAACACAGAAAAATGACTTTTACATAATCTTAAAATCTTTTGAATTTGTGGCTCAGGTAATTTTATTTCCTTGAATTTTGACAAATTTTTCAAAACATTTTTATACACAATTTGCACCAATACGTTTCATTGTTGCAATAAAACTTAAACCGCTTTCATTCTTTCTACAAAATTGGTCCATAGTTGAAAACCAAGGAATGAAGGTTATGTTTATATTTTTCATATTCTTCGCAATGAATTTTTTCTTACTTTCATGTCATCAATTTTTATTATCTTATTTTAATTATTTTGTTTTACTCTATTAACAAAGCCTTCTAAGATCTTAAAAGATATATCCGATATGCAGAAATACTAGGGGCGTTCAAAAAGTAAGTTACACTCGAACAATGTAAGTCAAAAAACACTTTATTGAGAAGTGCGCTACAATACAATATGACACACATACATCACACTATTTCTCTACATAATCTCCCAGTCGCTGCAGGCATTTGTCGGAACGTTGCATTGATCATTCGATGCCCTGGTGATAGAAAATAGCTCCTTGGTCCTAGAGCCAGCATGTAGAACAGCTGTTTGAACCTGGTCATCGTTGGAAAATTGTCTTCCACCCAAATGTTCTTTGAGCTTGCCGAACACGTGAAAGTCACAGGGCGCTAGATCGGGACTGTACGGTGGATGCTGCCAGACCTCCCATCCAAAACTGCGAAGCAAAACCTGTGTTTTGTGTGTCTCCATGCCATTGATGCTTGCTTCGTTTCTGGGGTGAAGTGATGCACCCATATCTCATCACCCGTAATGATGCGGCTAAGAAATCATTGCCTTCCGCAGAATAACGTTGAAGGAATTTCAGGGAAGCCGCAAACCTTGCTCCTTTGTGTTCGGAAGTCAAAGAATAAGGAACCCGTCGTGAACATAATTTGTGATAATCCAGTTGGTGACGGACGATGGAATGAGCACTGCCAACGGATATTCCCAACGTTGGAGTAAGTTCCCAGCTGACGCACCATTTTTTTCTCGCACTATGCAGCAACGATTGTCACCATCCGAATGCAATTGTTACCGTCGGAAGCCGTGGAACTCAACTGCATATTTACGGATCCTACATAGTAGGGAATGAGGTCGCTTCTTATTGGCTCTTAAAGTTACGTGACTTGGCTTGCTTCTAAATGACGTCGTGAAACTAAACGGTACTTACCAATGCCGATGAGATGGTTCGTCCTTTATTTGTTTTATTCAAAAAAATGTATTAATCATTTTCTTAAAAACATTCAAATAATCATAATTAGAAGGTAATTTTAATGTCTCCATGATGCGATAGCAGAAGACAAAATAATAATTAAAATCCCACCTAAACATGTGCTATGACATCATTAACAAACAAGCCAAGACACGTGACGCTGGGAGCCAATAAGAAGCAACCCCATTCCCTACTATGTAGGATCCGTAAATATGCAACTCAATAATCATCTGCGCAAGCTTCGCTCTTGTTTCGCCATGCTGCCATCTGTGGGGGAACAAGTGTAACTTACTTTTTGAAGGTCGGATTATACTTTTAATTTTTTTTCTCGGCACGTTTTTTAATTCAATTAACATGCTGTTAGACGTGCTCATATAAAATGTAGCATGCGCCGCACCATTTCAATGTTGGAATCAACTGGGTATTTTACATGAGAAATAAGAAAATGAACTCGCTGCACCACATAAAGCTGGACATTCACAATACTCCATACAACATAAATTCGGTCGCACAGCGCCAAACACGTTTTTCAATACGAAAATCCGATGAGAATTGCAGTGTTGTGGTCGAAAAGTTTGGAAATCCACTTGGAGCATTGGGCCATAAAAGCTGAAATACGACCGTGAGGGTCTCTCGCGAAAGCGAAAACCACTGCGTTTTGAAAGGGGGGAGGAGTAGGCGCAGTGGCACTGGGGGATCGGGGTGGCCCTAGGTGATGGGTTTGAGCGGTCCGACCCTTGAATTACCTACCTAAATGGGATGGCTGAAAATTGGAATGGTGTGCAGTGCGACGACGCCATTTGTGCGATGTGGGGTGATCGTCAATTTCCAGCTTAAGACAACGTGAAATTAGATGTTGCAGGACGCGGAGAATAATGTTTTTCATGCAAATGTGATTTGACTCCATTAAGAAGGTTGTGTGTAAGACTCTTAAGAATCCAGTCAAATTGTCATTCGTTGCCAAATCGCAAAACAATTTTCCCTGCGTGGAAAATGCGTTCAGAACTACAAACTCAATTTTTTTCACTTTTTTCTAAACACCCACCATATAGATGCCATTTGAAAGTGTAGAACAGAATAGGATATTTTTTTTTTGTCGCTCCGCGATTTCGAACAGTTAGAAACGTACTTATAGGCATTTTTGGAAAAAGTTGAATTTTTCGAAAATAATGCACATATCGATCTGAAATTTTTACCCCTCCTTTATAACACGTACATCCCCTCCTTTATAACGTGTACTTTAATGCGATTGCAAAAATTTCTTTTAAATTTAAGAAAGATAAAAAGATTTATCAAAATCTACGATTTTTAAAAATTTACTCTTGATTTAACCCTTTCATAGGCGGTGGGAAGAATACTTCCCACCGCATTCATCAATTTTTGAACGTACAAGGTAAGCTATTTTAAAGTTATCATCAAATTTTTCGATGAAACAAAATCCTAGACGTTTCAGTTTCTTATATCAAACCGTAAAAAAATGTCTTGAATTTTTAATTAATGAAATTAATTAACAAAAAATAAATGTAATCCAATTAACTAAATGAATTTCTTTTATTAAATTAATCTCAATCCCAAAGTTATTTTGTTATAACCATTACTAGAAAAAAATGGTCCTTGAAAGGGTTATTTAAGAAATTTTTACGTTCTGCACACCATTTTATATGCATTTTAAATGCAGTGGCATGTTTTGGATGGTCAACCGAATATACAGTAACAAAAGTGCTAAATTCGACTGGACTATAAAATGACACAGCTTAAATGTCTATCACTATTTGATGTTTAAAAAGAAAAGAAAAAAAAAAAAAAAGGGGGGGGGATCGAATCTGTTGTCGAAACTTCGTAGCATGATGAGGTTTCAGGTTTGACTGCATCAGCCGTTGCATTCTGCGCGTAACGATTTTTACGTGACATAATTTACAGAAAAGAATGCCAGTCTGAAAACATTATCATCTTAAAAGCACTATATATTTTATTGTCTGCGTTTTTATGGTACTATTTCGCCATCGTTTCTAAATCAAGTTTACAAATTCATAAAATTATAATACTTCCATTAAATTTGAAACTAGAGCACGCAAACAATCGCAAAAATTAAACATTTTTGGAATGCAAATCTACTTATTTTTTGAATTAAAGGTTGTACTACGAAAATCAACTCTACAATTAAACATAATTCTGAACATTTCAATAGGAAATGAATAGTAAAATTCTAATGCATCAACCATTGCACAATAAATTTTAGAAATTTTTTTAAACAGGAATAAAATTGGTATCGCTGATAAGGTAATTTTTTGAATTTTTAAGGTGGTGTAAAAATAGTTTTCGTGCAATAATACGCTCCGAAGTTACTGACGAAAAGTTATCAACTTTCGATTACTTTTTAAATTAATAATTTAATTAAAATTTTGAAAAGCCCTTTCTTAATTAGCACCTACTACCCAAGAAATGACTATCTCCCAAATTTGGTAGGTCTAGGACAAATGGTCTACCCTGTAGAGCGTATTCAACGATTTTTGCTTCACACAATTTAAAAAAAATATGCAAGTAAAAACACTAATAAACAAATTAAAATACTTTATACAGAGAACCATTAATTATCAATTTATGCTTAAGAGATTTAATTGAAATTAAACGTAGCCAATATTTTCGGCGAACCAGCTGGTCACCAAAGGCAAATAGCAGGGCCTTTGAACGGCTCCGTGCAGAAGTTAAAAATTGCGCCCCTATGGAACTATAATGTAAGTATTCTAAATAGGTATATGGTCTTTTTTCACATTTTTTAACGAATGTCCAGAAACCAGTGTAACTCAGTAATCGACACAAATACTTATAATAACTTTTCACTTAAAATACTTCATTTAAAAAAACAGTTTACAGGATTATAAATTCAGACGAATTTTGTTTACAAACTTTTAGTTCAGAGAATTATCTAATTAACTCGGAAACATCTAAACTGCTACTTAGTTCATACTCAATCCCTGATCTAGCGAGGTCTGACAATCCTTGCTCGATATGTTGCTGTTTGCAAACAGTTCTTGATTATTTTTAGTTTGGAAAAACTACGTTCCCCGGATGCAACACTTATTGGAAGAGTTAGTAAAATTCTTACATCAACGCTCAAGATTGGAGCAAAATTCAACAGACATTGCCTTTTATATACAGATTAATGGAGTAGTGCCTTGAAAGTTTTGTGCTCATTAGTACATAAAATTAGATTGTTTTATAGAATTTTTTCAAAAACTTTTCCAAATAATATAGAAACCCAGTTGCGATTTTTTTTTTTTTTTTTCATTTTGTTTTGGCAATTTTGCGTCCCTCGATTTTTTTACTCTGTGCCGGGCAACGGACTAACAGAGTGTTCGTCAGGCCCTGGCAGATAGATGTAAATAAAATTTCCGCTGCACTCACCAAGATATATGTAATTGCGCCAAATATAACAACATTATAGAATACATTTCTCCGTAAGCAACTATTACCCGATACATTTTGCATGCAATTGGACTGCTGCCGAGCTAATCAAATACTACCAATTTTTTTCTCTGCTTGTGTCTATCCAGCAAATTTTGCCTTTTCTAGAATTAGAAATGATCTTTCTTTTCAGATTATATTTAATTTCTTACTTCTAGTTCTATTAATTAATTTCTTAAATTGCAAACCTTGTCTTTACAAATGAGGTTTGCAAATACATTAACTAGAACCTGTATTATGAGAAAAGAAAATCAAATGAATATTTTATTTACAATGCTGATAAGTAGATAATAATTTTTTCTTTTCAGTGGTACTATTTTAAGTTCAAGCAAAAACAAAGACGAATTGAAGAAAAATACATAAGAACAGAATCTTTCTAATAGCTTTATTGCTTCATAAACTTATTTTCAAATTATGAACACACAATGAAAATTTTTCTGCAATAAAATCCAAATGTGTGGGATTTTCCTCCCATCATTTACATACCAGTATTGTCAACAACACATTGTACCTACTTTTGTAGTACCAAGTTTATGGGCTGAGCCTTAAAATGAGAAAGCAAGTTTCTTAAATACAAAAGAATATAAGAAAACTGGGGGGGGGGGGGAGATAATCCATCTAAATTTTCCAAGAAATCAAATCCTCTATCAGGAAGATAAAAGCTGCTAGTATCCTTCTTTTAGTGGGCCCTCCAAAAACCCTGCCAAATCTTAGCCACAACTCTCATAAACGATCTCTTAACGTTGAGTGTTGGCACTATCGGGACAGCGCCAACATTCACACTTGGCGACAAACGGGATCCTGCTAATAGAAAAATACTGCACTGCTTTAATTACTCAAGCTTACAATTTTTTGGTCCACTAGCTTATCTATATTCGTATCCTTAAAAAAGAGACAGTAACAAATAATGGCGATAGGTCAATGAAATCGAGTACATTATGAGCTAAGATGGTTAAAACTCAGAAAAACACGATTTAAAATGAGAGAAATGTTAAGGGGTAGGCTTAAATTTCTTTTTTGTCACTTGAGTAGAAACATACTCTCTTAGAAACATGGTCACTGATGGAACATAATTGGCATGAAAACAGGTCAGGAATTTTTTTATCAACAGGCCAGAACATATACAAAAGGTGCAATTTTATGTTGTACCCAATGATTCTCCATAATGAAGCATTCAGATGATAAATACAGATGTGATGCAACAGCTCGAAAAGACTTTAACTCAAAATTCTATAAGATTTGAAAAGAATCATTTAAATATTTTGAGTTTATTCAAACATTTGAATATATATAGTAGACTCTTGACCATCGAACCTAATTAAAAAATAATTCTCCGAACTAAAAATGAACAATAATTTAATAAGCTTAATGGATGGACATTGTGTTGCATAAGAGGGCTAAAAGGGCAAAGTAATTTATTATAGACTTTTATGAAAACTCCCAGTTTTGACTCTTTCATTTTGGCCCTACCTTTACACATTACTGTTATCATTTATCAATGATTAGTAATATATATTAAAATTTTTGTAAGAACCCTACAATTTTTGTTGATGTTTTATTTTAAAAGTGTATGCATTTATATTGTGCAGTGTACATGATATTTCCTGCAATTACAACATTATAAAATATATTTTAAAATTTGTATTATATAATTCGTGGACTTCCTTTTTCTATAATAAATTTTTAAACATACAATATGTAACAAACATTTATAAAGTACTATCCTGTGTTAAATGGTTAGAAAATATGAATAAGAGCACCTTTTGATTTTACAAAGGGTGTTTTTCTTAGTATTGATAGGGTAGAAAGTGAGGTAGTTTTTATGGCACAAGGGCCAGACTTGGCTATACTGTGCCAAAAGCTTGTTGAGGGTAGAAAGTGAGTATTTATAGAACTTTGTTTGTTATCCAACCTGCCCTTCCACCACATTAGGCCAGATAGTTGGAGTCTACAGTATAAGTTTCAACATAAAGCATTGTCAATACTTGGCACATTTTTTTTATAAAGTTTATTCTAAGTGTAAGGGCCATTTGTAGTACATGATGTTTATAATCAAAATTCACCCATTAAAAAAAATATAGAGGAAAAATTAGAAGTCTGAATATTATTTAGTTAAAAGTGTAACTTAATGGACCAAAGAGAAGGAGAATCCCATTTGGAGGAAATAAAACTTTGAAGTGACTTTTACACCAAAACAAACTTCTTCAGTTTTATAGTTACAAATATACTATTTAACAAAGATTCATTGTATAACACACTACAATGGATAGTGAGCACCTGATATGTAACTATGACTGATCGGCAATGATGCCAAAAAGTAGAGAAAAGCACAGCTATGCAACCTAGTTGGATAGAGAGCACGTTGGAAAATATGAGATTGTATTGTTTTTACAATTTTTTTCCCATAATGAACAAAAAATAGTGAATGAAATTAGGGATGTAACGAATATTCAGCCCTTTAGCCGAATACTAAACAGATATTTGGCCGAATTTATTCAGGGTCATAATTTTTTTAAAATGTGCTTTTAAATGTATTTAATAAAGAATATTGAAGAATTACTATTCAGTACGTGTATTAAAAAATCTCCTAACATTTACCCAATTTTAAGTTGCATTAGTGCATTTAATAATGTTGCATATGAATGTAAAGCCTGAAATTATAATGCAAGAACAGTAATAGTGCAGCATTTTCAGGAAGAAGTCTGTTCTGTTTGGCTTCATACATATATACTACAAGCTTCAGAAAATAAGAGCTTGCTATATACTGTGCTTCCAGGAGCTGAAAGATATTTTCTTGCCAAATTTGCAAATCTCGAAAATTTCCCCCCTTTTTTCCAACCAATTAAGTGGACATTCTATCGTAGCTGTTTTTTTTTAAATAAAAATAGGAACTTAACTTCTAAATAACTTTAATTTATCCACGGAATTTTCTTTTGTGTTTGTCATTGCCATGTTCTGCAATGACCAATTTTTTACTTCTGTTTCGCAAGTCCAAAATGAAGAGGGTTTCTCACATTTTACTATTGGAATTAAGATACTTAGAACATACATAAAATGCATCAAGATGTTAATATTTTTTTAAATATGCAAATAATAAACAATTAGTTTTTTAAATTTAAAATTTGAGCAGTATTTTATTTAAAATCAAAAGTAAGATGTTTATAAAAAGTAGGTATTCGGGCAACGGATATTCGGTATTTGGCCTAATCACTATTCATTACATCCCTAAATGAAATCAAAAATGCCCAAATGTACACATAAAATGCATACATATAAGGAAAAGATACAAAATTATATCTACAATAGAAGAGAGTACTATTTATATTTTAAGAAAAATGACCTGATGGAACACAAACCAAAGTCTGCATGATTGCAAAAAAAAAAAAAGTTTGAATTGTACCATCTATTTGTTTTTTTTAGAAACAATATGCTCATTGAACATTATTGTATTTTACAGTAAACCCATGCCAAGTGCAGATTTGCAGAATGCAATATTGTACATTTGAGTTATCTCAACTATTTCCATTCAATTTCTCTAGAACAGAGTTCCCAACCTGTGGCATGCATATCCCTAGGAGTATGCAGTAGATCAGCAGGGTTCGTACACATTTCCTTAAAAGAAAATCAAGGACTTTTAAGGAGTAAAAAAACCAAAAAATAAGGACCTCTAAATTGAATAAACTTAACGAATTGTCGCACGCATTTTTAAATAAAATGTCTCATTTTTGCAAATTCAACCTATTAGATGATAATTTACATAGAAGATACATTACAAATTTAACACAACAAAACTCCTAAAAATATGAGTTAATAAATTGATGGAAAAAAACCCCCATGAAACTGGTAATCAAATTAAATATCTTTTCATTCCAAACTTTTTTCATTCAATTTTACATCTAAGGTATTTATTTTAATTTCTTTTTCAGAAATTGTTTTTCTTAGTTCATGCGATTGAATAAATAAATTTATGTCCTTTGACTTTTCAGCCTCCTTAGCTAAATCATTTGCTTTCTCATTTGTTTGGTGTAGGTCCGTTTGGAGGAAATTTTCTTTTGTTTTAAAAAATCTATTTCCTCCTCTAAAGCTTTTCGTTTCAGTTGTTTTGTTTCAGTCTTTTCTTTGGATCTTTCACTTTCTAAATACTGCATGTATTTTGCTCTAGCTGAGGTGGCAGCCGTCCTCATTTCTTTAGTAATTTTTAAGTCATACATAGCCCCAGACAGCTTAATAAATTCATGATTTAGACGCTGGGAAATATATGAAGCATCTTTCAAATTTTCTATTTCCAGGGCCTTGTTCACCGAAAAACCTCATTGTCCATGCGACAGTTTTAATACCATTTTGATAATCTTCCAAACTTTTTCATAATAATTATTGTTAAAATAAGTTTGTAAAAAAGTAACAAGGGAATCACTCTTTGGATTGAAAGAAGTAAATTCAAATGAATTTGGATTTACAATATTTAACAGAAAATCTGCATAGAGTAACAAAATTTCGTCCAAATCTTTTTCCAAAATACGTTTATTTTGCGACAACACAATCAATACCTTTTCATTTTTTCCTGTGCTTTTTCGGGATATTCAGCCATTACTCGTGGATCAATGCAAATCGCAGGTCTTACTAGTGCGTAATTCACAGAACATTTCTGCATGAAATGTTTTATCATTGTTATACTGTTTTTCCGACTATCCTGTCTGAGTGTGAAAACATCCTTGTCTGCTAATTCCTTATTTTTTATCTTTTCTTTTATTAGTTTCTCTGCAGCAAATCCTAAATACACTTAACTTTTATCATTATACAAGTTTGGGTCACTGAAGTATAATTTGCATAAAGTCTCAGGTTTCTCAATTCTTTCATTCTCTGGTTTCAAAATTTTGAATGCAATCGTTAACAAGTTTTAAGAACATCACTGGCAAAAAATGGAAGTAAAGGTTTATCACTTTGATACTGTTCTAAAAATGGTAACAGCACTTTTGACAATCATTCCTATGGAACCATGGACCAATAAAGGCCATAAGTAACTCCTCCCTTATTTCCCAAAGTGTATGCGATGGATATTGATTCGTGGAACGCGAGCAGTGTCGTCCCCCCACCCCATTCCGCGAGAGCCACGTTGACCGAGATTAGAGCTGTCGAGAAGGAGGAATTAGAAAAACGATAATCGGTGAAATTTAAAATTTTTTAATAATGGCAGAGTAAAAAGTAAGGACTTTTTAAAAATGGTACATAAAAATAAGGATTTATAAGGACTTTTAAGGACTAAATGTAAAAGTAAGGACTTTTAAGGATGCGTACGAACCCTGGATCAGTTAAGTGTAAGTGAAAGTAATGGCAGAAAAAAAAGATTAAATAAAAAACAATTTATAGAAAATTTTGCTTCCACAAGTTTGGATGAAAATTGAAGGTTAGGCATATCTATCAGCCTTTTCTGAGTAGCAGTGACAGAAAAGTGTCAAGAACTCAATGTTAAAGCAAAAAATAATAACTACCTTTTGATGAAAACAGAACTTATGGAAAGAACACAGTGGACTAAGAAATACTGCAGTAATCTCTATGCAACTCCAGATATTACATTATATCTGTCTTCAATTGAATGTAATTTAATAAAATTCAGCTCCATGAAAATATGTACTAGATTGATTCATGGAATGCACTAAATTTTTCTTCCATTTGAATGGCTGGTTCTCTGAGTAGTTGTTAACATTCACCATAAGTTAATGTGAAATTATTTCAATGCTGCTCTGGTTTGTCAGGACGTGGAACCATTAGTATTACAAAAAAAGGGAATAAATTGTAGAAATTTAAAATAAATCCTACAAAGGTCTTCAAGTTAGCTCAAGCCATTTGACTTTTAATCTAATCTAAGCCCTTAACAATATTAAAAAAAACTTCTTTATGCTAAGAGAGGGATGGGTGGGGGAGGAAGGTATAACTGTTAGGGTACTCAAAAATAAAGGTTGGGAAATGTTGCCCCACTTAGTAAAAAGAAGCAAAAGAAATAATACAAATTGCAGAAGCCAATGGCAGTGAAAGTTATTCAGATATGGAAGAAGTCAAAGAAATTATTGAGAATGATAATAAAGAAATGATGAATTAGATGATATTGTAAAACCAGCCAACAGTGACAAGAATGAAAGAAAATAAAATGCCTTTAACTTAAGAGAAGGTAAACAAATTGCTAAGAAAAGACTCGGGAACTGTCTGACTTTACAATGAAGACTGACCCAAAACAAGAAAGAAGAGGACACTTTATGAAAGCCATGTGAAAACTCTGTACTTCTTACCATGAAACTTTTATAGAGTTGTGTCAGCCATCCTCCAAAGCAAAAACCACCAGCTTTTTTTTTTAAAAAAAAGGTATCATGAACCTACAATTAAGCAGCATGAAAAACCCTTTCAATTAAAAATATTTAAGTTTACTTACATTATTTATTCACTTCCTTAATTTGCTCTATGCATAACACATTTTTTTCATAGAAAATAAACTTAGAGAGACATAATTTTACCATGAGCAAAATGCATTAATGATGTAACCACTGTGTTTGGCACGGGTTTACTGTTATTTCTAAAATAAATTTCGCATTTTAAAAACAGACAAATGCACTTATGTACAAACACAAAAAAGTATGTAAACTTACAAGCATGAAAAAATTCTTTGCAAGTCTTAGAAAAGCAGATAAAACTGTGCTGTTCACTGAACAGTATCACCCCACCCCCCATATCTGGATCTATATCCAAATTTTGCTTTTACGACATTGCAAAATTACCATGATAATTTTATAACAATAGGCAATCTTAAAGGTGGTAACAATTTAATTATAGATGAAAGAATCACAAATTTTGACTATTATTCATTCAAAAATCAATGAGTGAATAGAAAAAGATTTTTTTCAGAAAGTCAATAATTTTTATTCAAATTTATAATCTTTGTATGCCATGCAGCATTAATGCCCAAATTAATTTAAAGCATAACATCAATAAATTTCTATTAAAATATGTTTAAAATACCAAGATTAAGTTAACTGCAAAGTAAAATTAAATTAGGAGGAAAAAACTTTTTCTATTTTTTTTTTTGAAATTAAAACAAAAAGAAAAAAATTGAAAAAAAATTATTTTAAATATCTTTTACATAAATATTAAATATTTTTAAAATATCAAAAAATAAAAATCAGTTTCTATTTCTTTGCATTACCTCAAAAATATATCAAAGGAAAAATGAAAAATTTCAAAATGATGACATTTTGACTTCAAAATCTGGCAATATATACCTGTTTTAGACTATTTAGGAGTTTGGTAATACTTATTGACTTCATAAACAAGGCAAAAAAGAAACAACAGAATGCACTCAGTTTAGCTATGGAAGTGAAATGTAAATAGGACACCAGCATCCTATTTATATGATGTCTTGTAAATAGGATGCTGGGAGCTAATGATTAAGCAATAATCCTACTTCTAGATGAGAGTACTGTAGAGTATCTCAATTAACACAATCCTGACATTTTACTAACATTTTCCTTTCAAACACGCAATCAACTTACCCTATTATTAATTGCAGAAACGATTATGGGAAAATAAAAGTACGAGTACAAGAAGTTACAGATTTTCTGGTCTGGAGATGGAAGTGTGGCTGAAATATTGCACTGAAACTTTATTACTGACATGGATATTTTATTTATTACTATAGACTCTAGTAAAATTTTTACAAGTCATTTTATATAACTGACAAATGATGCCAGTAAACATCGTTTAAAAGCTAATCATCTTGAAAAAGATGTTATACAAGTTATTATAATACACATGCCACAAATAATGCAATAATAC
>BGPR01000954.1:0-50277 GCA_013235015.1 Araneus ventricosus
ATTGATAGAATATTCTATGATCGTTTTCATCATTCGAAGAAATGTGTTTTAAAAAATCGAAAATGAATTTCAGTCATGTAAGAAAAATTAGTTAGAGAAAATACATATAATTAATGAAATAGAATAAATAGTTTGTGAAATAATATAAGATTAAAAGAAATAAGGACTTAAGAAGAAAGTCAAAATAAGTTCGTAAAAGCAGAAATCACTCGACATTTTTTTTAAGTATCGAAAGAAAAATATGTTTAATCAGTTAATAGGCGAAAATTTTAGATTAGTGGAATGTTTTATATAGTTTTAGAGTTAAGTATGATGAATGATCCCTAAATTTTTAAGATGAAATGATTTGTGATGAATCAATGCATTTGTGACTTTTAATGTAACCTTTTTAGCGTCATTCGAAGTAAATTGCAATGTCTGTATAGATAAGTTATATGTTCAACAGAAAAGAAGTGATCTTTAATGAAGCTATTTCGTCGATATTCCATTTAACTTTAAGAGAGTTTAACGTTTTCATTTTCCTGAAACAGTTGAAAACGGAATTTTAAGTTAACTTTTTCAAACTAAGTGATTTTTAGTGCTCTTGTATGTTATTGTTAGAATATTCTAAAATTGTGTTTGTTAGTGGAAAAATAAGCTTGAGGCAAAGAGGAAAGTTGAATGATGAAAGAAAAATAAATCCAAGTTGGATCATTCGAAGAATTATTCTTATAAAACTGATTTAATTAAGAAACAGATTTTATGAGAATTAGCGATTAAGTAAACTTTTTGTTATTTAAGAACAGAAAATGCGCAAGTTTTGAAATTTTTCTGAAAACAAATGAAAAACGTTATTCGATAACGAAAAAAGAAAAATGAGCATGTCGAAAAATAGAATAAGATTGAAAGTTTAACTCTAATTGATGAAATTCTGTTCAAAAGCTGAGAAAATTCAAAGTCTCTAAAAACAGAAAAAATAATGAAATTAAGATTGTAAGTATCAAATTATTATGTTTATTTTATATTTAAATATTTTATTTTAATGCACGCATGATAAGTTATGATTGAATTGATTCAAATCTGTGAAAGGACGTTGTGAAAAAAAAATCTAACTCACTAAAATCAAACTTTTGTAAAAGAAATTAGCCGAGAAAATTCAAAATTCTTCAAAAATTTTCAAAGTCCGAAAATAAAAATTAATTCCTTATCATCCTTCTTGTCTAATCTAAGAGGAGTTCGAGCACATTTCTTATCTGAACTGGAAGTCGGGTGGGGAGGAATGTCGGGAGGGAAGTGGCTGATCCCTGATCCCGAAGCGCCAGAACTCTTATTATATCACTACTCAGGACTTAACCCATAGCAATTTAAAATATTCAATATTATTTTGTTTAAAAAATCTGGTAAAATCCTTCAAGAAATTTCAAAAAGTAGGCCAATAGCTCTTTTAATAATAACTGAACACCTGACTTTCTTCCCTGAATCCGATAGTAATATAAATACATACTAATTTGATTTTAGAGAATGCAGATAAGTGGATCTTTCACTGCATAACTTTCTCTCTAAAGTACGACAATGTAGAAAACTCTACAACTATGTACTGGTGTTATCAATTGATAATAAAGGCACTTTCCATAACATAAAGTACAGTTCAATACTACAAAACTGGAAAATCTCTGAAGGATATTTAATTTGAAATCGCCAGGAAATAGGGTTGCCTTCAGGCCCCCTGTAATGGAGCCGCACTGAGAAACCGGGTACTAAATCGAGCGCTATCCCAGCAATGACCTGATAATGTTACTATCCAAGATGATGCAGATGGCTTTATGATTGTCCTTCCTTTAAAAACAAAATTAAGTATTAGAAATTTAGCTAACGAATTTATTCTGCAATTTGATAACTGCATAATTAAAAGCAAATTAATAGACTCGGAGGAAAAACCCAGTACATTTTCTATAGTATAATGGTAACCGGCCTAAGAGATATTTACTGGAACATATCAAGAATAAAGGAAATGCATGCAATCAAATATCTTGGAATATACTGAGTTGACAAACTTAACTGGAACACTCACCTATACCATCAATCCAATAAAGCTATTATATATCTCCAAAATCTTAAGAAATATATGGTAAGTCTTTTGGTATTTCCATAAAACAAAGACGCATCCTGTGCAAAACCCTCGAAAGAATCCTCGCACATGGCTCATCAGTCAGGAGTCTTTAAACATCTGTGAATATGACAAAGAAACTATAAACCAATCAAACGAGCTTCCTTCCAAATATTTCAGGTGCCTATAGTACGACAGCGATAGCAGATTTATAAGTAATTCTTGGAATAGCCCTTTATATATCACAGCTTGAGGGTCATAAAGACTATAAAAAATACGATGCTTCAAGCAGAAGTAATTGCATTAAGAGAATCAGTCAAATTTTCAAAAATTCTTACTGAAAAGGCAACAAGCATACTAGATATAATTCTTCTTTTAGCGACAAATATAACAGCCTGAGAAATATCAGCAATTCTTCCATATCATCCTAACTCAGAAATTACTTGGATGAAGGCATGTGTCGGTTATGAAGTTAATGACGTAAGCAACAGTATGGCCACACAATAAACAGAAAACGGCGTAACACATACAATTTTTTATCTCCCAAGAGGGGTCGAAAAAGGAATTCTAAAATCTCTGATGGTTGAAAAATAGCAAAACGAATGAACTGAATGTGACACTGGAAGAGATGTTTAAAATCTAATTTTTAGAGTCAAAATGCGTATAGAACCATGTAGAAGAGAGGGAACAATGTTTACTAGACTCTGCCCGTTTCTTATTTGAATCTACAGATTCAATTTGACATCTTGAGATCTGTTGAAGCAACGGAATGTTCATTAACTGAACCATGTCATCTTAAGAAATCCATGTTGTTAAAATAAACTCTCTAGAAATAAAATTTCTAATATCATGAAGTTAATTATTACCAATAGTTACCTCTTTCCTCTAGATCCTGAAAATCATATCCATCAAATGTCTGTCTGTTTCTTTCTTCACAACCTTCAATTCTTTCATTAATGCAAATTATAGAAAAGTCTTCATCAATAGATAAGTGTGAAAAGGAATTTGAAGGTAATGATTAAACAGATTATTTAATTATATCACTGCCTTAACCTAGAATATATCAAAAAGATTTTTTTGATGGAATAAAAGAAAGATTTTGTCTGGTTTTTATTTTAACTTTTGAAAACGGTCACTTAAAATTTCTTAAATATTTTAAGTTTTTATGATCATATATTAAACAAAAAAAAATACCATTCATAGGATCAGAAAGTATTTCATGATAATACCAAGGATATATTTAAAAACAACGAAAAAGAATTTATGCTTCTTTTTTCCTCCTTTTATTAGTTAAATTTTTCTTTTGTTATATTTATTGTTATATCTTTTATTTTATTATTATTTACGTTTACATGTTTTAGTTTTATAATTTATTTTAAAATTTTTAATTTTACTCAGACTGGCTTTTTACTTCAATTTAAAATTGCTGTTTAAAATTTTTCTGGCATTGAAATTTTTTTCCCAAGGGACATTCGTTTGTAAATCTTAAACGTTTAAAATTATATATTACATAAAAAATCAAATGTAAAATTGTGTCAAGTTCAAAAAGTTCAAGTTACCTAAAACTTTGATTTAAGAAAGTTGCTTTTTTAAACTTTAATTTCATGTCCACTAAATTCTTGAAAAATATTATTTCATCAATAACTAAGAATTAAACACTATAAATGGAAACAGAAAATTTACATTATGTAACCTACAGTACGCATAACATTTAATACAGAAAATTATTCTGTTTCAAAAAATTGAGTTACATCTGTTTTGTAGAATTCAGTCACTTAAGGTTAGCAAAATCATTAAGAATGTTTAGTGAATGGAAAACAGATTCACTTACGTTCTTTTTTTTCCTCAATGTACAAACGAAATTCGCCTAAATGAAAAAGCACCTCCAACAATGAAGTGTCTTTTCTTTTCCCTCTACATCTAGAGGCGGCTTGTGGGTTAATCAAAGTTGTGTTCACAATCACATAATTTGAAAATTTACAGATACGAGGTAACTCACTCAACTGGATCTACCGTTTTGTTTTGCCAACAGGTTAGGTTAGGTTAGATTAATGTCCCGTTTTGAAGAAACACGAGGGCTATTTAGGGACGGGCCTCGTAATTTTGAACCACGGTCCGATGTCGAGGGCGGCGCCTGACCTGGCGCCCCTTCTCCAAGCTCCCGCGCCGAACCAGCGGGAGGACGTTTAGCCGCAGCGTATGATTTAGCGTGCAGCGTGCCCCATGCACGGAGGATCTTCAGTGGAATCGTGTTTCGAAACTGCGACCCTCCGGTCCCGAGGTCGGGACCTTACCACTAGGCCACCGCGGCCTCTTTTGTTAACAGGAGACAATTAAAATAAAGCTAATATCTCCTCTCTGTGTATGCCAGAGGTCAAAATATCCATTGTTAGACAAAAAATGGCGACTTTTCATGTATAGAGAATTAAGGCTTCTTAGCCTTATCAGCAACAATAGAAATTGTGGTTGAGTATAAACTGGTGCCTTAAGGACCATTTATGATGGCAGATTCAGAAGCAGCATAAAAAAATATGAAACAGTACTCAGTATACAAATTACGAACAATTTGTCGACCAGCAAAGGTGAAAGTTTTCAGTCCAAAAACAAGGAATACAAAACATACACAGGTAAATGGCCAAAGCCATGCAATTTAGCATTCGGCTGCTGTAGCTTAATGTTTGAACATAAACTATGCTTCCTCTTCTTAGAGGAATTTTGTTAGAAGTGCATCAGAGTTTAAAGGACAGTTAATAATTCTGTAAAAGTGATCGTTTTTTTAAAATTTCCCTTATAAATGTTTTTGCATTTACATAAAAAATACAATAAAATATAAAATTTACTTTGATAATTAACATTGTTTTAAGAACTGCGAATTACAACTGTGTTTTTTTTCTCTCGTCCACAACTTATTCAGAAGCAAAAAGACCCATAATGCAGGTGCATTAGTGCCAGATAAATATAGAATATAGTATTCAATAATTAATCGAAAGTTCGTATGATTCAAATCATTGGTGTGACAGTGTTTGAACAATTCCGCCCAAAGATTTTCGGTTAAAATAATACCAGCATTTCCTTCTGTCCCTTTTGTGCGGTGTAAAAAATTTACAAAAACGCGCTAGCTGGCAGGTTTCGGACTGATTTGTATATGTGTGAGCCGTGTAGTGCATGCTCCGTCTTCGCAGCGTTACTAGACTCTACCGTCGGATTTTTTTTGACACCTTTTGTTTCAAATTGTTTCCTTGGGTTTCTGTTTCTAGTCTTTTGTTACCTAGGTTTCTGAAAACGGGAAATTTCGCTGTCCCGAAGCTGTGCTCGGGGACAATGGGACAGGCTACTTGAACGGGATGCATGCACATTCAGCTGTTTAGTAGCTGCAATGGTTGCAGGCATAGGAGTAGGGGGAGGATTTCTGTTTTCTCAGAGAAGATTTATCCCTCTCTATGATTTCCCTTTATCTCAGTTTTCCCTTTGTCAACGGGAATTTTAATTAAGAAGAGTACTGCAGGCGAGTTAGCATCCAACGTTGTCAAAAAATGTTTTAAAAGTTTTTTTCACTGCGGGAAACTTCTTCGCTAAAAGAAATTTGAAAATAAATAAATTCGGAAAAAATGGTAAAGGAAAGTGAAGAAAAAATTAATCATAAATAAATGATTAATTTAAAAAAAAATATTTGAGATAAATTTGAATGTATTTTTTTGTCTTCAAAATTATTTTTTCGACATTTAATTTCCAAATATTGAAAAGTCTGAAAGGAAGGGCAAAGGGATTTTCTTCAAATATCATTCTGTAAGATCCTATTTCAGGTTGCGAAGAAAAAGTTCTGACTTAGAAAAAGTTAAACACGGGTAGTTTTGAGGATCATAACTTCTTAAAAAATACTAAATACATCGATTGTAGTACCACATCTTGTGTTATCCAGTCATAGATATAATATCATAAATTGATCATATTTTGTCTCGAATCCGAAGAATACAAAGAGAAAATATTGGGATTACCAAAATGATAGATCCTCGAGACTGTGAGAAAACTCAACGTTTTAGACCTCTTCACCCACCCACCCCGATAAAATTTTGGTAATCATCCCAGTCTGTCTGTGAGTACATTAATATGATAATTCAAGCACCGAACAAGGCCGCGGTGGCCTAATGTTAAGATCTCGGATTCAGGACCGGAGGGCTCCCAGTTCTACTGAACATCCGCCATGTATCTGGGCCTGCTGCACGTTTAAGCATACGTAAAAGGCTTAACGGTCTCCACTGTCGTGGAAGTTTGGAGAGGGGGTGCCAGCTCATGCGTCGTCCTCGTCATCTGACTATGGTTCATAATTAAGGGGTTCGTTCCAAAATAGCAAGCGTGTTTCTTGAAAAAGAGTAATAGTATAACTAAACTAAACTAAACACAAAACCCGAACCAGAAGAAGGAATGAAATTCGCTACAGGATTTTAATACCGAAACTAGGAATCCGTATTAAATTAAGGACGAAATCAGTCACAGGGAATTCCTACGCAATAATGTCACTACCAATCAAGTTTCAAATATACTCTAAAAGTTTTTATAGATTATGATTCATCAATTATAGCAAACCGATAGGGTATAAATTTGGAAACCTAGTTTCTTCCTACACTTTATATAGATATACAGGGTGTCACTAAAGTTGCTAACACCCCCCCCCCTTAATTTCAGAACAATTGCATGTGTAGTTGTAAAAGTGGTATATATGTGTAGTCAATTGGCAATACACTACGCTATGAGACCGCTTACAGTGCCACCTGGCAGCAAATTCCAGAGTTAATACGATTTTCTCGAAAATGGGACGATATAGGGTAAAACAGTCAATTACAAAGATATAAAGCATCAATGATTTAGTACAAAAAAGACATCTTATGGAAATAAACACTCAGAACAGAACACATAAAACTCGCACCCGTTTGCTCGCGATTTCCGATATTGTGACCTTACAAAACATAGACGAAAGGCGAAAATTTTATCTTTCTGGGAAAAATGACCACAATGGAATTTTTTCTGTGGGGATACTTCAAACAGTCGGTGTACGTGACCCTTCCACCAACTTTGCAGAACCTTCTACAACGGTATTAATGCTTATGTGAACGTTTCACGTAATATTGTAAAAAGTGGTCAAGGTTAAATTTAAATAAATGTCCAAATTCTTATTATAGCTTATGGAGAGAAGTTTTAACAAAGAAAACAAAGAATAAAAACAAATATAAAAAATCACATATTTTATCATTTCTATCACATTAATTATGCTGATTATATTGATGCATTTGTTTATAAACCGTTTTCTCGTACAATTTCATGTATTCTTCAGTATGTTTTTACAATAGATATTTAATACGTTTATAAAAATATTTTTTTTATATCTCCTTCTTCGAATCTTTATACTTATATTTTATATTTGTGTTTCTGAACATATCATTTCCCTATTGACCCCAATTCACGCAGTCGTTTGAAGTCAAATCTAGGCAACCTTTGGACAAATATGAACAAAATTTGTCGAACTTAATTTTAAACTATTTTAATGAAACCATTGTAGTAAGTTGTAACAAATTTCCTATTCATGCTAAGCTAAACAAATGAGGTAAGCTAAAAGAAATCATGGTTCAAAAAATTTTAAATTTCAAATTTTGGTAGATATTTTATGCATGTTCTTTCAGTGGTCCTAAGGGAGTAACGGTGCTATCCGTGTCATGTAACATCTAATTGCAGGTTGTCGGTGCCCACTTCACTTTCTTATTCCTAAAATCATGCATTTGATTTCAACATTAAAATGACGCAGCTTATTTTATGTCCAGCAGCATGCTATTTGGATTCAAACATATTAATAAAAAGAGTTAAGGCATAACATTAAACATTAAAATTAAACCTAAGCTTTTAACAATACAACAGAAGTACGCCAATAAATATTTGTTTAAACGAAGAAAACCATTTGAATTTCATTACAACAATGAAAAGTATTGTTGTAAATTATGCCTAAAGATATTTTAAAAATTCATTAAAATTTGAGGAAACATTTTACAGGAACTTATTTACTATAATTGAAAAGATAATTTTTTACACTTTCAGATGGTGTAAAAATGATTTTTGTGCTGTTATAGTTTCGGAAGTTATTCGGTATAAATGACAAAATTTCGCTTGATTTTTAATTAAGCGAAATTGTACTTAAAAAAAGGAAACTGTAAATTAAAAATTTCAAAAAAGTGCTCTGAGGTGCACATCTCCACCCTTCATAGTATTTTTGTGCCAAATTTCTAATTCTAGGTTCAGCGGTCTGCCGTGTAGTGCGCCAACACACACACACAGATAAACAAACACACATTCTCCTTTATTATTAGAAGATATTTAAATATGTTGGTAATTTTCAAGAAGACTATTGGATAATTATTTTTTAGAAAAATTCCTCGTACACCAAATCACAGTTTATAAGAAACGCTAATTGCTTTCAAATATATTTTTACGATGGTTCTTCAAAAGTTTACTTTTCAGCGGAGATTTTTTTTTCTCTTTCCTTTGTGAATCACCGAAATTTCCTTGATATTTTTTCACCTCTCACAGTTTTTCTTTTATTACTGGTTTTCGTAACACAATTGGATTCTTTAGTATCTGAATTGTCATCTGATAAATCCTCCAAGTCTTGAAAGTCATTAACCTCGTTTTGAGTGTTTGAGAGATAAATTTCCTAGATATGCTCCTTAAGAATGACTACCAGTACCTGCATGGCGTTGCCCGCGGTATCATAAATTTCAACAAAACTATTTTTTAAAGCCCACAATGAACTAAAATAAATTTTGTGAAACAAAATAAATACAAAAAAATATATATATTTTTGATTTTGACCGATTATTTTTCTTCGCGACAATGACATTAACTAAAGATACTTTTTTAAAAAAAGAGACAATGTAATTATCAAGATTGCTGCAAACGACGCTATTAGAATTTAAAATGAGTAAGAACAACAGCTGGTTCGCTCGCGAAAATGGAGTTACAATTCAGTAAGGCTGACACTTTAAAATCTTTGGATCCTGTTTAAAATAATTAATTGGTGACATTAGATACTTTGAATAAAAGCCATTCAATAAAATGATTTCAAATTGAAGTTACAGTACCAAATAAACCGATATTTTCGAAAAATAGTTTTTAGGGTTTAAAAGATCGATTTCTATAAACCAGGTAAAACGTTAAAGAATGAAAACCGAATGAAATTTTAAACGATTTTAAGTGGAGCAATACTACAAATATTTTCTGTGGTATTTAAATACATCCAAAATGAATCAGAGAAGGGAGAAAAAAGTCTTGAAATCAAATCTACCCGTTCAGGTTTAAACTTTGAAGCCACATTATGTAAAACAGAAATTAAAAGAATGTTCTGTCGATGCGTTGAAAGCAAAGGGATTATGACGTCACGTGCTCTTTCTCCGTGGTTTCGAAGAAATGCAGGTTGTGGATAAATATGTCACGCGACCTTGATTAGGAAGGACCACGAGAAAATTATGATGCGAAACTTTTTTAACATTTCAAAAAAATTAATTAAAATTCAACCTACCGTTCAATTTTATCCGTCCTTGTTTTCAATCGGGGAGAATATTCCATTCATTGCTTAAAAAATTTAAAAAATCAACGTTCTTAAAACGTCTGATGCAGTAAATTTAAATACGAAAACAAAATTTTGTCGGCAAAACTGACCATTTTTAAAAAATTTCTCAAAATTCAGCAAATTAAATTAGAAGTCAAAACTAACTTCATTAGAACGTAAATTATTTGTTCTATCCGAAGGTGCATTAATCGTTTTTCATCGATCATTATAAAAGATGCTACAGCCGTAAACGTGCCAAAAATGACCCAAAACAAAACCAAACATTAAATGAAAAATTTTCTAGATGAAATTTTAAACTTACGGCTCCGAGGTGCGTTGAGTCACCATTAAGACTACCTGTGTGCCAAATTTCAAGGCTGCAAGTGCGATTAATTCGTCTGGATATCGCTCGCATGGACACACGCACAGAAACATTGCCTTTTATAAGTATACTAGCAGTACGTGCACAGTTTTGACCGTGGAATCAGGATTTCAACAAAATGAAAAGAAAAAAATAACGCTCACAATGACATGACAAAATTCTGAAAATAAAACAAAAGATACACATTATTTGATTTTTCCGATTATTTTTCTTCTCGATAATGACATTTCAACTGAAGAAAAGCAATACAGAGTACGTTAATCCGAAACCATATTTAAAAAATAGCAACGTAAAAATGATTATTATACAGAGAGCAAAATATAAAATCGAATCCGAAAATATTAATCGAAGTCATTCAATTGAAGGTTATGACGTCACCTGCGCACTGACCCTCAGTCAATGAAATTGCCAGCAGCGTTTCGGATAAGTGTCGCTTGAGGAAGCTCGCTAGAGAAAAATATTTTTCAACTGACCAGAAAAAAATTAATTAAAAAAAGAGAAAAGATATTTTAACCGTTTTGTTTTAAATCCGATAGAACCGTTGCAGTTATAAGCTGAAAAAATTGGAAATAATATTGCTATTTGAATGTTGGATGCAGCAAATTTAAAAACAAAAATAAAATTTCGATGGCAAAATTGCCTTTTTTAAAAAAATTCTCAAAATTCAGTAATTTACGTTTAAAAATTCAAAACTGACTTCATTAGAACGGAAATCGTGTGCTGTTTTTGATGGTCTGTCTATTTTTTTCGTACATTCATTCAAAACCATTCTACTGCGAAATTAGTGCGAAAATTCAACCAAAACAATACAAAACATTAAATAAAAAAAAATTCTAGATTAAACTTTAAAATTCTGGTTTCGAGGTGCATTGACTCACCATTCAGACTACCTGTGTACCAAATTTTAAGGCTGTAAGTGTGATAGATTCGTCTGGACATCGCACGCACGCACTCAAACATATACACACACAAACATTGTCTTTTATAAGTATAGATATATACGAAGCATTAATGTAGTCTCAGGCAGAGACATAGCTGCTTTTGCCGCCCGGGAAAAGTTGCAACATGGCAACTTGATTATTCTTTTTTCATTCATTTGTTCAATTCCTACTATTAGTTCACACTCTCCCTATATCTTGTTCAAATTTTGCAATCGATTTTAAACCAACTTCCCGATGAGCTGGAGACTTGAAACTTTAAACATAGCTCAGAACTAGATGACAATGCAATATTAATTCGCTTTCTTGTGTGTCTGTCTGTCTGTTTGTCTGTCATTTCATATTTTGCATGACGCATGCGCAGTAAGTTTTTCATTATATCTCGAAAACTATTAACATTACAGACTTGGTTCTTGGGTATATGGATGGCCCATGGCATCATCGAAGCACCCCATATATTAGCCATATCTTTGCGCATGCGCAGTACGTTTTTCATTCTATCTCGAAAACTATTAAACTATTAATTATTAAAGTAGGAATTGACTTAATTTTTTTTTATACTACTTGTTTTGTTTTCGCGTACGACCCACTGTCATATCCAACTCCCCCCTCTATGCAAAAATGTTTTAATCAATAATTTTAAGTATAGCTTAAGTTAGCTTAAAAGTGAAATGACTAGAATTAATAAAATTTGCAGATTTTATTTTTGATTTCAAATTTTATTTTAATTTTACAATAGTATAATTTCAATGCCAAAGTAAATGGAACAGTATTCTAATGATTTCGTTTGAACTTATAAAGGTAGCTAAAAATTAACACTTCGTTATAATCAACTACTCAAGTGGTGTAGCTATTAAATAAAAAGTATTTATTTGGAGAAACAATATTCTCTAACTTTTTTAATCCCTTATGTTTTCTTGTTTCGCCATTAACAACTGTGATTTCGCGTACCCCCAGTTGGTCCTTCGCGTATCCCAGGGGTAACACGCACCACTGGTTTGGAACTTCTGGTCTAGAGGATTATTATTTATCTGAAACTATGAATCTTGAGAAATCTGGAAAATTTCTTTGAAGATAAAAAGAATGCACTTCATTTAAACACGTGACACTTTCATTTCAATGCAATTCATATAAATAAATTCTTGTACGAAGTAATGATGTAAATGATTTCATATGGAATTTTTTTTTCATTTTTTACTGTTAATTAATCTCTTAAATTTCCTAAACACTTCAATGTCCGTATAAGATGTTGCATATGACATGTGACATAGGAATGAGAAACCTTTTAAAGTTTCAAATGGTCAATGGTAATTCAAAAAATGGTTTTAGTTTTGTAGAATTTCTAAGAACAAGAGATTTTTTTCTCGTTCGTAAGACATGTATTTGTTCTGACTGTTATAAGCTTAAACACATATCATGCTCTCCTCTTAGTTTTCCTATATGCTCCATTAGTTTGTTATTGTTTAAAATTTAAAAAAAAATTGTTTAAAAATATATATTTAACTACTGCCTTTCCCTTGTATACATAGGTTTTATGTTCAATTTTTTATTTCAGGGAATTTTGATTGACAAGTAGTTAATAGTGGAAAGAAAAGATTTTTAAGCTTCATAGCTACAGAGTTTTGAAAAATTGATATTTGAATTGCTTCATTAAAATTTCTTGAAAATTTTTAACTTTCAGATTCCGAGATCAGTTGTCGTTCAAAAACAAAAATTCTCAAATTATTGTGATTACGTTCAAAAATTATTGTGATCTTTAACTCCAGACAATTGTAGGTGCGAAGATACTTAAATTAAACGAAACTGGTTATCATGATATGAAATGTGTAATTTAATAAATGGTTCAAATTCAAAATTAAAAATTTATACCTTTATAGAAACAGCAGTAGTATTCTCCCCGCGACATTCTCGTATATTTACACAATGGGCAAATTTTGTGTTTACCTTCGTTCTACAGTAAAGAGAATCGAGTATATCTTTTGTACCTTTTGTATGTAGCCATCTGAGTTCAAAATGTAGTACACTTGTGCAATTTTCCTGTCAAGACAGCAGGCCAAATTTAATTGAGTTGAAATTTGCGTTCACATACACATCAACAGACAGACCGACAGGCAAAATTTACGGAGTCGTCCAAGAGCACATAAGCAGGAACTGGTGGATGAACGAAGGAATAATACCTTCCGAAAACACCAGAAACATACACGCAGGCCTGACGCCCGATTCCACCAGTGCGAAAATCCAACTCGAAAGTATTGACTTTAGAGGCACGCCATGTCGAAACAATCGGAAGCCTGTTGTCATCATTCTCTGTCCTGGAGCCGTTGCTTCAGTTCGGAGCTATGGCCAGAGAAAGTCCAAGGATCCCTTCTATGCCCCAGCTGACAGAGCAATCTACTCCTTGATATGTACGGAAAGGCCACGACTTCTCCCTGGCAAACGATAGGCTTGTCCCGGACAGGTCCGAAAGTATATTACGCATCATCTTGCCTGAAACCACTTCCACCAAACCTTGTCTTGGCGCTTTGACGGATTCGGTCTAATATTTAACCCACATCTACAATTCTAAGAATAAAACCATATGCAAAACTTCATCTGTAGATCTTGTTGCGATTTCGAGTTATTGTATTTGCATACATTAAACAGGGTGACCGAATTGTTGGACACTTTTCAAAAATTAATTTAAAAAATTGATAGTAGGCTGTCTCTGCGAAATGGCTGCTTGGATTGAGGGGCGTAGAATTACTTATCTTACTCAACTATGACTTTCTCTGACAAAAATAGCTGTATGTGACTATTAACTCTATAGTCTATAGTGATTATTAGTCCATTGTGACAATGTGACTCTATCTATGTAAAATTCTTCTTGATTTTCACCAACTTTGCAGCTCGACTGCGACTAAACCGTAGTTACAAATACTAAAATTATTTTTGCAATCCTCAATGTCTACCTTTTTCTGTTAAATGAGACTAAACCCAACTCTCTGTGTTATTTGGTTGCGGAGCTATAAGCGTTTAACTTTAGCGCGAAAAGAGTCATAATTTTTTCGTTCTCCGACACACCATTAGATCACTATGGAGAGACGTAAGTCTACGTCAAAAACTAATAAAGTTTCAACTACGATTTTTTTTCCATGAGAGCGCATTTTAAAAACATTTTTTTAGATAGGTAACACGCCGTTTCGGTGGTCCAGTTGTCGTAAATTACTGAAAATCAAAAGTTTCTTTAGAGCTATTATATGCGAAAATATTAAAACTGGAAGAAAAATAAGGCATAAAAAACATGAAAAAAGAAACCCGAAAACGCACATAGGCTTCTGCTGATCTGTAGGCAATGCTTGTGGAAATCTGTCACCCGTGACTTGCTCTGAACTATCTACTTAGATGAACACTTCTCTGCTATAGTTAAGAGATAGCAGAGAATGGGTCAACTAAGATTTGAAAAGTGTTTAACAATTCTTGGACATCCTGTACATCCATATAGACAAGCAGACAGACTCGTTTTTAACGGATATTGTAAAAAATTTGAGAAATATCTAAAATGTTAGTGTAAAGACCATTTAACAATTTCATTTGTCTAGTTGGTTGCGTTTTCCGAGTTGTGCTCACAGACTAATTTAATTCGAAAAATGTTTTTTTTTTAGGATTCACACACAATAAAGAGTTGGAGGTGGACATCCATCAAAATCTCTAGGTTGTGTTTTTTGACATTTACAATACCTTCTCTTTGTAAATACGAGAAAGTAAAAACATTGGAATGTTGCAAAAATATCGGAGTGTTGAATGAGTGAAATCTATTATAATATAGGTTTCCATTATGATTTATAAAACCGTATTGTAAACTAACACATAAAAATATGTCTCATGTTCTCTATATTAATCATTATATTACGAGTGATGGAGCTGTTGGCTGTCTTACTCGTGAAAGAGAGCTGACTTGACTATGTTTCAACCCACTAGAAGTTTTTGCAGATAATTTTATTCGTTTGATTTCCTTTGACTTGAGTTCGAAATAATTATTCTTTTCTAGTGTATGCATGATCGGTAAATTTAGAACCAACTTTCAGTAATAATTTTTCTGTTATTAATTCTTCACGTCAATCCCTTTGGCTGTAAAATTTATTTCTCAGGTGTTTTTCTTATAAAGGGCTGTCGATTTTGAACGATATCCTTATTGCAAAAAGCATTTAAATGAATTTTTCTGCAGAGACTTCCCTTTAACTTCTGCAGAGTAACTAATACCTTTAATATTATAGGTAAGTGCGTCATTGTTTCTTATAATTTATACAAATAATAATAGCAAGACGCAGAAAACGAATGCAATAATAAAGTTTGGACACGACAACTTAAGCTAGAATACGAACAAATAATTTAAACTTTCCAAAGAACATTAAATTGAATGAATAAAATGGTGTAAAATCTCCATTATATTCATCGTATCATTACGTACTAAAAATAAATACAGGAAACACCTGAATTTTCTTTGCGTGCGTTTTAGATTTCCCTATTGAAGAAGTTTCTTGAAGTCGTTGTTATGTGTTTGTTTCGTTATATTTTTTTCCTTTCAAAAATAGAGTATTGTGTAATTAATTTTGAAATATAATAATTTTAATAACGTAATTTAGAAATATATATAATTTTGCACAGTGATTATCTATCCCTTTGTGTGTGCACGGCCGGGAAGGACTTCATATGTAAATAAAGTAATTCAAAAAATTAATTTATTATATTCTGCACAATTGTCAAGTCATTAGTCCGACTCTATCTCACTCCGTTTTTTCCTTTGCATGCGAAGTACACGAAGATAATTTATTACAATAATAGAAAAATTTGATCTCGAGCAAAATGCATTCATATCATGGGCAGCAGGCACTATGTAAGGGGAACAAAGGGACTCTGAGAATGGACGGTGCAAAGAGAGTGCAAATAAATTCCAATTTCCAGCTACAAAAATTTTGAGATAGGTGGTGTTGATTTCTAAGCAACGATATGATATTTAGCACTAAAAAAGCGTTACTTTATATAATTGTCTGACAACTTTATACAGAAAAATAGATTTTCATGATACGAAAAGTACTATTTATTAAATGTCTAGATTTCAACATTGAAAATGTAAGTTTTAACATAAAATGAGCAAAATCTGTCTGAATATGACTTTCCACTATAAAGTATAAATCAGTTTTATAAAACACATAAAGAAAGCTGTAAATTATTTTAGTCATTGCTTTATGAATCAAGGAACTATCGGCTCGTATACCAGTCATTGCGATATGATTTCATTGTGTCTCAATCCCCTTCAACGTACGACTGACAATTTTCATTTGCTTAGTTTGCATCAACTTCAGCCCAAGATAAGTATTAGCATCTGGCCCACGAGTCTTCGGAAAATTTAGATTAATATAAAGATAATTATTCAGATGTTACTAGCTGTGTGGCCCGGCGTTGCACGGGCTATCTCGAATAATGAATCATTCCCTGACGGGAAGAAGTGAGGTAACGTGACACATGCCCAATATTCTCTCTTAAATAAATAAGGCGAAAAGAGCTGTTCAAACAGTCCGCCCACGAAAACGTGTCAAAATGGACTATTTTAAAAAATACAAAAAGATTTGTTATTTTGTAAAAAAAAATTATTCCGTGTCCTAGCGAAATGAAAGGTATATCTCAGAGGTTCCCAACCTTTATTCCTTCGCGCACCTCTTGATTAATTTTTGACATATCCTCCCCACCGTCTATGCTAAGAAGTTTTTATCAATAATTATAAGGGCTTAGTATAGCTTAGAAGTTAAATAACTTTGATTTGACATTTGCCTGGAAAACATCTGCTCGACTTATTTTATTTTTATTGCATTTTTACAAACGCCAAAACAAATGAAATCAGTATTGTAATAATTTTGCATTAGCTTATAAGGATTGCTAATAATTTCACTCCGTATTAATTAACTATTCAAGTGGTATAGTAATTAAATACCAAGGAACTTGGAGAAACAAAGTTCTATAACTTTTTTATTCCCTTATGTTTTCTTGTTTCCGCCATTAACAACTTCATTTCGCGTACCCCCAAATGGTCCTTACGTAACCGCAGGGGAATGCGTACCACAGGTTGTGAATCTCTGGTCTATCTAATTTTAGTCTAGCTGTATGGCCCGGCGTTGCACGGGTTATCTCTAATAATGGGATATTCCCGGGCGGAGAGAAGCGAGGTCATGTGAGGCTTCGGGGTCCATATATTTTCATATGGCCCGCCTCTGCTTTTTTTCAACAAAAATTGTCACGTACTTTCCCCAACAAAAGTTACGAAGTTAAACACATTAATACAAAAAAGGAAAGAAAATTATTTTTTTTCCCGATATTAATGAATCCAAACACATAAGCTCTCTAAAAAAGAAATACTGTGTGACAATCGGCTATTTCTTTGTTCTTCTGGATCTTCAGATCTTCTTTTCTGGCCACGTTGTGCCATAGTTGCAATCGGCGGTTTCTTTCTTCGTCAGTTTCAGCAACTCTCCTTTCATGTTTTCTAATTGCCTGTTGACTACAGGCAGCATCCCGTGTAACTTCTCTTTTTCTTTTAGGCATCGAAAAAAGCGAGAATTGAACAAGGCAAAAATAGTAACTTCCAAATATCAGCTTAAAATAGCAGCTATCAGAAATATTTAAACATGATCAAATAAATGAATAATGATTAAAATCACTAACATAACTAATCTACATCTTTCGGCGCTAACTTTACAGAAACAAAACACGCCTGTAAATTCGTTAAAATGATTCTGCTTGACGTTATATCACGGGATAAAAAAAGAATTTATACACTTCCAACAATACATTTTTTATTTCTGTCAGCGTCACTTTTTTATTGTTATTGTAACACTGTTCTTTAAAGTAAACAACTTCAACAATAAAAAATATTTTGAATTGCGCTGCAACAATGAAAAGTATTGTTATAAAGTATCCGAAACAATGAAAAGTATTGTTGTAAATTAGTTTTTAATTAATATCTTTTTTACTAATTGTAATTTCGGAATTTAAATGGCCGAAATAGATTCCTTGGATTATTCCCCATCTTTTGGTACTTTCCGCGCGCTTCTCCGTTCGGCGGTTCGTGAGAAGATAGAAGGACATACATACATACATACGTTTGTTTACCTTCGAATTTTAATAGGATAGATTAATCACTGATGTCACTTCTTATGGATGAAAAATTACTTTACCATTTACTTTTAAATATTTTTCTTAACCAGCTATTGTTTTCATTAAATTATCTTTATTACAAATTAAGTTAATATATACACAATAAAAACAATAAATACTAAAAGCAGTCATGGAAAAAGCAAACAGACCCACAAAAAACACAACCACAAAGCATCTGGTGCACGTACAAGCAGCAGCTTCCAAGAGCACAATGTTGAAAAAACAAAGAATAACTAACAAAATAAAAAAAAACGCAGTAGGCGAAGACTTTCTCAAGGTCCCCCCCCCCGCTGGGATTCGGAATTTTACAAAAAAATTAGGACAACCTCTGTTACTTCTTATTTTTCCGGGGCAGAAACTAAGTTATTTGTCTTTTCTTCATTCTACATTTTGTACAAAAGGCTTAATTTGCAGTTTCTGAAAATAGTTTTTCCCTTTTTCTTGGATTTGGGATAATTCGGTTCACAGAGGAACAATCACTTGACTTAATGTCTGTTTCTCTGCATAAAATTGTCACGTTTTTTTGTAAAATTCAGAATCCCAGCTGGGGGTGAAACTTGAGAACGTGCTCTGCCGGATTCTTTTCTTATTTGTAATTACTTTTGTTGTTTTAGCTTTGTCTATTCTTTATGTTTTCATTTTGTTAGTTATTATTTTTTTTATTTTAACATGTTTTCCTGCCGAAACTTCCATTAGTGGTCGCAATGAATATGATTGGAAAGCTACTGAAGAGTAACTAATACCTATGTTATAATCTATAAGCGTTTCGTTGCTTCTTATAAGCCATATAAATAGAAATATAAAAACAGAGCAAACGAGTTCGATAAATGTTGAAACAGTAAAGAGAGATATCAAATAAAGAAATAATATTAAATTTTCAAGTATCGTCTGTAATTTTTTTGTACAGCAACACGTGTCAATAACCGTGTTTTTGTAATTTTATAAACATATATACAGGGTGTCTGAGAAAGACCTTTATTATTCTAATCATTTATAATAAAATGTGAAACTATACGTGGTTTACGTCAAAAAAATGAAGAAATCAACTAATTTTTTACATTACCTTCAACGTAGCTCTATGTGAGCACATTACATGTGTCTGGAAAGTTTCATCGCCATAACTTTAGGATATGGGACTCTTAGGGGAGTCAGTACCTGATATACAGTGTGTCCGTAAAGTCATGGTGCACTTTTGACCGGTCACAGGAATGCAACGAAACAAGATAGACAGGTGACATCTTCACCAAATAAAAGGAAAACTCTCCAGGTTTTCATACCTGTTCAGCGCAGTTCGATGTGGGCTCCATTTGTTGTCCTACACACATCTAAACGATAGTCCAATTCTTCCCACACACGGGTAAGGACGTCTGGTGTAACTGAGTGAATAACAACCCTGATTCTCTGTTTTAAATGATTAATGTCGTTGATACGTTCGCTGTACACATGTTGCTCCTCATAACCCCACAAATAAAAGTCTAATGGCGTTATGTCCGGGGTGGCCATGCCATGATAGCACCCCTGCCTATCCACCGCTGGGGGAATGTTATATGCAGAAACTCACGAACAATGTTGCCGTAGTGTGTAGGAGCGCCGTTCTGTACAAAGATAACATCTTCTGGAAATTGTGGAACTGCATACAATTGCAAGATGTCAAGGTAGATGTTTGACGTCACAGTCGGCTCCGCACGGTGCGTGGTGTTGCGTCATCGCCTGCGCACGCACACCGTTGCACTACCGACAATCTTTGGAATACTGTCCAATGTAGAGCAAGTTTCAACCTTTCGTTTCAATTCTGTTCGCCACAACAAACGTTTAGAACTGCACCATGACTTTAGGGACACACTGTACTTTCATAAATTCGAATTTCTAATTTTCATATATTTGAAATCTCCATTTCAAGACCTTTCTAACGATATAAATCTTTTGCTAGTGTCCATATTGACAGTAAGTTAAAATAAACTTTAAAAAATGTAAACAGATTAATATAACACAAGAATTTTAGCTTTTTCTTGAATTATCTCAAAATCGTATTTTTGAAACTGCGTGTATTTTTTCGAAAACTCTACGTTATATATGCTCTTGAAATTTTTGCCGCCTATTCTATAAATATATATACTGACGTGAAATTTTTTTCTGATATTCCAAAAATATTTCTTAATAATGCTCATATCGTGTTAGAAAACGGCATTTTTTAAAAAATTCATGGTGACATTCAGTTAAAAATTATAAAAAAACCAAGCTATATTTATGTAAAAGTTTCACATTAGTATAGAGTTAAATGTCTACTTTAACTGTATGAAAATTTCAAATATGTATCTGTAATAGACTTAGAGAAAAGGTAGATAGAAAATGGTCAATGTAACATTGGCGTTATAGTGGGCACTCACTCCTCTTAAATCCGAAACATTTTAGTCGAATATGATCGAGAGAGCCCCAAACCCAATACTTAGTGTGATCTTTCACATGACGCTGTAATCGAGATCCATTCTTCTTTGTGGAGAAGACGTTTAACGGTGAGGTGTACAAGGATCTTCTTGAATTGTACGTTATTCCACAACTGAGACATTCACAACAGAAAGTTTTCTTTCAGCAGAAGGGTGCTCCATCTAACTGGATACTTCCTGTACGTGAATTATATGATAGAGTGTTTTTCGAACGATGAATTTGTCCTGCAGAAATACTATGCTCAGTGGTTGCCCGAAATAAATCCACTAGATATCTTCTTGTGGGACTATGTGAAACACATTGTTTATCAGACACCTGTTTCTAATATTTCCGTTTTAAAGGAAAGGATACAATTAGCAATTTTCACTATCATATCGCAAATGCTGAAAAAGACTTTGCTGCAAATCGACTCCTGATTGGACATTCGTCGCGCAACTAAAAGAGCCAACAACAAGAATTATATTCTCGGATAACAAGCCGGTCGCCAAAGGCAGTTTATATTAAAACTTTTTTGGAGCGTGAAGACAGAGAAAAATTAACGTTCCGCCAGACTAAATATAAATGACGACATGCTGTTAGGACCTCAACGATCTTATATACAGTGTGTCTGCTAAAGTCCGTTGCCACCCCATTTCTGAACGGAAAGAGCTATAGTAATAAAAGTGGGTTCTAAAGCAAAGTTGCCGTGCGCTACGCAGGGAAACCGCTTAGAGCGTGACCTGGTGGCAAAATACGGAGTTAACGGTCATATCTCAAAAACGGTACGAAATGCGGGAAAGTAGTCAATTACAAAGTTGTTCATCATAATCGATTTATTACGAAAAAAACATCTTGCGCACAAAAAATGATACAAATGAAAAGCACAAAACGCACATTTCCTTGATCTCGTTGAACAAAACTGCGCTTGCCGGAAATGAGTCTCATCTATCTGTCGTGCCCAAAGTGGTGTCCTCCAGCAACAATACACATCTGGACACGGGACTGCACTTCCCGCGGTACAATGTACAACATGGCAGGTGACACGCTGGCACAAGAATTTCGTAATACGGTTTCGAAGTTCCTGCAATGTTGGTGGAGGTATAGTGGAATAAACTCGCTGTTTGATGTATCTCCACAGAAAAAAGTCCAATGGGTTCAGGTCAGTTGAACGCGGAGGTCATTCTACGCAACCACCATATCCGATGACATGTTGCTGGAATGTGTAACGAATGTACACTTGATACCTTGTGTTGAGGGTAGCCGTCGTGTTGGAAACATACATTCCGGAGGTCACTTAACGACAAATCCTTTAGAAAATCGGATATTACGTCCTTTCTTTTCTCTTTTCTTCCGAGTTATGTCGCATTACAATTTTGAGAGTTACAAACAAAACAAATATGCATTTAACGCCTTCTAATTTAACATTACTGTACGGAAAGTGTCTTCTCCTACTATATTGATAATGCTGAACAACATTGTAATTGACTTTTTTCCCGTATATCGTTCCGTGTTTGCGATAAGAACACTAACTCCAAATTTTGCCACCAGGTGGCGCTGTCAGTTGTTTTCTTGCGTAGCGCAGGGCAACTTTACTAAGAATAGACCCCACTTTTATGACTATAGCTCTTGCCCTTCAGAAATTATTGAGGTGACAGCTAACTACAGCGGGCACATTGTATATATTAAAATCATTGGCAAACCCACAGAACGAATCCTTCAGCCCCAACCCCTAGACCGATTTCCCTAATTTTGATTTTATACGGAGAGTTAGTAAAACCATTTATGAAAGTTTCAAAGCAATATCAGTTTTCTGTAGAAGTGTGTGAATCCAAATCAGTTTCCTCTTAATCACATTCTGGTTTGTTCCGTAAATGCCCTCCTGAGAAAATCTCCACTATAAAAGGTGAGTTCCAATGTTTCTCCACTACTAATTGTCACCCATTGTATTCAAATTAACTACAAATATTCAGCAATTTATAAATCTTGAAATATTTTCGGCAGTAAAAAAAAAGTGTACTATATACAACACTCCACTATGTGCTAACAAAATATTGTAATTGCATACACACCATTACAATGGCTCTTCAGATTGGAATGGAAATTCTTCCCGATGCACCGTCTCACCAAAGGCCAGATAGGGTATAGTATTCACAAATTACCGATTGTCTCACAATTTGAGAAAATAATCTAACGTCAAACCTCCTTAGTTTCGCCTACTGATATCTTTCGCTTAAAATGCAGATTTATGAAAATAAAGATTCACGCGAATATATTTAGTTTGTTAATGAAGGTATATAACGAAGATAGATTTTCGAATACCACTTAATAGAAAGAGGGAAAAGAGGTCCATTATTAATATCGGAATTTTTTTTTATTACCTATAATAAGAACAAAATATTGTTATTTCCGTAGTTGTCGATAAATGTGTTTCATGAAAGTTTACAATTCACGACAGTTTGCCCTTCACAAAATTCCACTGAGCATTACAATTCCCAATTCTTCGTTATATAACAGTTGATTCAAATCATTAAAAGTAATATTTCTATTAATTTTGTCATTTTTTGCGCATTTTGTTTTCGTATTTGAAATTAATTTACAAACATGGTTAACCGAACTGAAGGGAGGAAAGCTGTTTCGGATAACGAATTTTTCGATTAAACCATGAACATATATTAATATTGTGCGCCACCACCCAATTACCTGTAGATGGCGCTGCCATCGCCAGTGGCGTCAAAGCATCAAGCTGCCGACAACAGAAGACGATATGGAACGCTGTACGAGACGTATGAATTGCGTTGGTTTTTTTTCGCAAGGCGAAAAGACGAGATGAAACGACGATTTCAACGACAATGTACGATGCTAATGAGTGCCATCCTTATCACATGACGAACTGGAACTACTTTAATTGCACATAGCTGTAACTATTGCTCAGTATAATAATGTAACTTCCTAATGACAATATAATACTTTAGTTTGAAGAGCTGTGTATTCATTAATGGAACCAATGACTAAGCCTAATGATGATCGCCTATACTATTTTGTATCTAATTATAGTAGGTAATTCTGAAGTGTTCTGAATGTAAAACGAATTGTAGGATATACTTTCGTTCTTTGTTGAAGTTAACTCTCTGTCGGTCGAAATGCGTCTGACAAGAACGTGTAAACAATATCGTAGTTAATATTGTTAATACCCATTAATTTTAATTTTATCATTCTGAAATTAAAATAAATTACTCTGACTTTCTTGGGGAGGCTTAAAAGAAAAGAAGTGAGGATTTCTTGAAGTGAGGATCAGAGTCATTTCGGTTAACCGGGGTTTTACTGTATATCATTTTTTTAAAAAAATAAAATTTTTTACTACCAGCGAGAGCTGAAATATGTGATTTTAATTTTATCATTTATCTTTCTTCAGCCGATCGAGAATTTCCAAATTTGCCTCGTTTTTACATAAATGTGTTATCCTTATACATTTATTCATTTTTACTGAGGTTTTATCTTTCTGAAGTTTTTTCTTGCAGTCAGTGTCATATTTAGTGCTGCTATTATGGAACAATTTTTTATTTATCAAAAATTATTAATTTATTATAGCTATCAGAAAAGCTTAAACGGAGGATCAATTTGCTTTGTTTTAAACTTGGTACCCACTTAAAACGTCTTGCCTTAACACTCTAGAGGATATGTTATTTCCTTATCGCATTTGCAACCAAATATTTCGTGGCCTTCGCCCTACAACCACGTGCTAGGGGTGCCCTCTAGTAGCCAGTACAATAAGCAACTTAAACTAGCGTATTTCGTTAGTCGATAGCTTGACAATTTTGGGGATGTAACAGAATATAATATCAAACTGCATCAAGTCTAGAGGATGTAGACAGAAATGGATTTCAGGTTCGAAATAAGCGATAAGAAAATATCGTAAATGAGTTGAAAAATTTCATGCAACATAAAATATAAAAATAAATTTCTTCCTATTATTTTCCTTTCGTAAAGGTGGGTTGACACGAGGCCAATACTGTCTCGACAATAAATTCAGGCATGCGCGCAAAGAGGATCAAGTATACGGAGGAAGTATGATGCATGCGCAGAAAGAGCTGGCAATGGCAAGGTCATGGCCCGACGGGACAACTACATGCTTTTGTCCAACAATATTGGTCTCGTGTGAACCCACCTTAACAGTTTCACTACTATATCAATTATACTACATCAATACTATAGTATACCAAAATACTGAATTCTATATCAAAATCGTGAGGAATCAATTTATTTTTTTATTTTCAGAAAATATTATCCTAAAACGATACGGAGTGCACCCAACATTCATCTTTCTATAGAAAAGTGGTGTTCTTTATGACTTTGTTTCCGTTCTTTGAGAAGAAATATTTTAAATCGATTTCAGTTTAAGATTTATGAAGTTAACATCTCTCAATGTTTTTCCTGAAACATCGTCCTTCCATTAAATATAGAAGTTTCACTTTGCGGCACGATTTACCATGAATTTAAAAATATATCCCTCCATGCAATTACATAAGTCGTCTTATATAAAACTTTAATGTGATGGCTTGGCCAATTGAAACTTTTTAGCCAATAAATCCGACTATCCCAACAATCAATAAAATGACATACCTAATTTTAATAACATGGAAATGTCAAGCCGTTGCTAAAGCAAGCACAGAGTCATGTTGTGGAAGATTGTTTTATTTGCTTCATATACTGTAGTGACCGATATAAATAGAAGAGAGTATGAAAGGGAAATTGTCAATATTCTTACATTTAAAAGTAAGTACAGGATTATAAGATTTAATGCGATTCACTGCCTGCATCTGAATCGAATTCGAATTCGAATTGATGGATTAAGCGTAACTTGCATCAACGGCAGAACTTTGTCCCTTCCATCGAGAGAGTGGACCTCAAATCTTCTCAATATGGCGACCAGAATCGTTTTCATTTCCATCATGGCAAACTTTTGACCTAGAAGAGAAGTAAATTAAATGCTTTGCTTTAAACTGCAATATAATGTAAAAAGTGAATCCGTTCATTATTCAAGGAACATGAGTTTGACTCTCAGTGATTTATTCAGTTAACACAATTTTTTCAAACAAAACATAAATGTAGAATTCGAATAATTTATATTGTGTTATCAGATCTGTTCAAAGAAGTAATTGTAACGGCGCTTATTCCCAAAGTTTCTTATTTGTCTCCCGCACAACACTACTCAGGATTTGTAGGCGCGACAACTGGTTTGGTGTCTTGGCGGCGTGGCTAAATGTATGATATCAAAGATTATTGATATATAGTCAGATTACCTGTGGAACTCATGAAGTAATGATGCATGTATAGCTGCTGAGCAAAGGTCACAATGTCTTTTATGTTATGCTAACCACTGAGAAGTTCCTTCAATAAATATTACTTCAATTACTGTCCATTAGTCTTTCCTGACTTCTAGTCATGGACATTTATACTGAGTTACAGGGTCACGGGCTATATTTTTCACCGTTGTCTTTAAGGCAATCAGATATTTCGATACTGAAGTTCTAGAGAAAGATAATATCCTTTTCCTGCAGCAGATACATCAGACGTGCTTAGGAGTATTTGTAAAAATACAAGCGGACAAATTCATTGCACTGCCGAATCTCTTATTCATCGTAAGGATAAGAGTTTTCATCATTTGTGTCAGAGGTATGTTATGTAAAGTCGTCTCCCTGACTGAGAAAAGAATCTCCAAACGTAGGTAGTATACACTTGGTGTGATCACTGCCAAAGCTGTCTTTAATGTTTTCTTTAACCAGCTGTTGAATTTCTGAAGGGCTCTGCACTGGTGTGCAAATATAATACACAATTTTGAAGATGCTATAAAACTGGAGTAAATATGGATAGTATGGTTTGAAATCAGTTGCTGAGAATCGTGGGACATAGTATCGTTGAAACTCACATCATTTTACAGTTAAGATTCGGTCAGGAGGGCAATTAGGGGGCCACCAGAAATGGATAAGGGGAAAATGGATTTTGACCCATCCAACAGTAATATTCAGTTTTATTAAAGTTGAATATCCTAAATACTCATGTATACTTGTTAATACATAATTTAAATTACAGTTCGACGGTTACTATTCGAAGACTGAAGTAGAGAAAATGCCAGTTTGTGCAAGAACCATCATCAGTTAGATTCTCTTAGAGTGTACCGAAATTCACCAAGTTGCAATTACGATATCTTTCTGAATACTAATAGTATTAAACTGGAAATTTTATATGAATTGCCTTATATCTAGCTCTTAAGGTATCCGACTGGTTTAAAATCGCCGTTTTTGATGAAATTATCAAAAAAAATTTTATGACTTAATTTTCTAGCCTGTTTAGTCAGCTTTCTAAAACTGTCTCACTTTTTACTCTACGTGAATTACAAATGGAGTTACAGCTGTTTTATTACCGAACTGTAAGCATCATTTTATGTTGCATGAAAACTTTAAATGTGTTTTCTGAGAAATGATGTTTTTGAGGAAAACCGTCGACCGTAACAATGATTTCTCAAAACGTTATTCAAGTATTGATATGAAATTTTCTGAGATTGTTTTCTGTAATATACTTGATGTTTTCCTCTAAAAACTAAGGTCAATTTTAAAATCAAGTATTGTTTTTAAGTGCTTAAATATAAACGAAAAGCATTTTTTATGAAAAATTACCAGTTTAGTAACTATGTTCAGCTATATCTCAAAACTATTTTGAAGTACAAGAAATATTGTAGAGCATAACACAGATAACTGTCATAAAAATGTACTCCTACAAGGATTTATGTATATTTAGAATATGATTTTGTCTATGGCTGTTAGCGTTGGCAAATATTTTAGTCATTTTTTTCAAATTTCTCAGTTTTTTTAAACACTATTGTTTTGAAAGCCTAATTTTGCAATATTTTCATAGTTTTAAGACATATGCAGTTTAAAAATAACATTAAAAATATATATAAGTTATTTTTCAAAAAAATGTCTTCGAACACAGTCGGATACCTTAAGTCATAAAAGTTATATTACTCTATGCTTCGCA
The DNA here is from genome assembly GCA_013235015.1 of Araneus ventricosus. NCBI lineage: Eukaryota > Metazoa > Arthropoda > Arachnida > Araneae > Araneidae > Araneus > Araneus ventricosus. The sequence goes on from BGPR01000954.1 coordinate 27,645, forward strand.
TATGCGCAGCAAAAAATTATTTACTACAAATGCTCATATTTTCTTTTATATTTAAAGCATTTAATTCAAATTTTAATAGAATGTTTTTTTTACATATTGTCAGTTATTCGGTAAGTTTCGTGCAATTTGGTGGCAAACTCTACATGTTATAAGCAAAAAACATAAGGAAAAATTTGGGATATTTTAAGAAAACTTTTATATTTTCCCGAATACTTGAGCTGTTTTTACGAAAATGCATGTAAATTTTATGCACATTAAATATAACTATACATGAAAGTTGCATCTCTTTATCAGCTTTCTGTAAAACAGGATGGGACAAACTCTATTTCCCCCTCCACACCTTTCTAATGACCCCCTAATTGCCCTCGTAACCTAATCTTCAATATAAAATGTGAGTTCCGACGACAGTATGTCCCACGATTCTCAGCAACTGATTGCGAACCATAGTATGCATATTAACTCCAGTTTTGTAGCATCATCAAAATTGTGCATTATTTTTGAACACCAGTACAATTATGTTTGACGGACGAGAACTTTTCTAATTAGGTACTAGCGATGGTTTTGCACTGCTAAGAAGGAGACCTCAGGTAAAAGTTTTAATCCTCCCATTTTGTCTTCTAAAAATTAAATTTTTTGTCTAAAATTAGTATTCTATAAATACTGGTGATTAAAAGAATCATGCCAATAGTTGAAGGTTTGTTTCAGAACGTAAATTTGATACCAATACAGCAATAACAACTTCGAACTGTTCTGAGAGATGTCAACACTCTACTACGACCCCTCTGATTACCAAATCTATCACCGATTGAGCAGGGGTATGACGTATTTCAAAGGTGGTTTTGTTCTCCTCCCATTTCGTATTCTAAACCTTAGAAATGTTGTATAAAAATATTATTTTATAAATACTGGTAATGATAAGAATTATTACCATTTCTTACCTATGCAATTCCTCGGTCCAGCGGAAAAAGGAATATATGCGAAATCGGGAATATTAATCTCATTTTCCGGTAAAAACCGATCTGGATCAAATTTTTCCGGATCAGGAAATACGGTTTCGTCCCTGTGCAAGTAGTAGGATAACACAATACCTGATGAACCTTTCGGAATCGTATAGCCACCTATAATTTTTAATTATTTATAAAATATTTGAAAAAATGATAGCTAATTTATTTATAAACACTACAGAAAAACATTTTGTATTGCTCGTAATATGATATATTTCGCGTAAAATGCGCGATACATAAAAATAATAATTCGTAAGCACAATTCTTTAATTTGTTAATAAAAGTACGTATTGAGGAAATATTTGCGAATATCAACTACCTAGATTCGTTCCGACTGACAGGCTGCAAGTCGAAATCGGCATACGTCGGATATATAATTTTCAACGCAATTTTCCTTTAAACTTTTTATAAAATTTTTCGTAAAACACAAAAATTCAATCAATAAACATAAAAGTATTGTCCATAATGTTAAAAATGCATAATATGAACTGTATTTTACGCACTCTAAACAAAAATTGAACATGAAATTATGTTTTATTTTAAAATTGACATTTAATTTTTGATCGTAAGTCGTATAGATAGTGAATCCAGGAAAAGGGTTGCTAAAAATTTAAAAAAGAGGTGCTTTTTTAATATTTCATAAGTACTTTTAAAAGATATTTTGTAATAATACGAACGTAATATCAATATTTTCAATGTTTCTCTCTGAAGGAGTGAAACGAATGATTGTTATTCTTGCATTCTTTTAGTATTGCTGTTACTGATTCGTTAGTATTTGCAATTTGATAAGCTTTACTTAATCAGATATCTTAGCTACAATTTTGACGATATGTCTGGGTGAAGAAATTTTTTATTGACATCAATTTAATAAGATCTTTGTGATTCAGGCTTTTGTCTTCCAATTGAAGCTATCTTTAAAAACTGATTCATTTGAATAACTTCAAAAGTTGAAGCATTTTCGTATTTTTGAAAGATTACAATTCAGAATGTTTGCATAAAGATTATTATTTTATTTGAAAGCATTTCAGTTCTTTCTCCTTTAGCATTTTCAAAACACAACTTAATACCACATATTAAAAAGTGTAAAAGTTGTAAAAACAGATAAAAAGACAAGCACATACAGTTAAACACAAATAATTATTTGAACTTTTTTTAAATAAGACATAAACATAACATAACAAAATAACATAAAAACGAAAATATAAATTTAAAATAAGTGTCGATTTAATAATTAAGAATTTTATTTGATATAACTATTTGAAAAATAGATTGTCGAAAATAAAATGCGTGTCGATATCTTTTGCTCAAATATGAACCAAAAGTTCAAATATTGTGTTAGTTAATCGTGAGGTTTTTAAATGCAGAATTTAATTTAATAGTCGGCTTTAGGATTCATAATGAACAAACTTTAAATCAAAAGTTTAATTTATTATGGGTGGAATTACTTTTTTTTCTGCCAAAGGCGTTAAAATCTTTAAGTATAAAAATTGTAATTGTACTTCAAGAAACTTCGATACACTTATTTATACATTTTCACAAATCTTTTTAAGGCAATACAATTTATTTTGTAACCTTATTAAAGTTGGAAAATTTTATATTTGCATTTCATTCAATTTTTTTGCAGAAAGAAATAAAAATTTATTTCACCGTTGACTCAACACATGTATGTAGCAAAACTTCAAAGGGATATTTACATAGTATATTGATAACGTTGCTCTTTTAATCTAAAACAGTTCTTATTTCATTAAAATCGTGAATTTTCAGTATTAATGCCAAACTTTTGAGATAATAATACGTCTTACATAATGTATTTGATATATCTAGAAGGAAATAAAGTCCAGGAAAATCCCTGTATGTTGATGCTTTTCAGACACCGTGTATTCCAGATGCATATAATAAGTATTTACAATCGCAGCGTTTATACGCTGATCATTATATGTTTGGATTATAACTTTCAACAGATATGACAAAAAATGTAATTACTTACAAATTGTAGTGTCTTCGTAAAACTGTCTTCCGTAGATAGGGACAATAGTGTAGATCCTGTTGGATTCCTGTGGCATTCAAATTATCAAGATTAAGTCATACACAGATGGTTTAATTAAGAAGAAATATAAGTTTTGACAACCGTGTTTTGAAATAATAGATTTGATAGTAAGGTAGGTCATCCGAAGGTGGCCAGTGTGCCTAAGGTATCCCACTCCCCAAAAGTAGAATTAATTTCATTTTTAATCACAACATAGTGCTACAGCATTGTAAATCATGTATTTTCAGTGCACTTGGCTGAATTTGAAGAGATCACCTTGATCTGCCACCATTGTATGCATTGATTTCACCTTTGAGGAGTAATAGTTCTATTTTCCAGATAAAAAAAGTATTTTAATTTACATGTGTTTAAATTCTTAGAACTTTGAGTTATGACTTTCTTTGTTTTCTGAAAGCTCATTTCTCTTTAATAACATTTGCTTCAATTCTAATAAATTTATCATATTAATAGTAATAAATCGTACAAAGTGGAGAAAGCCATTTCAGCATTCGCGCAAAAGCTGTGTCAACAAAAAAAGCAATACATCAATACAAACATGAAACAAAAAGACAAAATCTTAAAAAATATCATGGCGAGCCGCTCGTCAGGAGAGCAGGGTATATATCGTTTAGCAGAAAAAAAGCACTAATTAATATCAAAGGCAGACCTTCCTCTGAAAGAGCGGCTCGCCATGATATTTTTCAACTTTTTTGTTGTCTTTTCGTTTCATGACTGTTTTGATGTTATATATAAAGTAATTTTTTTGAATATAAAGACGAAAGGGTAAGTTTTTTTCAATAATTTATCAATCAATTTATCTATATTTGGAAAATATATTTGTAAATACAATTGTAAGAATAATATGTTTTCTTCTCGGCACTTTATATAATTTTAGATTTTTATAGGTTTTTCACATTAATATGATTTTGTCTAAATAGGGACGCAAGGCTTTGGGGGAAAATAAAACATAAATTTTTCAGGCAGGGTATTTTTTAGTATTTTTCCAGCTGATTTCAGGATATGTAATATATGTTAACAAAATATAATGGGAAAAATGCGACTTAGTTATTATTAGGTCACAATAATATGTATTTATAACAGTTTTAAATGAGTTTTTTTTCAGAAATCCTTTTAATGACCCCTTTACAGATTAAGATTTCGTATGTAGGTATACATAACTGGCAGTTAAAAACTCATAAATAAAAAGTGATATGTCATTTTTCTTGCACAGAATAAAAGATTTAGGGAGGAAAAATTCAAGATCTCTTTTGCATATAATTGTAATATATTTAGACAAGCGCACTTTTCAGATTTCTTATTTGGAAGTGGCAATAAATAGTAGTTTTCTAAATTCCAAATAAAAGATTAAAAAAGAATTAAATTTTATTCATGATATTTTTTAATGAGAAGAACAAAAGTTGAATTATCTACAAAAAGTTTTAAATTAATGCAAAGCATACATATATATCCTGGGACATGATAAAAATTTTTCGTATTAATTGAAATCATAAAAACATATCTTATGAATATTGAACAGCAAATATGTCTTTTAAATGTATAAGTAATTGGAAAGGACAAATTCACCTTTATAACGCACTCCATATAATCCAGGTGGTTGAGGTCGTTCACCGAAATAGGTGTATCCACATCTTTCCCGAACGTCCTGTCCAGTTCCTCATGAAGCTTCGACTGAACGTCTGGGTGATGTCCGATGAGGAACAGGGTCCACATAAGGGAAACTGCGGTGGTATCGTGACCCTAATAAGAAATTTATTGTTTACAGTTATTGATAGAAGTGGCAAAACGACAACATTAAGCACTGATAGAATCAAATAATCCCAAATAATATCATAGTTGTTCCGGTTTCTTATGTTATGTATCCTGCAGCGTAAAATATAACATAACATCTTTATTACAATACCAATTTAAATTCTTTTCATGCTTCTCTCAGAATCTGGAATGACAGTTGCAATCAGAATTCACTAAATGTTATGTAAATAAAGATGCACTACTAAAGATGCAGATAATGTATTCTATTAGGGCCTCCAAGCAACTTTTTTGGCAAGGAGTTACCAATCCAATCCGGGACACAGAAAATTCTTAATTATTAAATATTTATGAAGAAAGAGTAAAACAGAAGAAATATTGTTTTAAAGTCAAAAGTCCATATTTCCTTAAATTAAAAAACCTAAGAAGCGGCATTGTATAAAAAGTAAGAAGTTTAAAAATATCCTGTCGCTTCGCTATTCGGACGGCACAAACACCTGACCAGCCGGTTAGAACCCAAAATCAAGCCTCATCCATTTAAAAGTGAAAAAAATGAAATAAGGAGACTGAAACCTTTGGCAAGATCCAGCCCGGCCAAACAAGCATAAAATATCAAATTTAAAATCCAAACTTAAAACTTACGATCAGCACACTCCAATCAAGTCCAGAAACTCAGTCCTGATGAAGTCTATTGCACATGGCCCCCCAAAATCTGAAGATCTTTTAAAATCTCAACAGGCACTCCTTATTTTTTAATAAACTTTTAAACTACTCGACTCAGTGATTCAGTGTGGGTTCTTTGAGATAATAATCCACAGTCAACGAGCAATGAAAAATGTAGTGACCCTCATAACTGGGTCGGCCACATAGGCGAAGTGGTGAGTTTATTTTTTTTTTGAATCTGTAGAGGTAACAGGGGAATGGACCGTTCCCCGTTAAAAGGTAAAACTAAGTATTTGTTTTGGAGAAGTAATTATTTAAGCAAGGCAAGAAACTCCTGGCCCTCGTTCCGATACCGAGTCATAATTTTCCCAGTTAAATTACCAATATTTCGTTAAATTTCCAATATTTTGAAATTTTGAATTTTATACATGAGAATGGTGTTAGTACATCCATTACCAATTATCAGTTCAGGCCAATTTTGCATGGTGATCGGCGGACTCATCACTCCTGATCACCGACATATACTTTGATCCAGCTGAGCTCAATCACAACCACAGATACTACAAGACCTCTCCGGTGTTTCGTGACGTCACAAGACGCGCTACTTCCTTTTGTGTGAAGTCTGACGGAACTTGACGACCAAGGGAAATTACTTTTCTCTTATTAAAAACATGTATATCATCTATATCACAAAATTCATGAAATATACAAATTCCCACTCGACATCCTAAAGAAAAGTGACGCGAATTGCAAATATAAAACCTCAGTTGCCTCAAAAATAGCATGAAAAGATTTCGGTTGCCTAAGAAGTGTCAAGAAGTACTATTTGTGCATCTCTAAACAGAGAATAAAATTTTGAATTAGCTAATATCTCTAAAAAAGATTCGAAATAAAAATTAATAATAAAGCCTCCAAGAATAACAAAAATTCTCTATGATACTACCTCCATGATGAACGTATCAACTTCTTCTCTGATATCTTCTTCATTGAGGTCTTGAAATTCAAAATGTCGATCCAACAGCATGTCCATCAGTGCCTTACGTTTCCTTTTATCACTGTTGTTTCCACCCTTTTGATACCGATCCTTTTTCTCTCGAATTACCTAAGGAATTCAGAAAGAATTTTTTTATCCAGAATTCTGATTTAAAACTTCTTCTGCCAATTCGGAACTAGATAATTTTTTTCCTTTCTTATGAGATTATAGAAAACTGCAAGAATATGAGAATGCGCGTTTCTTATTTTAAACGGCAAATATATATTGGTGTACTTTATTCATAACAAATTTTGTCCTATATAAAGAAGTACTTGAAAATGTACTAAGAAAATGTCAATGCTTTGTTACTGGATACTAAACCATGTACGCGTCAATCCGAACAAATGGGTTCTGACCGCATTTATATCATTTTTTCAGAAAAAAAGATCTCTATGAAATAAGAAATCCAAACTAACGAAAAATTTAAATCTATAATTATCCAAAATATCTTGCAATACTTAAGATAATTATCTTGCCGTAAGTCAATCATAGTCTTGAAGTTCCAACCTGACACTTTACAATAATTGCATAGTTTAAAAACTGAAAAGGAAAATCTGTGATAATCAAGATTGATTTGCTAACAGTGCTTTTACGATGAACAACGAAGAAGCACGATTTTAGGTTAATTAGCTTTGTAATTTATGTTTTGTTTTTCAAAGGAAATAAAAATCTGGTGATTCTTTAGGAGAACAAAGAGAAAAGAACTATGTAGTCGGAAACAATAGCATTTAATCGTAATAATATTAATGAATTGGCAGAGTTTCTGTATATTTTGTGATAAGGAAAATCTAATGCTACGGATGCAACTCTTTACGAGCTATACCGTTGCACTAAGACCTACCAATTTTGACAGCTACATACGTGTGGAAATGTGCATTTCAGCGCGGATGTCTTGAAATTTAAATTAGACTTTTAAGTAATTAAAAATTAAGCAATATTTTGAATGTCTTGCCTCATAAATTCTGAAAACATTATAGTAAAAAAATTATTTTTTACCATCTCAGAATTTTAAATATGATCTTTTAAGTGATACCAAATTTATTTCTAGACAATGCTTTGTTAATTTTAATAAAGGTTTCAAAATAAATTTTAAGAAAACTTTCCGAGAACGGTTTTATTGTGAAGAAATTGAAACGAATTTTATTACTTCACCAAATATTTCAATAAAGTGTTTTTTCAGCTGTTAAAGTAGCAGTTATCTGAAAAGCTATTCAAGTATCGACTAGCTCAAAAGCTGTTAAAGCAGCAATTTGCTGAAAAGCTGTTAGCGTTATCACGGATATTTTCTTAAAGTTCGTAATTTGTAAGCACTGCTGATTTTTAATTTAAAATAATATTTGGATGCTTATATGGAGATTCTGAAAATTATGTGATGTATGACTCGTTACTCACTGAATGCTGACGCAATCAAGCGATATGATGGCAAGATAGACAAGGCAAGCCTTAAACATTATCATGCTTTGAAGTTTGCTACTAGAGATTCGAATTTCTTATTTTTGATTTATTTTGTACTTTTTTCAATTTTTTGAAAAATAGTGTATGGACATTACATATGGCACAATAAAAAAATTCTAGACGTGGAAGACTTACAGAAAATAAGAGGATTCACTTTCATTTAGTCAATAAAATATTCAATACACCAGCTAAGATAATTCTGTAATTGAATAAAATTATAAAAAAAACAGTCTATATTAAGAGAATAAAAATTCTTGACATCATCGAAGAAATTTTTTAGCTGCCATAAAGATTACGTTTGTCTAGCAAATATTTATATTGTAGAATCGAATTATTAAGTGAAAGCTATACATATTGTTCGGAATTCTATGCATTAGAAAAAAAATTAACAGCCCTGAAACTTCTTTCATGATGCGAACTTTAATTCGAATTCAAATTAATAATTCTTATTAAACATTTATTTATTGGTTTGTTTTTTCTAAAGAGAATTTTTGTTAACACTGGAAAGACGGCAGCGGTATTTTGACAGCAAATGAATTTGAAAGACTCATATTTCCTTTCTTTATTCTTCGATTTCTAATTCTTTCATAGACCTTCCTAATTATTCATAAAGAACATGTAAGCCAAAAATTATTTGGTTTTGCTTTGTATTATCGACGCTATAAATGTTTATACCTTGAAAGGCTGACTTCTGTCATTCTGACCTCTGATCAAACAACACACCATATACTACTTTTTCTACTCTATTTTTTTGTTTTGTCTACTCTCTTGCTTTGACTACTATTTGAATGTTTTATTTTGCGATTATGATTCGATGAGAAGGAATATAAATGAGATGGGGGGGGGTAAAAATTGCAATTATCAGCAATTCTTTTTGTGCTATAAGCATCTACTTAAATGAAAGACATTCATTTCTTTGGATGTTCTTCGCTTGCTGGGCCATATGTTTTCTTTCATAATGTCGCGAAGAACCATTGGTTAAAAATGCTCTCGGAAAAAGAAATTCTACAAATGTTGTAAAATTTATCCGAAACCGATTTTGGTTAAGAAGAAAATTCTGATTTATCTGAATATATACATCTTTCTGAAGATGTATATATTCCTAGCAATGAAAGTGAACCAATTTCATCGGACGAATGTTTTACAGAAATTGCTCTGAACAATCTCTCCTTTGAATCTGAAAATGAAGAAAATTCATCTATAGACATCGGTTCTCAGCACGCAAGTAATTCAAGCCGGAGAAGTCAAGAGCGAAATAAAAAACTGAGACTAAGTCAAGAGCAATCATCTCTCTCTCAGAAACAGAGCAATGAGGAAGTAGCAAAACATGGAACAGTGTGGACCACAGTTCCTTCTGATACTCTTTCTTTAGGAAGACGGCAGCAGCACAATTTGTTGAGAAAAGTGCCTGGAGCAAGCTTATTTGCCATTAGGCATGTAACTCTTAAGAATTTTACTAGCGCATGGAGACTCTTAATAAAGGAAAAGTTTCTGCTTATCATATAACAGTGTACAGAAGCGGAAGCTCACCGACGTTTACAGCATCCGCATTGGAGTCTATCTTTAGACGAATTAGATACTTTAATTCCATACTGTATGCCCTCGGAGCTTTATATCTAAAGTTATTTCCATACACAATTTGTGGTGCACGACTTGGGGGTCTAAAATTTCACGAGACAATGGCTCGCGACAGATTCAAAGAATTCATGAAATATCTGAGGTTTGATCTGAAGTCAGCAAGATCTGAAAGGCTTCAAGCAGATAAGTTTGCTCTAATATCAGAGTTTTAGAACACGTGTATTAAAAATTGTTTACTTTGTTATAAAGCAGGTGAAAACATAACTGTTGATGATCAGCTATTCACAAGTAAGGCACGTTCCTCATTTACACAATATATGCCGCAGAAACCGAATAAATTCGGGATTAAATTTTGGCTAACAACTGATGTCTGGTCAAAACATTTGTTGAATGGCTTTCACTTTTTAGGGAGAAATGTAAGTATATCCATTAATGAAACCGTTGGAGAGCATAGTATACCGTTTGGTAGATCCATTTCATAATACTGAAAGGAGTATTACAGCTGATAATTTTTTCACATAGTTAAAATTAGCCAAAAATTACGAAGTAACGGACTTAGCCTCGTTGGCACTGTGTAAAAGAAAAGAAGTACCCGAATCAGTCAAGCTCAAAAAGGGAGATCTGTATTCAAGCAAAGTTCTCAAGCCTTAAGAATATTATTCTGAAAGAATACCAAGGAAAGAAAAACAAAAATGTTCTATTGCTAAGCACGCTACATCTTACACTCGAAGATGAATGTAATGAAAAGAAGACGCCTGAGACTATTAAATTTTATAATACGGCGTTCATGTACCTGATCAGATGGCAAGAAAGTATTCAACTAAATCCCCTTCCCGACGATGGCCGGTACAAGTTTTTTTTTTTTCAATATCCTCGAGTCAGCTGCTATGAATGCTTGGGTAATTTACAAGGAAATTACTAGGATAAACATCAAGTGTCGTGATTATATTTTGAATTCAGCTCATGAGCTGCGGAACAATTATGTTTCCTTTAAGGCATCTGTGCTTACCGATATCACACCAGGTGCAGATGATGGACCCATTCCCTCAAGGCGCAAGCGCAAACAAAGCCAAATGAATCAATGTCGCAATAAAACAATGAATATTTGCTGTGATTGTAAAAAATGAAAAGTGAGAAATCTGAGTGTTTGTAAAAAGTGTAAAAAAGAATAATGTAAGTAAATAAATTTGCTATATTTATGTTTTTAAATGTATACATTTGTAAAGTTGTTTATCATATGTAATATGGATTTATATAGATTGTATATATATGGATTTATATGGATATGTATATAGATTTAAAATATTTTGTGTAGTTCAAGGAAATTCCCTCTGTATGGTGCGCTTTATTTTGTATTTATTGCATTGTATTAATTATAGATTATAAATATATTGTATTTTCCTTGGACCTAAAAATATGTTACAAAATGAGGAAAAATGATGAATGGGAAATTAATCTTAAGAAAATGTTAAATTTAAAAACAAAATGTATTTAAAGATTGGTTTTACCATAGGAATCTTGGTTAAAAAATGATATCTTTGGTCATTAAAATAGGTCGCAATATGACCGCTCCTAGTCTTTCTAGGTATAAGGAAAACGCCACCTTTCTAGTGTTAAAGGAAATTTTTAATACAAATGTAAGACCATTCTTGTCATATAATCATGATTTAAATCATGGTCATCAAGATTTCAATCTAAAGTTTATCAAAAATTGAATAAAACTTTCAAATATGTAATAAGATGCGCAGTTAATACATATTAGTACTAAAAACGAATTTTATGACATACAAATTATACTTACAGATCTTGAAAAATCTTGTAACACTTTCAGGTAATGCACTTGTTCTTTATAATAGTGTGTGCGTTTATATATGAATTCAGGCCACAGAAAGAAGTTGTACACTCTAACCATAAAAATTTCAGAGAGCCTTCAAAAGAGAAAAAATCCATATGATGTAAAGATATCACGATCTGACATTGAAATCGCGAAGAAACATTATACTTTTTATTCGAAATTTGATGTCAAGTATATAGGTATTTCGTAAAAAACTACTTCTATTCTTCATACATTTTGATAAATATAGAAGACCCTTGAAGAGCAAGCAGTCTCTTATTACACTCTAAAAAGCATTTGATACTGAGGTCAGCACACATTCACATATTTTCTTGTTCACTGCAAAGGTCTCTTTAGAGATGGAGAAAACCCAATACATACATGGAAAAGAGCGGTTTGGAAAGGAAAATTATCTCTTACCGTCTCAAAGAGCACTTCAGATAGGTTTCACGTAAGCATAATTTTATTGTGCAATACCGCAATCTTTATCTGTAAGAAGTTTACATTTTATATGGTATACAAAGATATCTATATTAATAACTAGCCGCCTTCGGCAACCAGCTTGATCGCCGGCAATATAATTTCAGTTGAATCCCTTATGCATAATTTGATATTCACGCTTCCCTTAATGAAGTCATTTTAAATTTTAAATTGTGATAGCGTGAGAATGGGTTAAATTGTAATTTAACCCATTCTCTTTTAGTGGCACCTTCACCTGTTTTGTTCATTGTCTACATGAACTTCCATAATGGAGTCCATTATCTGTCGCTGGCATGTAACATCTAATTGCATCTTTTCAGGGCCAACTTCGCTTCTTATTCCTGACACAAAGTAGACATTTGAATTCAACATTAAAATGGCCCAGTACATTAGACGGCTAGCAGCGTATTAAATGGATTAAAACATAAAAAAATAATTAAAATATCTTTCAGAGTTTACGATGAATATCTTAATATACTAACTATCTGAAAGGACTATGTTTATAAATTTCAGCATGAAATAGATGAAATATAAAAGAAAGTAAATTTTTTAGCTTTCAAGAATGGAAGAGGGACACGCAATTAAATGCTTGTTTAAACAATGAAAACAGTTTAATTTCATTGCAACAATAAAAAAAGTATTGTTGGAAATTATGCCTAAAAATATTTTTTTAAAAATTATTAAAATTGTAAAGAAAATTTTACTGCAACTTAAATGATATCATTGTAGATTTAATTTGTTCTCACTTTAAGATGGCGTAACAATTATTTCTGTGCTTTAATATTTTCGGAAATTCTTAAGGAAAAACGCCGAAATTTCTCTTAATTTTTAATTAATTCAAATTCTAATTAAACTTTAGAAAAAAGGGCTCTGAGAATCCGTAGCCGAGCTGACGAATTTCGTAGCTCTAGTTCCAGTGGTCTGTCCTGTAGAGAGCCAAAGCACATACTTACACATATTCTCCTTTATTATTAGTAGAGATGAAGGAGAAAGTGTATGTGTGCGTTGGAGATCTACATTTTAAATCGTTGGTCTAGAGCTATGAAATTTGATACAAACATACTTCGCAGGGTTGGAATTCACACCTTTGTAAAATTAAGCAAAATTGTGGTGTTTTTCCTTGATGTCTTTCGAAAAAATTAAAGCAAAAAAGTGAATTTTACACCATCTGAAAATTCAAAAAATTATCATTTCAATGTTATCATTGAAGCTTCCATACAATTTTTTCTCTAATTCTAATGAATTAAAAACAATTTTTAGATATAATTCACAACAATACTTGGTGTGGTCCGGAAGTTTGTGGGGGTGCCAGCTCAGGTGTCGTCGTCGTCATCCGCCCTAGGTTCAAAATTGCGAGGTCCGTCCCAAAATAGCCCTAGTGGTGCTTCAAAATGGATGTTCGTATAACTAAAAGAAACTAAATTACAACCATACATTTAAATTTTGCAATGAAATTTAAACCATTTTCCTTGTTTACAAAATATGTAATTGCTCTTTGCTCTTCCATTATTGAAAGCTAAGGTAATTTCATAATAGATTTTACTTTCTTTTTTTTTAATTCATCAATTGTCTGTAAAATCTGTAAACAAAATTCTCTAATACTAAGTATATCAGGAAAAATATCTAGTAAGCTGAATCCATTTTGTTGCTAATTTTTTTTCTTTTATCAGCATGTTTTAACCGAACTAACATGTTGCTGGACGTAAAATATGAAGCGCCGTTTTAAATTTTGACCTAAATGCACAATTCAAAAGATTAAGAAACTAAAGTGGGCACCGACAACGTCAAATTACATGTTAGATGACAAGAACAGTTACTTGACTCTATTAGGGACTTTCATCAGCTAATGAACAGAACAGGTGCTAAGCTGCTAAAACAAAATGGGTCAAATGACTGTTACAATTTGAAATTTAAAATTACTTTGCTAACGGAACGATGAATATCAAATTATACACAAGAGATTCAATTGACATTATATTCCCGGCAAGGGTGTATAAGCAAAAAACGTGAGGAAAAAATTTCGATTTTTAAAGTGAACCTTAATATCTTCTCGAATATGCATCACTTTCTATTCCGTCTCCAAAATGTGAGTTTCCATAAGAGCAAAACCCACGATTCTCCACAACTGATTGTGAACCATTGTATCCTATTGTGTTCAAATTTTTCGCATTTTACAAATTGTGTAATACTTTTGCCAGTAGTGTAACTACTCTCTCACTTACTGGCACGTACCTTTCAGCATTAGAATTTTTCGATGATTGAGAAATTTTCAATTCGTAGACTTCTTTAAAGCTCTGATGTATGGCAAAAATTAACTTTTCTGCAGTAAAATGACAGAATGAATCAATTTTTTTTTCAAAACTATCTGAAGGATTCTTTTTATTTATGTTCCTATTTAGATACTAAATAAATGGAGGAGATTGATTTTTTTTATTTGATTTTCTTAACACGCGCGCTTTTACCATTGCTAAGGTTAAGTTGTTTTCTGTGGCTATTTGGTTTTGTGTTCGCGCGATTTTAGCTCCTTAAATTTAGAACTGTTTAAACAAAAATTAAAACTTGGCGAAATTGTTTTTAAGTTTCGCGTTGGCATTCCGTTGAGTGCACGTTGCATTATCATTTACTTGCGCGTTATCTGAATTCCTCGGAATTAGAATTCTGATTTTTGTAAAGTTGATATTAAAATCTCTGAGCGTGTTAATACATCATACATACTGCGTGTGTAAAATTAAGTAAGGTTTTTCCTTCCTTACAAAATACCTCGTAAGGAACGGACTTCTCTCGGGTCAATTACTCCTTCAGGAAAAATTCCGATTGTTACTGTTTACTGAAAGCTCTTTACAGACGGAAAGCGTCTATAGCATCAGTGTGTTAGGCAATAACACTTTCGGTGATATAAAGAACCTGTACAAACTCAGCAGCGTCTACAGCAAAAAAGAAATTAGGCAAAAACAGTAACGGGCGTCAGAAGACCCAATACATACTCAACATCGTCTACAGCAACAACGCATTAGGCAAGCAAACCTAAGGGTATCTGAAAAACATGTACAAACTCATCAACGTCTACAACAAAAACGCATCAGGCATGAATATTTACGGGCATCTAAGGAACCAATAAAAACTCATTGGCGTCTACAGCAACAACGCATTAGAGAAGAAATCTTAAGAACATCTGAGTTACCTGATTATCGAGAGCAGCAATTACGTTTTGACCGATCACAACATGTAAATAGAAGACAAACATGCGACAGGGTCTCTATATGAGACATTTTGGTATGATCCAACTAATGACTATTTTCTCCAACCCAAAGCAATTATTGGGAAAATGAACGTAGCATGTAAGTACTGTCGAGCTAAAATATTCAATTCTGAAACGCTAGGAATGTGTTTCTCTAACGAAACAGTAAAACTATCCTCTAATGATTAACCACCAGAAACATTGTATTTAATCATTTCTAGAGTAACAGCTATTGAATTAACATTTCCTTCAAAACATTAGAAAATATAACGCATGTTTTCAGATGACATCATTTGGAACCACAACTATCGTTCTAGAAGAAAGATTCATACCAATTTTTAAAATACAATGGCAAATCCACCACAGAATTGGGTCATTGCTTCCATACAACATGGTCTGACATTGAAGAACTTGATCACGGTCGATCACCAGCGGACCGCCATGATCTAATAGCTCGAGTGTTTAGGCAGAAACTAATAAAACTTATTGAGATCATAACCAAAAGCTGCATGTATGGTGAAGTAAATAGCGGGATGTATTCGATCGAGTGGCAAAAAAGGGTCTTCCGTATGCTCACATTCTGATATGGTTAAAAGAGGAAATACGCCCCGGAAATATAGACAATGTTACCAGGGCTGAGATTCCCGATATGCAACAAGATCCTGTTCTGTTCGAAATTGTTTTAAAACATATGATTCACGATCCTTGTGGCGCCCTTAATATGAAATCCCCATATATGAAAGATAAGAGTACGAAACGACATCGAAGAAAAATTATCTGCGAAACACAGACGGCTGAGGATGGTTATCCACTATACGGAAGACGAAAGTTCGAACAAGGAGGCCCATATAACAGATATAAATTTTTGAATCGACAATAAATATCATGAAGTTGAAATAAAAATCGTTCGGTTGTTCCTTACTCGCCTATTTTGTCAAAGATGTTTCAAGCACACATCAATGTCAAAATACTGCAACTCTGTCAAGTCAATCGAATGTATTTGTAAATACATCAACAAGGGTAGTGATATAGCTGTTTTAAAAATTAACAATGCAACAAGAGGAGTCAATGACGAAATAGCAAGGTACCAAATGGGTGGAAGTGGTGAATCCAGGATTTTGGTCTGGGGGAAGGCTGAGGTCATATAAATTTTGTATCGCCGTGACAAATATCAAACCTCATGGCTTATGTAAACCAAAACACTTTAACTTTATAGACTACTCACCTGACAATAAGAATCATAACGAACAATACACTACTTTTGATGATTTAATAAAAAATACAAAGAAATAATTAGTCAAAAAATGTCTTCGACAATGTCAACGCTACAAGTGGAAAGACTAGAAAAGTAGGAAAATTTTCGTACCTTTAAAGCCAGTAAACAATGTTGTCTCGTTTATATTATTTTTTAAAAAAAAAGGGAAATTAAGAACAAACAGTTGAAGTGATTTTAAATAAAATCAAGAATTCTGACTTAGCTCTGGGGGGGGGGGGCTGTAGCCCCATAGACCTCCCCTGGATTCGCCACTGGTGGATACGTTTTCAGTAATGAAGCAGTTTGGCAAATCTTATGTTTCCCCATTTATGAGCGGTACCCAACTGTCGTTCGTCTTAGCGTACACCTCAAAAACAATCAACGTGTTTGTTTTACTATTGATAATGCTCATGAAAGAGATACTCAACCACCTGATACAACATTAACAGCCTACTTTAAATTCTGCTAAGAAGATACATTCTCAAAGACATTATTGTAAGCGGAGATTCCAAAATATTATATTTAGAATATGTCTAAAAATCCTTCTGTAGAAGAAAACAAGGTACTATCGCTCCAAGACATCACGTTGTATGTGAATCTGATGCATTAGGGCGTGTATACACGGTTCAACCAAATAACCCTGAGTGTTTTTATCTCCGTCTATTACTCCATGCCATCAGGGGACGCACTTCTTTCACAGATTTAAAAAGTGTTGAAGGGCAAGTGTGTGAAACACAGAGAAGCATGTCTAAAACTAGGTTTACTAGAATATAATCAACACTGGGATTCGACCTTACAAGAGGCATCTGTCACACGATTTGCCCCTCAATTACGGGATTTATTTGCCCTTATTATTACAACCTACTCACCTTCAAATCCCTCACGCCTTTGGGAAAAATGCAAAGATAAATTTAGAGAAGACATTTTGTATCAAAAGCAGAGGGAGAATCCAGACATAGGTTTCCATTATGTACCTCAGACTTACAACGAAACTCTCATACTGCTTGAAGATAAGTGTTTATCAACTTGTGGGAAAACGTTTCTTCAGCTTGGATTACCCTTCTCAACCTGACAAGCACATGATACCCTGGGAAGAGATTTGCTACGAGAAACTAAATACGATATCAATATTTTACAACTTATGGTAGAAAGAAATAACGGAAGATCAGCGAACGGCTTATGAAGTAGTGATGAATTTGACTGCTGAAGGGAACGGTAGCATTATCTTCCTTGAGGTCCCTGGTGGAAATGGAAAGAACTTTTTAATAAATTTGATTCTTGCTGAAATTCGATCTTAACTTCATATAGCTCTTGCCGTTGCTTAATCAGGAATAGCTTCCACACTTTTGAATAGTGGTCGCATAGCTCACTTAGCGTTACATTTACCTATAAACTTAGCGCAAACTGAGAATCCTATATGCAATATAAGCAAAAGGTCTGGTAAGGAGACTGTCCTACGAACCTGCAAGCTTATCTTTTGGGATGTGTGCACAATCTTAAACAAAAGGACTTTTGAATTTTTAATTTTAAGGATTTTTCTACAATTTGTGGGAGTATTTATCCTGAGGACCTAAAATTAACGAAAACTAGTGAAAATATTAATAAAGCTATAATTCTTGATTTAGATATTGATTGTCAAAAGGAATTAAAATTAAGCATATACGACAAAAGATACGAATTTAAATTTAATGTTAATAGATTCAACTTTTAGAATTCAAACATCTCAAATAAAATATAAAAAAAACACAATAGTAAATCAACTACTTAGGATCAGAATCATTTGCAATAATTCAGATTCAACAAGAAAGCAAATATATATCTTTAAGAACACTTTTGATTCTAATAATATTCCCAAATCTCTCTATTTGCCTTTATTCTTTAACTTTAAAATGAAAATATGGGAATGATTATACGAGCGATCTTGGCGTAGTATTTTACTAAAGTAGGGCCATCCTTTCAAACACAGTTTTATGCGTTTGGGCAACATTATATATTTCGTATTTCTCTTCCATTGTCTAACAATTTTTTCAAACAATCAATTTATTATTTTTTCTATTAAATTTTTGATTCTGTTATAATATTTATTCGTATTTCTTATATAGGGCACTTTGCACTAGATAAGTAAAACTAATTGTTAACCGCCATTGTCTAAAATAATTTTTTCAAACAATAAATTTATTTTTCTAGTTATTTTTGGTTCTGTATTAATTATTATTCGTAAATTTATTTATTTTGGGCACTTTGTATTAGATAAATAAAACTAACTGTGAACCACCACTAATAATTAACTGTTTCCTCGACGCCACCGTTGAACTTCAAAGTATTGCGTCAGCACTTCGAAACGTGAGGAGTTTTGAATAATTAAAACAAAAAATGCGATGTGATATAACATTACATCTAAGTAAGAAAAATGTTACGTACCAGAAGGGCGGATGTTGAAGTGGCGGTGTTTGCGGAGGGCTTCGGTGCAGACCGGCGTTGAAGGGGTGTAAACAGGGTATCGAATTACAAGTTTCGCGCGTAGCTTTGTCTCTTGCCGGGAAAGTGTAGTGTGTTGGGAACGATGAAGATTAAATAGAAAAGCGATAACGATAGAAAGCGCAGAGAAATAGTGAAAGAAACCAGTAAAATATGAAAAACAAGTGAAAAATGTCTAAAAGATGCGTTTTCTAGGTGAAATATCCGACCTTATAGACTTGAGTGACACTATTGCGAACGTCTGGTTTTAATTATTCAAAACTCCTCTCTCTGTTTTTTGTTTGACATTAGAGATGAAAATCGATGTTTTAAGCCTTACGGCGTAACTACTTGCAAGAAAATGTCAAACTTTTTATATTTTAGCAATTCACAATGACTTCATCCCCTGAAGAAACGCTATTGTGCTTTAATCGCTTTTTTAATTTTACGATTTATACTCTACCATTTTACGATTTACACTCTATCTACCACAGCGCTTTTGAAAATGCAGCTTTTAGCACATTCATTGCTTATGTGACATATTCCTTCCATCTGATACTATTCGCATTTTATCTTTACTCGAATATACTTTCAATTTGTTTTCTCATATCTTTTCGAATTTGAAATGAAAGATTGTTATTATATTTTATTGTTCTTCTGTTGTGTTTTGCTTTTATATTTATATATATATATATGCTATCTCATCAAAAGTATCCGGACACATTCGGATTTTTACAATTTTTAGAATTTCTCCTGAAAGGCTAAACTGACTGCCCTTGAACTTCGACCATGTAAAGAATAGACTCTATCTCACATTTTACAATGAAGATTCGGTCCTGAGGGCAATTAGGGAATCGTCTACAAATTGATGAAGGCGAAAATTATTTTGGCCCACCCCACTACAAAGAAAGCCTATAACGAGATGAAACTTTCAGCAAACGTTATCTTTGATGAGCCAATTCATAGTTATAAATATTGTTAGGACTTCAGCATTTTCCTAAAGATAGAATTATAAGTTATATACTTTCTCGTTTATAATCTTGAAAGATTTTGGGATTTATTGCCCTATTTTTTCTTTTTTCCAACAATTGGTTTTCACAGACGGTTGGCGCCACAAAATCTATATTTAGTGAGACACGTATCAGTTCCCAAGGTTGATAGGCATTTGATTGTTGGAATTCCAATTCTAGGTTGTCTTTTTTCATAGTGTAATAGTCTTTGATCAAACTACATTTTGTATTCCATTTGTGTAATTATTGATAAGGTAATTTCATTTTCATTTTAATTTTTAGATTAATATTTGTATATATTGAAAATATAACACATTTTTTGATTAATTGAAATGTTTATATATGTATATATATAAATACAGCAACTTATGAATAAGAAAGCACATCGGAATGTTAATAAAAAATAATTCTTCTAATTCGAGCTTCGTGACTTACCTAGAAATGGCCTTTATATATTCGGAATTCTGATTCTCAAATGCTCCTACTGATGCACCACATATTGTTTCTAAAATGAAATAACGAAACAGAAGTTGATTTTCTGTACTTCACTCCGAAGCAGATTGGTACAATCACCGAGGATTCTTTAATCAAGAAGAAATTAGCAAGTAATATAAGCAGAATATATTTATATTTCGAGTTTTATGCCAAAGAATGGAATTTAATATGCCCTCTTCCTTACTAGTGCCTACTTCCTGTGTTAAAAATAGTATAATTTTTCGGAGTTTAGGAAAGATGGAATAAACTAAATTTTGAAACCTTACAAAATGAAAATCTGTCACTTCTAATGTTTAGTTCACAGAATATATAGGGAAACTAGTACAAAGTAAATATCTATGCAATAATTCATCACAATTTTGGTGGCTGGTTCGATATACTTAGGAGCAAACCAGCCAATTAAACCGGTTGATAAGTAGGCAATCGCTAAAAGATATGATCAAAGACTGCAACAAGTTATAAAAAGTTAAATTTTTCATTAAATATTTAAAGTAGAGCAACATCTGATGGATAGTAGCAAAAACAACATTTTAAACTTTTTTGAACAATTTTAAAGTGCAACATTTTCTGTGTTTATATTTCCTGGCAACTGCTTTATACAATCATCGCGGGTATCTTTTTATTCGAAAAAGATATTTGACAACGTTAAAGATGGCAGTTTGCTGCTGTGCTTGCCTTTAACCATTGGTTCAGAATTTCTGGTTCGTATGAATCCTCATATTAGGAAAATGGCCAGACGCAACATATTAGTCGGGAGAGTTTTAATTTCTAATCTTTATTCTGAAATTCCGAATATTTATTATAAAAATTAATATCAAAGAAAGATTGTTAATATGTGATTTTTCAAAAATTGTCTTCGATGAATTCTCCCTAACTTTATGCATGTACTGTACTTTCCTATACATTAAATATGCTCACTGAAGGGGGAAAACGATATATGTTATTTTATCCTTCGTATCTCTTACTGCTTTTAATTTTTTAAATAATAAACACTTTGGTGGTTTTCTATTTTTTAAAATTTTATTTGATTTATTTCTTGGACTTTGATAAAAACCTTATGCAAAATTCAGTAATTAGTTTCCTGTATAGCACACCAAGCGTCTAGAGCGGCTTGTATTCAAATGCAGGAAATCTTGTCTCTTTCCTAAATGATATAAAAATATAAATAATTTTAATATTATACATTTCTTTAATTGCCTTATCAGAAAAAACATGAAAAAATAACCATAAAGAATCTAAGGACTTCTATGATACAAACGGCATCACGTCTCATAGAAAGTTTCGTCTCTTTTCTATAAAAATAGAACTTAGAATATTCTTAAAGAAAATTCTGTTTCGTCATATGGACATTCGGTATAAATTACTGACCAGACCCTGCGGATGGTCGCTGATAACAATGCGAAATACAGTCGTGGAGAAAAGTATAACGTCGTGCGAAAAATTGACTAATATATAAAACTACAACGAATTTAAACTATGCAAATTTTTTACGACTTAAATCAATGCTACCGAATAACAAACTAAAACATATTTGTAAAAATTCCTGATATTTTTGGATTATGTAAAAGTTTTTGAAATCGGCGGATGGCAGCTTGGAAAAGGGTATGAAATCGTCTGCTGAATACATCATCTGAAAGAACAAATAAACTGAGAAAGCATTTCTCTCCGATTCTAGAAAAAAATACTAGTTTTTTGGATACAGAATTGTTTTATTCTTGTGAATTTTAATGCCACTCCGAAAGGATTTCATTTATCAGAAACTAAAAACTGCAAATAACTTGCTTTAAATGTTTCTGGGTACAGTGGTGCTGAAACTTCACGGAAAATTGGCAGATCGAAGGATTTAGTTAGCAGCTATCTCATTAATCCTGGTTGATATGGCATAAAACAAGGGATATGAAAGGCAAAGATGATTTCTTCAAGGCCAGAGAGGCTGGTACAGAGGCTCTCCTGCAAGCAAAAAAAAAAAAAAAAACGTTTCCCCTCAAATTAAAGATGAAATGCAGTTGCCCTGTGTTACCGAACAATAAATAATGCACTACATAGAAATCCTAATGTTATGGCCAAGAAGTTGAAAGAGAAATCTGCATTTTCTAAGAGGCTTATTGATTCACGCTTAAATTTTGCACTGAAAAATTTAACGGTTGGCACCAACTGGAATGATGTGATGTTTTAGGAGGAAAAATAGTTTAATTAAATAGACCATGCGGATATAAGTTTTACTGGTCGGATCTGCATAAAGAACACCACCTTTTTTCAAAACGCCGATTCGGGGGGAAGTCATGGTTTGGGCTGCATTTGCAGTCAGTGGTGCAACTAAAACTGTTTTTGTTGAAAA
>BGPR01000954.1:55277-76332 GCA_013235015.1 Araneus ventricosus
GCTGCATTTGCAGTCAGTGGTGCAACTAAAACTGTTTTTGTTGAAAACAAAATAAATTCTTTGTTATATCAGGACATGCTGGCAGATAGTTTGCTGTTGGTTGCTCCTCTGAGTACGCCATGAGATTGGACGTTTACACAAAACAATGCATCTGTGCATATCTCGTGCTGTACAAAACCCTATATGAAGGCGAACGAGGTAAAAACTCTTCAGTGCCATCTTGGATTCCCGACCTGAATCTAATGGAAAACCTTTAGGGCCTTCTGGCTCGAAATGTTTAAAAGAATGGGCGACAGAACAGAAACAAGTCAAGAAGTGAAAAACAAAATTAAAAATTGTTGGAGAAACGCTGAAACGGTCGGCTTTACAGCTCTGTCTGGTCTGTTTCCAGTTCTTGTCAACCTAAACCGTTTATTTAGAATCATAATGATTCTAGATATTGGAGTATGAAGTGTTGTTATATATACACGAGGGACGTTCCGAAAGTAAATTTCGTCATGCTTTTTCACAAGGAAGTTTTATTTTAATCCAAAACACACAATAGCATGATAAAATACAAACTTTTGGCAGTTCTCCCACATATTCGCCACCGACATTGATACATTTGTCGTACCGTGAAATCAAGTTCAAGAAACCATCCTGGTAAAACTCTTTGCCCAGAGAGCGAAGTAAGTTCTTCACAGAGTGCTGCACCTCTTCATTGGTTCGGAAGTTACATCCCGATAGTATTATGTTTGATGAATCAATGTCAGTCACTATGTCCCGAGAGGAATTTTCATCAAATTATAAGAACAAGCAAAGGCTTATAAATATGTTCTGTGTTAAGTTTCAAAATAAGGTTTTGTTGTGAAGGAAGCTGAGGAAGATGCTGATTTTCTAATAAGAAAAAGTGCTATGGAAATAGAAAAAGGGTCACAATGTGTTGGGGTTGGTGAAGATTGGTGTGATATTGCCCTAAACATAAGGGACAATATTTTATTTCTTTATGCGTTCAGTGGTTTTGATACCACATCTGCTCGTTTCAGGCCGGGGAAGAAGAAATTTATCAATGTTCTGAACAGCACTAAATTGCAACAAGTTGTGAACATTTTCCGTGATGAAAATTCATGTCCGTATGACATAGATGAAGAAGGACAGAAAGTTTTGATAGCCCTGTGTTTAAACTTTTTCAAAAATCACTAGTAAAAAATAATTTCAATTTAGCGTCTCTCCCTTCCATTACAGCAACTGCACGTGAACACTCTCTCCGTGCATACCTACAGGCTCAACTTTTGAGTGGATTTGCCAAAAGCCAAATTGATTGGGGTTGGAAAGAAACAAGCATGGCTTGTTCTCAGTTGCCACCCACAAGGAACCAGCTCTTCCAGCCCTTGTCTCTATGATATCATGCAAGTGCGCAAAAGTTTTTAATTTGACTTGCACCTATAGGAAATCTGGCATTAAATGTTCTACAATTTGCTATCACAGGAAAGAGAAAGGGTGTACCAATTCTCCAAAAGATGATAACATCATTATAAAGCTAACCAAGAGGTTTAAATCGATATCAGGATGTAGAAGATAATTTCAGAAATTGACTTGGAGGAAGAATGTCAAAGATTGCAAATGGAGGAAAGTGACAGTAAGAAAACCGACATTAATGATTATCACTCACCTTCAACATATAAAAAAATTGAAATTGATCTAAAACTATTCTATCTATTTAATATCACTTCAATTATGTATAATTAAATAATAAGTGTTAAAATGAAAGTCGTTGTTTTCCACTGCGCTCTCAGCCGTTGTTGAAATTTTCGTGTGATACTTTACTTTGTTAAATCATAATAACAGTGGTTTTTTCTCCTCAAAGTATACTAAATAAAGCCTTGAAATAATTATAAAAGCATCCTGGACAAATTTAAAATGTATATATAATAATTGGAGGCAGAGCGAACCTGTAACTTGGGCTGTCCTCGCTTCAAGCGCTTGATTAGCGATTTAGGTAAAACTTTAAGGTGTAGTTGTGAGTTTAATTCGGATAGGATATATTAAGTCTTCGTACTCATTTTATTCATAATTTCAAGCTCTACAACTTTTTAATACTATGTTGATAGCAGGAGATATTTTTTGAGATATTGCTCAATTATTGAAAAAAGTCCTATTTTCTTACTACAAATCTACACGCAGCAGCTAAAACTCACCTAACAGGCAGGAGAAAACTTAGTATGTTTATTCCAGACCTAAACTGAAGGAATTAAAACAATTTACAGCTATCCTCTAATTTATTCCGAATTCAACTCCCCGACCACTGGGCTACTTCCGTCAGTTCCGCTTCTAAGAAAGTTGCTAGCTGCGATCGCGCAATCTGAGAGAGGCGTGATTTTCCGAGTGGAATTAATTTAACTTCTTTCAGTTTTCTGTAACTGATACATTTCTTAGGACGCAGGATGATTTTAAAAAGTGGAGATTCAAAAAATATTTGAAATAATTAGTTACTGACAATTACAATGCTTTCTCTTTATTTACTTTATATACGTGAAAGTAGAAAAGAAATAATATTTTGTTTTAAGGCCTGAAAGTGATTTGGTTCCTGCAGTAATCCAGAGAAAAAAAACCTGAAACATTGCATAAAAATGTATTTTATTTTTGAATTTGGATTTTATATCAAGTTTAACATAATCTTTAGTAATTATTAAATGTGCTATCTTTTACAGTGTGTATTATAGACTGCATTAAATTCACTTTCTTCACACTAGTTTATTAGTATTAACTATACCTTGATTATATAACGGTTATTTTCATATTTACTTTTGAAGATTAAGATTACTCAAAAAAACCATAATCACTTGGATTATATCACGGAGTTCAACAATGATCTCCAACCAAACCTGCATACCCTGTGCAGTAACCAATTTCATTAATGGCGCCTACCACCTCGTCTCCCGAGCAGCAATTTCTTCCACTTTTCACTTCATATATTTTGGCTGAGAGCAGGAGCAGTTACGTGAAGGTTAGTGGTATGACATTATCTTTATACCAGTCAACCTATACCTACTTCAGATTCTAACTTCTGAATCTACCAAAGCAATAAACTGGACTTTTGGTAAAGAAAACTTCGGATAATGAGAAGAAATGGCATTACTATCTAGAAATAATACGACTCAGAATAAATGATTACTAACCGCATATCATATCCAAAGTTGAAAGCTTCAGGGGAGTGTCAATGTATGTAAATTCATTCTCGGTTTCACACTGGAAAAAATTGGCCAGTTTCTGAGCATGATTGTCAAATACTTCTTGGAAATCTTTCAAAATATCAGTATGAAAGCAAGGGTTGAGCAATTTACGTCGAGACTTCCACTTGGTGCCACCGCTGAAAATAAAATATGTATAATGCCAGAAATGTATGAAAAGCGGACATTTTCAAAGAATGCCTATGGCATATAAAGAATGCTTAGCGTTTTTAAAAAAAGTATGAATCTATTATTATTTCACTCATTTCCTAGATATTCTGTGCAGTTCCAAAAGGCAAACTGAAAAAGTATAAAACAGTCCCGCTTATATGAAGTTTCTAATGACTCGTGATTAAGATATGTAAAGTTATCCGTTCATCATAGATAAGAATCCCCCATTTGCATTTAAATTTTTACTTAAAAGCGATGAAAGCCGGTATTTTCAATTTCTACATTTTATCACTGAAAGACATTTGATAATTCTCTTTTAATAATCTGCTTAGATATCTATATACTATAGAGGTATTAAAAATAACACCTAAGGAAATTTTATGTATGCAATATTGAAATAATTTTTATTTTTCCCAAAACGTGAAGCATTCCTGATATTGCCTAGGAATCCAATGCAATAATTGTTTTCCATAAATTGTTTAGCTGCTTCCGGTTGATGTAAACGAATTACCAAGCTTCCTATGAATGGAATATCTGAAGTATAAGATGGGGTTTTAAGGTTTCTCATGAGATATCTTGTGACTACAAAACTGGGACTAACAAATTTTTTGTTAGAATGAAAACGCTTAAAAAATATGTTTTGTTACTATCATTGTTGGATTACTTTTAGTCATTATCATAAAAAAAAACTATTTAGATTTCTTTTTGCAGTTTTCTTTAAAAAAATAGCTTTTCAAAATATTGGTCATGTTTCCTGTGGTGCTCCAATTGCACTAGTTAGTTGCAACTGCTTCAATATCTCAAGTACTATTTAGCGTAATTCATCTAAGTTCCTTTTTTTCAGGTAAAATTAATCTCAATCATAGCATAACCTTAAAGCTGGGTACTCTAATGTAATAAGTTTGAATATGAATTTTGAAGTTTCGCCAAGTTGTGGTGGTTTCTCTATTAAACCAGCGGGAATGGTGTCTCCCCAAAACTTTCTCGTATCCGAGAAACGGTTGGGGAAAAAATACATCAAGCGCCAGTAACATGGGCCATTCCCTAACACAGCTGGTAAAAACGCGCGAATCGGTCGCGGCCTTTTCTCGGCGTCTTAGAATAGCAAAGAAACCGAATATGTAATTTGAACGCCTTTTTTTCAACCGATTGAAACAAAAATTGGGCACGGAAATACAATTAATGTTAGCAGATCTCACACAAATTTTCATTTATCTAAGGCATAGCATTTAGGAGTTATCGCGCTCACAATTATACGATTATACGTATCGACAGACAACCAAACCGTTGAGGGATTTGTTAGAAAATTTCATATGGACCTACATTCTTTATGATAAAACTGTGTACTAAATGTGTCATCCATCTAGCTAATTAAATTTTTGAGTTATCGTTTTCACATGAACACGGTCACATAGACAGACTTCCCTTCGGCGGATTCTGTCCAAGCTTTGACGGAAATCTACAAACTATGTGTAAAGATCACATACCAAATTTCATCCCTCTAGCTTTGTCCGTTTTTGAGTTACCGTATTCACAGACAAACAGAAATAATTCCAAAATTTTGTTTTTCTGACTCAGGGAGGTAAAAAAAGTGGATATTCTTCAAAATATCGAATTAGAATTTTTTGTATATTTCGTATGCTAGAAAGTAAAAAATATCTGTAGGGGAGACCGGAGATAGTTGTTACAATATTTATCATTTTTTTAAAAAAAGAAACTATTAAAAGTATATTTAGGAAGCACACTTTAAAATTTACTCTAATTACTTAATATCCATGACATATTTTTTAAAAACGATTAGATAACAATAATTTAAACGAATTAAAAGTTTTATACATGCATGTACATTATAACAACTTACCCAATAATGGGTATGTTTTTACACTAGATGGGGTAAATTGTTACATAAAATATGTTACGAATTAAAAGCAAATTTAATATATTTATGTTTTCAGTAGAACTCAATATCATTCAAAGAAAGCCAAAAAATAAAGATAAACTCAGAGGGAATCAAAGAAAACAAACAAGGAATCCATTATAGTCCATTTTTTCAAGGGCTAAGGAATTTATTCGAAATGGATTCAAAATAAGTGGGAAATGTTTCTGTAAAAAGCTAGCATTACGCCAAATATAGCTTCTCTTAGCCGGAAATTTCCCAACAAAAGACAAAGGTGATCTGTAAATCAAAAAGGATTATTTTAAAAGAAAGAAGAATAGTTCCATTCCCTAAAAATTCCTGTTTTTACACCTTCTGTTTTGTTCTTCGAATATAGATGGCGCCATGGTACTGGTGTCTCTTAAAAAAATTTGCTGATTCCTTTTTTTAAAAGAAGGTAAGCGTGGGATTGTGATAGCGTGAGGACATTTTTTCTCTTTTTTGTCTACTCTGGGCATGGGGTAAGCTTATTTATATGATGGCTACTTTTAAAAGCCAAATGGATAATATTAATAAATCAATCTTATTAGCATTTTTATATTTGTGTTTGGTTTTCCTCTTTCTTTTAAAATAATGCTTTTGGATGTACAGATCTCCTTCGTCTTTTGTTTCGGACTAAGAGAAGATATATTTGGCGAAATGCAAGCTCTTACAGAAAAATTTCAAAATTATTTTCAATCCATTTCGAATAAAATTCTTAGATCTTGAAAAAATGGACTAGAATGGATTCCTTGTTTGTTTGTTTTTTCGATTCCCTCTGAGTTTATCTTTGTTTTTTGGCTTTCTTTGAATGATATTGATTTCCATTGTTCTTCGTTTTCTGTTTGCAGCTGCAATTGCGCGCGACTTAAACATTGTTTAGCTTTTACTATTTAAATTTTATTATCGAAATTTTATTGTTTAAAATTTTTTTTGTTGTCTTTGTTTAAAGTTTAAGTTAATTTTTTTTTATTTCATAAATTTATTCTAATTTTTCTAGTTGATTGTTTTTAAGCTTTATGTTTTCAGTATGTTATTATTTTACAATCTCTACAGAACAACAAAAGGTATATGTTCTTCTCCATAAATTAATTTAATTTCATAAGTTATTCTGATGAGTTATTATAAAATCATTGTCTTAATTCCAGTTTTACAAATTCATAATTTAAAGAGACAAATGAATCTCTCCGGGGTTTTTTTTTTTTTTGGCCATGTTCAATGCTGTTAAGTCCAGATGATACTGATGATTATCTAGATGAAGTAGGGCAGGCTTCTCTTTGGCGACTTTGGTATGGTTTATAAAATGCCTCAAGAAGCCTTGAAAATCCCGCCCAGCCATTTAGATTTATTTGCTGAACCTGCCCTTTCTTAAGGTGCATTTGAAAGGAAGTGATATTTAAAGTGTTTTCCTAGAGGAAAAACGGAGGAACAGAGTCGCTATTAGCACCAAACGCAAGAGCCAAGGTTACCAAAGTGCCTCGTTCGACAGATGTCACTGATCCAATATGTTTAGCAATTTTTCTGACAATTATCTTCCTTGGCTTCTGAACCGTAGCAACAGCAGTCTCTTCAACGCTGTAGATATCTCGAATCTAGAATTTGAATCTGTCGTGGAAATTGGTAAAATTAGTGAAGACGGTTACAAAATTGTTCCTATTAAAGCTCGTGACTTTATTCAGTCTAATCACTTGCGAACTGCAAAGAGACTTCTTACACTTTAGAAAAGCTGGCAGCCAGTCACTTGCAGCATTCTTACATTTACTCCACCCCACTGAGATTTTTATTTGATTTTTAATTACTTACTAATGTACCAATGATTTAACTTCCTTAGTAGAAATGTCGCAATATAACTTCGTAGCACTGTCTATGTAATGTTCAAGCTCCGTTTCCTGTTTATCTGTTAAGAATTGTCTAGGTTTTGCATAAACAAACGCTAGGCCCAGTTGATTCTGGATATGAAACACAAAGGTGCTTGTAACTTGTATGCAGTATCTCCAAGAAAAATCTTTAAGAAATAATAAAACTCATCTATATTGTTTACTTATCTATTTTATTCAATTTAATTGCTCTTAAATTAATTAAATTATAAATAGAAATTGATTAGAAATACAAGTTACCATCGATAGCAGCTTTCATTTTTACTGCAGCATATCTATAGTGTCATAAAATTAATGTCATATTTACCAGTCGCCTTTTGCAATGAACAACCATTCTTCTTGCCCTGCCACCAGGATTGTTTTCTGCGGTGTTGCCCCCTCATCCGTCTTTTATAGTTCCTCGTATCAATTTTAAAAAGGAAACGAATTTTGTACAATTTTAAACTTACTCGAAGCAAGTTGTTGCACTGTGTCAAATAGCCCGAACGGAATTGTAACAAATTGCCCCATGTGACGATATTTTATATCTTGATCCGTGAGAATGGTATATTACACTTGTACAGAATTTTTAATTATAATATCATTTACCTGAAATTTAGGCTTTTTTTGGTGTAGACATTAAAAAGATATCTCTAAAAGTTACGTCGCAAATAAAAGAGTAAATTGTAAAAGGAAAATTACTAACAGACACAAAATCAATATTATCGCAAGAATTCTCTCTGCTATTGACTGCATATACTCAAATATTCGGGGAGAAAGACAAACGAATTACGTGAAATAATTAGTTTCTACTTGTGGTTACTTTAACATTCGAATATAAAAACTTGCCCCGTGTAACAAATAACCCCTGTCTCCCTCAATCATCCTTCACATTGATAAAAAATTTTAAAAGTTTGTAAAAAAATTCATATATTTCATAAATAATACCTTGTCAAAAGTCCGGTGCCAAAGAGAGCTTTCGTAAAGTCATAAACCCAACATTTTTCATTAATTGCCGTTCCTTTCAACAATTCCTGAAAACATAAATAGCAATAATTGATAATAACATCATATTAAGGAATATTTATTTGTTGAAAATCTTGATTTCATTTTAGTAAACTATAGAGCCAATATGCTGTGAAATTATTAGTAACATTTGATTAAATAAACAGCGTGATTATAAAAAAAAACTTTGCCGATATATGACCCCTTGCAAGCATACCATTCGAGGGAACGGAATAAATCGGTGAATGTAGGCATTAAATTATTTGCGCGAGGCAATAAATTTCGCCCCTGATTTTAAATAAAACCCCTTAAATTGAAATTTTTAAAATAAAACCCCTGAGATAGATCATTCATTTCGTCAGGACACGGTATAATTTGTTTTACAAAATAACAATTTTTTTAAAAATATTCGATTTTGACGCGTTTTCGCGAAATGTTTGAACAGCTCTTTTTTCTTTATTTATTTAGGAGAGAATGTTGGGCATGTGTTACGTTACCTCACTTCTTTCCTCCAGGGACTGACGAATTACTCGAGATAGCCCGTGCAACGCCGGGCCACGCAGCTAGTGGAGAGATCATAGTCCAGAACATGTAATTGGGCGAATTTTTCCCCTCCTTCTTCACCTAGGTATAGATGAGAGGTCCTGTGATAAATTTTGCCATGCTCCTTTCCATGCTGGCGGTACAATCTGTGCACCCATTGAAGCAAATGGATATCCTTTAACATCCAGAATAATATACATATATAAATCTATTTCTCTGAAAATGCATGTAGCAATGTGCATATTAAGCATAACCATTGATAAAAGCTGCAAATCATTATCAGCTTTCTGTGAAGCTGAGTGAGCTAGAATCGCTTTTTCGTCTTCATCAATCTCTCGTCGGTTCCCTAAATGCCCACGTGACCGAATCTTCAATATAAATTGAGTGCTTAAGCCTATTCTTTACCTGGTCGTAGTTCCCTGAAATCCATTTAGCCTTTCGGGAGAAATACGAAAAAATGTACGAATTTCAAAAGGTTTCCACAATTTTGGCCACCACTGTACTTATTATGGCAAAAGCATTATCAAATGATCAGATTTTTTTCAACTCGACTTCAACACTCGAAATACATCATAATTCTCCTTAATTCCCGATGAGTTCGAGTTGACTTAGATATATATTATTTAAGAATTAAAGTTCGATGATAAGAATTCAGAAATTAAAACGGGTAACCTTCGGTGTCATAATGACGGCCCTTACTTTTGCCACTTCTCCGTTATATTGAAGCAAATGTTAATCAATTCCTTGAGCATCCTGTGGTTGATCCTGGCCTCACAGAAACAAAGTGGATAAACGGAGAAAAGAAGAAAATACTTTTTTGATCTGGACAATAAATAATTGCGTTGTTCTGAAGCTTTAGCCAAATTTTACTTTTTATTTTAAAGAAATAAAGCATATAACTAATCATGTCTAAAATGGGATTTATCGCTGTCAGAGATATAGAGATACGTAATTAATAATGAAATTAATTCAAACTTATTGTTTACTAGGGGTTTATGAAAAATCTTCCCTTTTCACTTCTTAAAATACGAAATTTATTACGTAATAACTTATAACTACCTTCACAGCATCCGCTTTGCTGAACATCACGAATGGCTCGTACAACATCCACATACAATATAAGGATTTGTGCCCATACTTACTGAAACTATCTGCCAAATATTTGAAAAAACCTGCAAATATATATATCATATGACATAAATGACAACTGATATCGACAATTTTGAAAGAACAATACCATTTCTATAAGAAAATTTTTCGTTTGTTTACTAAATATAATACTGTATTAATTAAAAACATTGAAAATGAATACAAAAGAATTTTCTCGCAAACGTTTTTTTTATTGCTTTCCTCTGAAAATAAAAATAATTTAAAAGAATATAATGATGTAAAGAATGTAATGACTCACAAAGAGCCTTCTATATGATTATTGAAAATCTCATAAACTTACAGGAACTGGAACTTTTTGACTTTAAAAAATGCTTTTTTTTTTAATTTAACCTCATAGCATAGGGAAATTTATCCAGTTTTGCAAATATATAATATTGTTACGAAGCTGTAAACACCATTTCTTTGCTATGTTAATCATATGTCTCGAAAGAGAGATTTACAGAGGCTCTTATAGTATGCAAGACAATAATCTCCGAACTTGGCGACGAAGTTTGCGACTTTGGCGGCAAAATGAAGTTTCTAGAAAATACAAGGTTAATGACCCTATCTATTTCAGGAATCGAGATATGGATATTTTTTTCTAGAGAATTCCATGTGACGTTACTCCTTGTTGGAAAAGCTATAAAACCGAGGTGCTCAAACGAGGAAACAATCTCTTTGGAATTTGGTTCGCAGTGCGTGTTTGCTAGCTGTTAGAAGCTGAGAGCTATTTATAGTGCTGGTTCGGCTATTATTAGTGAATTGCTGTCTGCTTATGTTGCTAATTTGTAGAGGAGCTGTTTTTTTATCTGTTCTCCCTGGGTTTTTTTAAATATTCGTGGAATAAAGTGTTATTTTCCATTATACAGTCTGTTGGACTTCTTTCAACGTACACCCACCTGACGAGTTTGAAATACTGGAAGCTTATTTATACAAATAATAAAAGCGAATCTGTGAATGCATCTGCCTGTTGGCGCGCTAAGGGCAGACAGTTGTATTTCGAGCTACCAAATATGGTAGAAATAAACTTTGAAGGAAGGAAATATCTTCTCGAAACTTAATTTTGTATTTAAATTGGAATTTTAATTAATTAAACATCAATCAGAATATTGTTGTTTTCCTTTTCCGGAAATATTGCATCACAAAGATCATTTTTACAACTTCGTAAAATTTAAAAAATTAAACTTTATATGATTCGAATTTAGATGCTTTTAAATGGTTTCACTAATTTTAATACATTTTAAAATATATTTTCACGTACATTTACCAACAATTCATTTCATTGTTGTTATAGAAATCAAACCATTTACATTTTTGGTACGGGTATAATATTTACCATAGTTAAATCCAAAGCATGAAGATATGGCTTGTTTTTTACATGTTGATAAAGTTTCATTGTAAACCATGCTTTTTTAGAAACATATATTAATTCATAGTTTGAAGAAAATTATATTTATTGCTTAGCTTTAGAAGTAAGCAGTTAATGCATGCAACAAAAACCTTTATTTAACTTGATTTGTTTCACGTTTGTAAGGATAGAACTTTTGCAATCAATTTTTCACTCGATCCGTGGTTGAAAATTTGTAAACGTGAGTGTTCTCCATGACATAACAATGTTTTGCTATTGAAAGAAATATCGACTAATTCTATCTATATAACTATCCATAACAAAGATATATCGATATAAATCGACTAATCTTACAAAAAATGTTTTTCAAATGAGTGGCGTAACTTGGTAATAAATTTGAGAAAACTTCGGTTTCAAAATTCCATTATATTTACAGAAATTAATGATCAAATAAATACTAAAATATAAAGTTATTAAAATTTTTAAAAATCTAATATTAGTCTGCAAATAAAAGTGTATTTTAAAAATAGCTAATAATTTTTAAAAAATAAATTTTTTTTACCCTTTAAGGTCCATTTTTTTCTAGTAAGGGTATAATAAATTACTTTGGGAGTGAAATTAATTTAAGAAAAAGAAATTCATTTATCTCTTTGTATGGCATAAAATTTTTAAATTAATTTAACTATTTAATAATTAATTATGAAGTCAAGACACTTTGTTAAGGTTTCAGATTAATAATACTTTATAAGTCTTAATTATTAACAATACTTAATAATCTTAAAGTATAAGTATTTATAGTTCTTTCACCGACATATTTACCTAGAACTTATGCCAACCTTTAAAATTGCATTTAAAAATTGAGGAATTTGATGGTAAGTACGGCCAAAGGCCTTAGAAAGCGTTAAATTTATTCATTTCTTACTTCAATCTATTTGTTATTATAATGCTTTAAATTAATATAAATATTTTCCATTACTGTTTCGATTAATATTTTTACAAGTGACTGAGATAAACCAATAAAAACCCAAGATAAAAAATAAAAATTTATTCCAAATACAAAAAAATGAAACAAAAGCAATTTACCGCCAGTAGATTTTCTTAAATTCAAGATTGTTTCGAAAGAAAAGAAATCAGAACTCATCTTCGCTTCCAATGAATTTGAAAGACGATCATTTCAACATTTATATGAAAGCTCAGATTCTGTAAGAAATTTAAAGATGCTGAAGCGTCACTGACTTTTGCATTTTAGTATCTTTAGATATTCTTCAGTACAAACTAGTTAGTAGAAACACACTAACTAGTTATTTTCTACTTCGTGAAATGCTATTTCTTTGCATGCATTATTTAAATATACGTTTTTTTCATACATATCTTCCAAATCGATGATAACTGACGTAGAAACAGTGTAACAATTTCATATGTTTATACACAAAACTTCATATTAATGAAAAATTAAATCAACAGGAATAAACATGAGCTGATTATATATGAACTACTGTTATAAAATCAAGCACTTGAAGATAATCACTCCCACTTCTCCGGAATTGCTTTATATATCATTGTTTTCATTCCACTGTAAAATGAAGTTTAATACAAAATGAAACATAAGAGGGAAGTCTTTTTTTCATATATGGAATATTACTATACAATATCTTTATTTTAAACCTTTCTTTATAGTAATTCTTTCACGTGCGTACTAAAGAAAATTATCAAGTATCTCATTAACAGAATTTTCCTTCCTCCAAATTTTCCAAAATTTCAGAGATAAAATCGTATCGATTGGAATTTTCAGAAAATATGTACGCTGCATTTAATTTTAAAGTGAAAGATTGTAAAGATTTCATTTTCTCTGTGAGAAACAGGTTTGTTTCTAGTTCTAAAATGAAAATGAAAATCATGCTTTAGAATGAAATGAATGATTTAGAATATTTCAAATAATTTGGTTAGATCGTTACTGGAAAATGTTAGATATCAAAGAGATATGAATACAAAAAAAAAGAAAATACAGAAGGAACAGAAGAAGCAAACAATAGCGATAACAATACACCTTTTGCGTGCCAACAAAGCAGCATCCAGTAATCGCATCAACAAGATTGTCCATAATTAACTAAAGAATTACTATAGAAGCAAACAACGTAAATCAT
Source organism: Araneus ventricosus (assembly GCA_013235015.1). Classification (NCBI taxonomy): domain Eukaryota; kingdom Metazoa; phylum Arthropoda; class Arachnida; order Araneae; family Araneidae; genus Araneus; species Araneus ventricosus. The sequence continues at coordinate 68,618 of BGPR01000954.1, forward strand.
GCTTTAATAAAAATTAAAACACAATAAAAGAAAATAATTAGAATGGAAGAGAACTAGAATGGCGAACGTTTTCAAGGGCCACTCGCCATCTCAGTTCTAATATGGATAAATTTTCTGTCACGGGAATGACTACATAGCCAAATATTATTCTCTCTGTGGCCTGAATTCATCCAATAACTGGAATAAAGGAAAGAACCTTTTTAGAAAAAGAAAAATTTAATAAAGTTTTTTATAACAAATCCAATAGAGAGAATAGATATAGTAAAAAACGTTACCCTCTGCCAATATACAAGAAAGAATGACGCTTTCGAGAACATACCAGAACAGATATCAAAGCCTGCATTCCCCTCGATTTTCTGGAATACTTCCACTATACGGAGGGTTATGAATTTTGTTCGTCTTGTGTTGAAGAGAACCAAAATTGCGTTTTAATTCTCTTCGCTTTGATCTACTGGACCAAAAATTTGGTACTAATCTACAATTTCGGTGTCAAGACCACATATCAAATTTCATTAGTCTGTCTGATCCAAAAATTTTTGAGTGAACGTATTCACACACACAGAGAAGGACAGAGAGTCAGACAGAATTCCGTTGACGGATTTCACCACAAACCTGAGACTTATCGACAATTTTGATGTTAAGTTCCACATATTAAAATTCATTTAATTAGTACTTATTATATTTTGAGTTAGCTTTTTATAGATAGACAGAAATACACGTATGATTCCAAAACTGTTTTCGTCGAACTCTGTAGATATAAAACGTGTGGATACCACAAAATCTCAAGATGGAATTTTTGGACAATTGCAACACGTCCTCTTTATATGCTTAGTATATTAAAAACATATTGTAAAAAGATTACTTTATCAACAGTCACAGATATCTGATTCTTACCTTCATTATTGAAGCTATAACACTTAGTATAGTTACACAGAAAATAGGAAAAAATTCTACTTCTGGTATGTTCATTGCAGTGAACAAAATTAGATGTTCATACAAGATTACAAAAATTAAAATGCGTATATAAAAAATCTGATTTTTTAATAGATTTTTAAATTTATCTACTTACTATGATCCAGAGAATCCCGACTAGGGCTCGTCAAATGTATAAAAAGGAATTGTGTCGCATCCCCTAATGGGTTGAAGAACCTGGGTCTATTTCCTGGCATCAAAATACTATATTTACTCCTCCAGATAGATAATCTGATTAACACGATCAAGATTCCGCATAGAATCAAAATAATAAATAGGAGAATCATATTCGAAGAAGGATCTGAGCAATAGTAATGGATTACTCTCAGCAGTGATTTCAGTCACGAATTGCCAGAACTATATCTAGTCCTTTTAATGTCTCCTAAAGTACTTCCCATTTATTTATTAATTATAGTTTAATTATGGATAACTTTCTTCTTTGTAATATTTATGAAGTAGATAAGTAGCAAAAAAACAATGGACAATAGATTTTTCTATTATTGACGATCATTATTTCCTAGTACCGACCAAAAAGTTACATAAAAACACAGATAATAATATTATTATGCTTGAAATTGTTGACTGTTTGTTTCCCTCTAAAACTTTTAATTTAACATGAACTTTTTCATGTGTTCTAATTTTCTTTATTTTAATCTTTTGTGCATTGCATCTCGATTAGGGGAGAAAATTACCTAACAATGTCAAATTTTCCTTTTCTTCCTTCAGTGACTTTTTCTTTATTCCAAATGAAAATATATGTGTCTCAAATCTGTTTTAAATAAAATTCTGCCTTTATTGCTCCTTGCATTGCATCTTGCAGAATGCAGCTGAATTGCATATTTAAATTTTAGCAGGCAGAAAAAAGTATTTTTGGTTAGCAATTTGTGTATATTTGATCGTGAATCATCGTCTTGTCACATAAAACGCAAAATTGTAGTTCTCACTGGTTAAGATACCAGATAAACCACTGATATTAAGATATGAATCTCCTGATAAAGAGATCAATTGAGTAAAAAAATAAAAGAAGGATTTAGCATTATTCATTTTTATTGCTGTCGTTTTAAAAATTTGCACGTTTTAAGTCTCATTAAAATTTCAGTATTTTTAATTACTTTTTTTCATAAAACAATTCCTATATTAGTAGAATTTATAGCCTTTATAACTGTCTAGACTTCAAATCTCAAAAACTTATATTGAGCTATTTACATAAGAAAAAATTACTTCCATTGTTGGAAACTTACCTGAAGGTAAAACCTCTGGTTGCAATGGCATCGGCAGCATCATAGTCATGAGTATTCCTAAGTTCCAATTTTTTCTCAGCATTTTTCTATAAATCTTTTGAAACAGGACTTTATCCGGAACTATTTGAAATATTCAATATTATTTTATTTAAAAAACCTGGTAAAATCCTTCAAGAAGTTTTAACAAATAGGCCAATAGCGCTTCTAGTAACAAGCACGAAGTTTTTAAAGAAATTAATAACGCAACACCCGACTTTCTTCCTGGAATCCAATATTAATATAAGTAATTACTAATTTGATTTTAGAGAAGGCAGATAAGTAAATCTGGCACTGCATATCCTTCTCTCTAAAATACGAAAATGTAGAAAACCTTACAACCATGTACTGGTGTTATTAATTGATATTAAAGGCGCTTTCGATAACATCCAGTACAGTTCAATACTGATTCAAAATCTGTGAATGATATTTAATGGAAAATCGCCAGGAAATAAGGTGGTTGTCTTCAGGCCTCCTGTAATGGAACCACGCTGAGAAACCGGGTACTAAATCAAGCGTTATCCCAACAATGACCTGATAATGCTAATAACCAAACTGATGCAGATGGCTTTATTCTTGTCCTTGCTTCAAAAACAAAATTAAGTATTAGAAATTTAGCTAACGAATTTTTTCTGCAATTTGATAACTGTACAAGTAAAAGCAAATTAATAGTCTAGGAGGAAAAACCCAGTACATTTTCTATAGTGCAATGGTAACCGGCCTAAGAGATATTTACTGGAACACATCAAGCATATAGGTACGCATGCAATCAAATATTTTGGATTATACTTAGTTGAGAAACTTAACTTGAACCCTCACTTATACCATCAATCCAATAAAACCATTATGTATCTCTAAAATCTTAAGAAATAGCTGATAAGTCTTTTGGTATTTCCATAAATCAAAGACGCAACCTACACAAAACTCTCGAAAGAATGCTCGCACATGGCTCATAAGTCAGGAGTCTTTAAACATCTGTGAGTATGACAAAGAAACTATAAACCAATCAAACGAGCTTCCTTCCAAATATTTCAGGTGCCTATAGTGCGACAGCAGCTTTACAAGCAATTCTTGGAATAAACCCATTACATGTTCAATAGCAAAAACAGATTCATTAATATTTGCGTACTTAAACCTCACCTTTGACAATAGAGAATTTCCCATAACCAGATCAAATAGAAGTTATTATTTCCGCTTCGACAACTCTTCCATCAATAAAATCTTATCGATCATATCTTAAAAAGTCGCAAATTTCATTGGAAGATGGTGGGTATAGCAAGATATTTATTAAGGTTAATTATGTTGATCAAATACAGAATTTGGCGTTGGCTATGCTTTCATTGTTTCTAAAGGTCAAAATATCACAGCATATACAGGTCGTAAAGACTACAAAAAATACGATGTTTCAAGCAGAAATAATTGCATTAAGAGAATCAGTCAAATTTTCAAATATTCGTGTTGAGAAAGCAACAGGCATACTAGTCATCAATCATCTTTAAGAGACAAATAAAATAGCCAGAGAAATCTCAACAATTCTTCCAGATCATCTTAACTCAGAAATTACTTGGATGAAGACGTGTGTCGGCTACGAAGGTAATGACTTACTTGGTTGAAGACATGTGTCGGCTACGAAGGTAATGACGTAAGCAACAGTTTGGCCACACAAGAAACAGAAACCGGCGTCCCACATATAAATTTTTATCTCCCAAGAGGCTTAGTAAAAGGAATTTTAAAATATCTGATGGTTGAAAAATAGCAGTACGAATGAACTGAATGTAACAGTGGAAGAGATGTATAATTTAATTTTTAGAGTCAAAATGTCTTTAGAACCATGTAGAAGGGAGGAAACAATCTTTACTAGACACGGACCATTTCTTACTCACATCTACAGATTCAATTTGACATCTTGAGAACTGTGGAAGCAAAGGAAGTAATATCCACTATGCAATGCAACCGAATGTCCATTAACAGAACCATGGCATCTTAAGAAATCCATGTTGTTGATAATAAACTCTCTAGAAATAAAATTTCTAATATCAAGAAGTTAATTCTTACCAAAAGTTAGCTCTTTCCTCTAGATCCTCAAAATCAGATCCATCAATTGTCTGTCTGTCTGTTTCTTTCTTCACAGCCTTCAATTCTTTCATTAATGCAAAGTAAAGAAAAATCTTCATCAATAGCTAAGTGTGAAAAGGAATTTGAAAGTAATGATTAAACAGATTGTTTAATTATATCACTGCCTTAGCCCAGAATATATCAAAAAGATTTTTTATCTATGGAATAAAAGAAAGATTTTGACTGGATTTGTATCGTAACTTTTCAAAATGGACACTTAAAAGTTCTTAAATATTCTAAGCTTTTATGGTCACATATTAAACAATAAATACTATTCATAGGAACAGAAATTATTTCATGGACCAAAGATATATTTAAAAACAATTAGAAAGGAATTTGTGCTTCTTTTTTTCCTCCTTTTATTAGTTAACTTTTTCTTTTATTATATTTATTGTTATTTCTTTTATTTTATTATTATTTACGTTTACTTGTTTTATTTTTATAATTAATTTTAAAATTTTTCTTTTTACTCAGGATGGCTTTTTAGTTCAGTTTAAAATTGCTGTTTAAAATTTTTCTGTCATTAAAATTTGTTTTCCCAAAGGACATTCATTTGTAAATATTAAACATTTAAAATTATACATTATATAAAAAATCAAATGTAAAATTGTGTACAAAAATTGTAACATTTTTGTAATTTTTTATTTTTGGATTCAATAAAGTGGTTGGCATTTGTCCTGCGCCAGGTATGGTCTGTTTCCACTTCATATCCATCTATATGGATTACAAAGAATCATAATGATTCTAGGCACTGGCACATAAAGTGGTGTTATATTTACAAATTGAGCTTCTCCAAATAACAGAACGAAATTGAGTGGAAAAAATTGTACTAAATCGCCATCATCATTATGGTTTATATGAAAGTAGACCTCTTTTTGTGTTCCCTTAACCGTAGAAGATCCTATAGCGACAATAGACTCGGCGGACTAGCATCACATTTGGGGTAGGAAACAATGGAGTAAGTTCTCTTCAGGCACAAGTCAAGATTCTGTCTGGAGTCAGTAAATGTTTGTATTTTGACAGGGAGAGAACGTGGTATGAATAATAATACCATGTTTGCTTGCTAAAGGTTACAAAATCGAGATGATGGGCTGTTAGTTTATAAAGGAATGAGAGGAGGTGAACTCACAGACTTGTATGTCAATCAGAATGAAAATTTGAAGGACAGAAGGTTCAAAGGCGAGATTTTTGGGGACAAGATATATTTTTCATATGTCGTTTTCACGCTCTAATTTAATTTGATTACCATTGTTTAATTCCTACTAGTAAATAATGGAGGAAAAGTGTAGAGAACATTGGTTTTCAAGGAAACTTAAATTTAGTATGCCTCAGAGACACTAACTATTGACCATGGCCCAAATCAGACATTATTATGCAGCGAAGCTTCCTGAAATTTTGTTGTATGAATATGTCAGAAATGGTGATGCCGATAATCGTCCAGATAAGAGTTTTTTATTCACTGAAATTTAACGACATTTCTTGTGAGATCACATAGAAATGATGTGTCAAACGATTTGAGAAGATCAAGACAGTTTAGTAGAGTTCAAGCAAAATTTTGACAAAGATAAATCTAGATTGACTGCATAAATGTATTTTCCTCTCATAAGAAAATTTAGTTTTGTATTCGGTTCTATATATTTATCATTTTACATATGCTCAGATATTCTTTGTTATCTTAAAGTAAGAAACCAGGAGTATAATACCATCCACAATCTCGTCTATTTCCACTTTTAAAAAATTACAAACAGTTACAAAGAGAATAGCTTGCTCCGCGCAGCTACAGAGTGATATATGGTTAAAATTTTTAAGTAAAAACCACAGGCCAAATTTCAGCCAATTAGCTTGCTTGAACTTTGAGATATCGGGTACTTATACACACCAACATACAGACAGAATTCTTCTCTATGCTGGATCTGTCGCAAAATTTGACGTATATCTGCGATATTAGAACAAAAACCACAACCCAACTTTCACCCATGTAGCTTAGGTGTCTAGAAAAAGGTTTTTTTTAAAAAAAATATTGCTCCCCAGGCATTTTCCCTTTCCTTTCCTTAGTTTTACATTTTTGTCCCTTTTTTTCAAATTTAAGATTTTACAGGCAAATTTTCTTGTAAACTTAGAAGGCTAAAACTTTATATGATGTCTATTAAGACCAAAAGGGATGGGAAAATCACTGGGGAAAAATGTCTTTTTTCTAAATTTCGAGACACCCTAAGTGTAGCTCTTTTCTTTTTTTGAGTTATCGTGTTCACAAAACTTTGAAGCAATGTCACGTGACAGGCAATTATTGCTTGTTTCGGGAATCAGTACAAAGCAACTTATGCAAATCCATTCAAGCGTCTTCTTCACGAAAAAGTTCCTTCAAATTAATAATACCAGACAAATTACCAAAGATTTCCTTTTTCATAGCGAGACAGAAATCTTACAACTGATTATATAAAGCATTGTTTCTTAAAATTTCTCCAATATGTCTCTTGTTAGAAATCTGTGCGACCTGATTTTTTGTAAAGCATATTTTGTTTACAAAACTAGAAATGAAATATTAATTAAAGATAAATAAATTAAATCCGAAATTATTCTTTAGCAAATGTTGAAGTGATTTAAATTAGGATTATTTCCATAAGAACTTGCTCTTTCAAATATTAAAGAAATTGTAAAAGACTCTGTATCTTCAAAACTTAATCACGATCCACAATTTTAGAAGCCAATTTATGAGCAAAGAATATCTTTGTTTTTAATTTTTTCTCGAAAGATGACAAATGCTGATAAAAACTCTTGTTTTCAGAAATCTAAATAATGTATTTATTTCAAATGAAAAGAAACATGTTGGGACAATAAGTAAAGGAAATCTTCTTATAAATGATTGTCATATTATAAAAAATTATTGAACTCAGGCCATTTTATTGCGTCCAGGAACAATCAAGAACGGCTTAAATGGCGGTTGGTGTATTGTTTCCTTGAAAAAACTCTTATTCACATTTCAGTTGTTTTGCTATTCAATTTTTCTTTTTCCTTTCATTTGTTTCATGTGATATATGACATCACTCATACACTTTTAATTATATATTGTCAATTTTTGAGAGAATTAGTTTATAGTTTCAAGGTTATTCTTTGATGATACTTAGTTCATTCTGTATTGCTTTTCTTATTTCTCTGAGCAATAGCGATCCCAGCAATTCCCCAGATATCACAAAAGAAAACATGCGCACATCACAAGACCTATGCACTCAGAACGACCTATACTTCCGAACACCAATCAGATCTGGTAATTAGGAAGTAAAATTCTGAAAATATTAAAATTTCATGCAAAAAATAAAGTTCTAACTCTCAAATTGACATGGTGTAACTTCT
>BGPR01000954.1:81332-92174 GCA_013235015.1 Araneus ventricosus
ATTTTCCATACGCTTATAAAATGGCCATCTGCTGCGATTACTGATAAGTTTTGCTATTAAAAAAATTTTAATATAAATTTTGATAAAATATTTCAGGTACTCAAAACTATTTTAAAATAAAAAGTAAAAGTGCAAAATGTGCAGATTAATTCATACTACTACATAAAAAAATTCTAGGTAAATAGTTACATTATTTCTCAAGATACCAATAAAAATTCAAAATTTTACTTTAGCATTAGAAACTCAAAATTTCATTTGCTTTTAATTCCGAAATCAAAAACGCTGGGATGATGAAACGTGGTATGCAAGCATAAATTTTTATGCGGATTCGAAACATTTTAAGAGAAATATGTGTTTCCTTTGGAAATTTTGAAGTTACTCCAATTATAAATATGTTGACGACCCTTTTTGAACTTTTTATACATGGAATCTATTAGTAGACGATATTTCCTGAAAAGAGGTACCTTTTGTTTTAAGATAAAATAATTAGTGGCGGAATAATGCTGGGTGGATACTTTTTTTTCCGCGACTGTACTGCATTTGAGGGAGATCCTAAATTTTTCTAATTATTTTTTACAGTACTAGTAATAACTAGGACTAACTATAAACTAAAAATAAATTAATTTAAAAATGAAAATATTTCTGGTCTTAAAGGGTTACTGGAGAGCTGATTTTTTTTTTGAGTATATAATTGTTACTTTGCAAATAACTATCATGTCTGGAAACACAAAATTTTATTTAGATTCAATTTAAATGTTTTATGCGAATGAAGAACAGAATATTCCATTTTCCAAAATCTTAAATATTATAAGGGCACGAAAGAATGATTCGTAAAAGGGCAGTTCAATCAATGAAATTCTTTTTAAGCTGTATAAAAGGAATTGCATTTTGTCATTTGGTTTGGAAATTTAAGGGGACACATTACCCAAAAAATGTACAAAATAACAATTTTAATTTTATTGGCTTATTTTGTTCTTCTTATCGTTATACGTATTGTATCAAAATTTCAAATTTTTATCTTTAATATTTCAGAAGTTTTTTAAATTTTTATTTATGACGACTAATGAAAAACATTCTCCATGCCCGACTGCTTTGAACTTTCATGTTTTCAAAATGCTTAGGCTTTTTTTTCTTTTTTAAGATAGAGCTTTAAAATATTTTGTACACATTTAACGCTATGTATATGATAAAACTGTTCATGCAAAAAGCATTCAGTTGTTTAGTCTTTCTTATATATAGGATATAAAATGAGGTACTACTAAATTTCCTTAATTTTCACCATATAATTCAGTCAAATATCTATATTTAAGCGAATATTAGATACACCCTAAAATCGATGCGCAGTTTTGTGTAATATATTTTAGAGAATCTACAAATAAAATTTGAAGCACAAATATTCAAAAATTGAATTTTTCTTTAAAAAATTTAAATTTCAACTGAACAAGCAGATCAAAATGGATTTTTTTCTCTTCAAGATGACTTTATATGATTGTTAAGGCTCAATACTACCAAAAAGTTTTCAATAATACTTCAAATAAAAAAATATGTTGAGAAGGTAATGTGTACCCTTAAAATTAAATGAACTCAGCATAAGGATACACGAGATAAGCTATGTTAGTTTTTGGGATATTAATTAGTGATAGGTGCCAAAGGTTAGAATTAGATCTATATATATATCAATTATATATACAATTTTGCTGTATCTAAGAATGCACCTACCTTTACTGTCTATTGGCCGAAGCAGCAGGCATAGCTGAAAACATTTTTTTACATTGCGTTGAACCAAATAATTTAAATATTAAAGGAAAGCAAAGTTTTTAAATTTAAATATTTTTTATTTAACAATTTTTTATATTGAATTTATTACTGCCACAAATTAGACATATATAAAAATGATGCACACGACTGAACATATATTAACCAAAATAAAAATTGTAGCTAACATTGATACATAAGCACTGCAGGCTTAAAAAATAGCAACTTAGGATACTAAGTGAAAAACAACCTAAATTCAAGAAACATATTGATGACCATTCTGCGCCACATAATAAAACGCCTTGAATTATTAAACACACTTTTTAAATGAATTTATATTCACTAATATACAAACATTGCCTTGAAAACCAAGCTTTCTTAGCTTAGAATTTTACTTGAAGCTTTTTCTTGCACACTTTCATTTTTGCATCACCAACTTTAGACGTGACACCACTCATTCAAAAAAAAACCCCGGAATGCTGAAGATGGAAAAAAACACACAGCAGAACTTGCAGCTTAAAACAGGGACTTGAAGCACTAATTTACATCAATTTGCAGCACAAAATATTTCGATGTGTGAGAGAAGATGCAGATGGTAAAACACTAACTGCAGGCTTTGAAAGAGGCGATACGCACTCATTAATCAGGATCACTGATGAGAAAAAGTATCCATGCCACCAAGTAGCAGAGTTTTTAATACAAGGAAGCAATCACTGCTTTTTTCTAAAAATCATATTAATTCACAGATTGTTCTGGAAATGCACTGTAGAACACACCTTCATTACATGTTAAACTTTCCATCACAGTTGTATCGCGTACTGTTTCCCTTAAAGGAATTAAACTTTCCATCACAGTTGTTTCGCATATTGTTTTCCTTAAAGGAATACCTACGTAAAAATACTTCAGCTTCAGATCCAAAAAAATTCAATGAAAAGTATTAACGGAAAAATAATCCCTCGGGCCTGCAGCTGCAGAAAACACAGACTTCTCTCTTTGTCAAGCCAAACTCAATTTCAAATCACACAAAGGAAAACGCTTCCAGTCAGAGACGCCAAAACCTAATAACGCAAAAATTCATACGCGGAACAAGATGGTGAGTAAATAGTCCCGTTGAATAAATTTGATTTATAATTTAATAAAGTTGAAACATTAAAGGAAAAGACATCAAAAGTTAAGACAATTAATATTTAAGTCGATTACAAAGTAAATAATTAAGAAAATTTTAGATTTTTAATAAAACTGTAAAAAATTACCGTTTAAATTTCAAAAGTTGCCAAAGTTGCCACAAGATTCGAAAGAAACTCTGGTGGCGGAGAATTAAATAATTAAAAATACTGATAAAACCGAAAAAATGATGTAGATGCAATTTTTGCAATCTAACAAGCTAATGATTATCTTTCTTGGAATTTTTTTTCATTAGAAAATCATACCAAAATCGTCATCAATCAATTTACTTTTCCTTTGCGGGAAAAATTATCTGGAAACGATACAGAATGTATCCGAAATTCACTTTTCTATAGAAGTGTAGTGTTTATTTATGAAATTGGCTACGTTCCTCAACAAAATATTACTTTTAAATTAATTTCAGTTTAAGATTTATGAAATTATAACCTCTGAAAGTATTCGCTGAAACACCTTCCTTCAATGAATCATGAAAAAGTTTTCTTTATGAATCAGTCGTTCAGGGCATAAAATCAATACGACCTTGTAATTACATAATTTTTTCAACATGATCTTATACATGTACTTAAACTTTCATGTGGCGCTGCTTGGACGAATGCGGCTCCTGAGCCAATAAACCACCTACTAAGCAACCAATCGCAGTGAGTAATACAATTAACTCATTGTGTCAAGAAAGAAGGCATTGAAATGAGTTAATCAAGACAGCAACTAGTTATTTCATAAATTCATTTTATTAATATACTAGCAGTACGCGCACGGCGTTGCCCGTGGAATTAAGACTTCAACAAAATGAAAAGAAAAAAAACGCCCACAATGACTCGAAAAAGTTTTGAAAACAAAATCAAAACAAAAGATACATATTATTGATTTTCCCGCTTATTTTTTTCGCGATAAACAATATTAAGAAATTGCAACGTAAAAATTATTATTCTGCAAGCAAAGTAAGCGAGATAAATAAATACGTTAAGATACTGCCGAAAATAATAATCAAAGTTATTCAGTTGAAGGTCATGACGTATCCTGCGCGTCCGCCAATCAAAATTGCCAGGAACGTTCCGAAGAAGTGCCGCGCGATGAACTCGATCGACAAAAATAACTCTCAACGGCCCAGAAAAAAATTAATTTAAAAAAAACGGGAAAAGATATTTTAACCGTTCTTGTTTTAAATCCGACAGAACCGTTCTAGTTATAAGCTAAAAAAATTGAAATTAATAGTGTTATTAGAAAGTCGGATGCAACAAATTTAAAATCAAAAGCAACATCTCGATGCCAAAACTGGGTATTTTTTAAAAATTTCTCAAAATTTAGTGAATTGCGTTAGAAATTCAAAACTAACTTCAGTAGAACGGAAATCACGTGCTCTTTCCGATGGTGTATCAATTTTTTTCGTTCAATTATTTGAAACCATTCTATTGAGAAATTAGTGCGAAAAATCAACCAAAACAACACAAAACATTAAATAAAAATATTTCTAGATTAAATTTTAAAATTTCGGCATCGAGGTGCATTCAGTCAGCATTACGACTATTTGTATGCCAAATTTCATGGCTGTAAGTGCGATAGCTTCGTCTGGACATCGCAGACAAACACACACCCACACACACAAACATTGCCTTTTATAAGTATAGATTCATTCTCGTATACAGGGTAAGTTTGACCTAATCTGCCAAACGAAAGAGGGTGATAGAAGAGCCCATGTGTATCATAAAATACTATAGCAAACCAGTCCATCTCTAGCCGATTGCAAGTTATGGCGGATAAAATAAATATGCTACAGGTTGGGAAAAAATCAAAATTTGAAATGTTTTTGACAGACCGAGGCCCAAAATAAGCGCATATTTTTAAAGAGAATTGATACTCCTATAAGATGATACTATTTTCATTAGGATACACAGATTTAAAGCCGAGTTACAAGGCGGAAACATTGGCGAAATGCGAAATCTAATTGTCGCCAAAATCTTTAATACTGAATACCGCAAACACCGTTCTAGCTACAGTCTGTAAAAGTTTCCAAAAACTTGTCCATTCCATTAGCTTTCGAATGAGCCTACGATAAACCATAACAGTCTTCTAGTTCAGGAGAAATTTAGTCTTTCGTTTGCAATGCATCACTGAAATCGCCATTCGTCGTAATAAACATTCATGTGAAACTGATGTATTATTTCATATTTATACGAAAATATTCAGTCTTGATTTTCTGGAAGACTTAGATCTGAAGAAATATATGACAGTCCAATCCTGAATACAGCGCACACTTTTACTACAGATTTCAGAATGTTAAAATCCTTAACTTGAACCCATTGCTAAATCACGCTGGTTAGTGGAATCATCATTTGAAACTTTCTAGAACGATAACAACATGAATCGGTTATTGATATATTTGAACTTAAATTCTTCTCAAAACAAGAAAATCCTAATTACAGATAAATATGAGCTGCGGATGGATTGTCACAGCCATTTTTTTTTCTCACTTTATAAGAGAGAGAAGATACTGAAAGCTCTCTGTAATGGTGCAAAAAACTTGATCTTTTCCTGTGGCTTGTCTTCATGCAAGAAAATCCACAATCCACATGCGTATAACTGGACAATCAGGTTAGTATAATCATCAAAATGAAAAAAAAGCTATTTGAGTTTTTGGATTGAATTCTCGAGCGTTAAAAAGTATAGCGAAATAATTAGAAAAGGTTGTAGTTCGGAGAACTGGAAAGGAATTTCGCAGACTCTCTTATGTGCTATTTATCAAATGAAATAAAGCCTTTACTCACATTTAACATGTTTTATTTTTCTTAATGCTTGTAATCTAAGGGATATAAGTTAATTTAACTAAATATAATAACGCAGCTTATTGATTATATTCTGTAAAATTGGAAGGAAACTATTATATTGAAGCTGAAAAACAGTCACTAAATTTTTGCTCTAATATTTGTGTAAAGGCCATTATATTTGAAATATGCAAAATATTAGAAGGCATTCACTGATTTTTAACTTTTGAAATGAAAGAATTAATTGACATTGGAGACAAATTTATGCTTTTCCTAGTAAATGTGAATCAAAAACTATACATGCCTTAGTTGACTGTCGAGGGAAAAAACCCTTGCTAACAAGTTTAGTTTTTAAGGATGTATCATACATCAAAATATGGCTTATTTTAGTTTTTTCTTTATTTAGAGTTCCTGAATAAGTGTTAATAGTGGAAATTATCCCTTCCTCTTTGTCGCTTATCCTACTGCGCTTACTTGATTCATCCACTCGTCATGACAAGATTAGATTATCCCTTCAGTCTCAAACTTTCATGGATTTCAGTTATGAATCAATGGTTTGTACAGCATTCTCCTCATGTTCGCAGTTATGTTTATAATTTATCGGTAAAATATCAGACTGTGTCTAGAATTTAAATATTTATCATACAAGTTCACAATGATTGAAGCTCCTCAAATCCAAAACATTTTGGTAAAAAGGATGGCATCAATTCCGTTGCATATTATGTCAGAGTAAACTGAAAAATAGCATATCATCATACATTGCTTAACTTAGAACATATATACGCACTACGACGTGAAGTGCATTACTCGCATTTTTAAATTTTAAAAATCAATTTTGAATAATATGATACATAATAGAATATAATTTACTTATTTAACTTTTGACTTAAACCTCTAAGCGTCTGACAAGCAGTATTTTTCCGTTTTCCATTTGCAATTCAAAAGCAGATAAATCATGTTTATGCGAATAATTCCTTAAACTACCATGGATAAAATATTCTCAAGATTTCAGAGACTTAATCAAATTCTCTAAAGATCCAAATATTCAATTTAAAAGTTTATTTATAAGATAATACTTTTTTTATCCTACTGCGCTTACTTGATTCATCTGCTCGTCTTGGCAAGATTATTCCTTCAGTCTTAAGATTTCATAGATTTCTGTGATATGTCAATAGTTTGTACAATATTCTCTTCATTGGTATAGCTGTGTTTATATTTTTAGGTATAGTATCAGGTTATTCCAGTTCCTTCTTGCAGTATAATGTCAATTCAACATAATTATTACTAAACTAGTGAGGAATATTAAATTCCACTTAATTTTCACTAGAATTCAACAATTTATCATAGAAGTTAAAAATAATAGACGTCCTTCCAGACCGAAAAGCATATTAAGCATGTTTTAATTCAGCTAACATGCCACTGGCCATAAATTGTGCTGTGCCATTTTGATGTTGAAATCGAATGCATATTTTGCAAGAGAAATAAGAAATTGGTGATGGCGACGTGCAATTAGATGTTACATGGCATGGTCAGTTATTTGACTTCATTAGGGACATTTATGTCGACAATGAACAGAACTGGTGCAAGGGCAGTAAAAGGACATGGAATAAATATCTACCATAATCTGAAGTTTAAAATTACGTTGTTAAAGCAGCCATGAATATAAATGATACAAGATTCAATTGAAATCATATTCGCGGCGAACAAGCTAGTCGCCGAGAGCGGCTATTAAAATCAAACCATTAAGAATTAACTCGATTCTTCTTATTATACTATCTAGCTAAACACTCCATATCGTGTAAAATACATGAGAAAGTCAAGGGAAGAACGTTATCGCTAGTTAAAATCAAACTTTAAACCGATAATTTTACTCAATAAATAATATGAAAACGTTGAATACATGTCTCTGAATTTGAGTGGTATGATGACTTTTCTTTGAGGTAAGGAGGAATTATGATTGCTGTACGTACTTAATATACAAAACTGTATAGTGTAAGAGGATGCGGATTTAAAGGAGAAAAATAGGAAATGTAGTAATTTATTAACAACTAAATCAAGTCATTTTGTAATCTCAAATTACCCCTTTTGAACTTATTTGTATTAACCCTCTGAGTGTTTCACACGTATTTCTACGTTGACCCTGGACTACACCAAAAGCGTAAAACACGCATTTCAACGTGTGGTCGAAAACACCCCGAAATCCGTTTGCACTGAATTTTACATCCATTGTGAACTGTCTCTAAAGGGTAACACACATATTTTTCCGAATTTCTTACCTACTTTCTTGGTTTGACATCTTGATTGATTATCTGGGGAGAGCAATGGTCAGCACAATGAAGTAAGTACACCCTTATCAGTATTGATAAGGATGTACTTACTACAAATTAGGGATGTCACAGGATCCGAGACACCACACTCCCTTGCGGTTTGGGGAATTTTAATGCTATTTGCATTGAGGTTATCTTTCAGGAAGAATTGCGGTGTCGGATTCTTTTTTTCGCATTGTGTGCGTCGGAATTTGGAATCGCATTCCGGATTAGATCGGTTTAATGTCAGCCTGGTTTGATGCTGTATTATGTTTCAAGTGCTATTCTTTTAATACAATTTATGTGATATAAAATTTTTTTTCATTGCCTCAATGTTTTAAAGATCCATCTCGAATGGTTATGTAAAATAGATATTGTGGTTTAAGTAAAATAGATTTTGTTCCAATGCCGCATTCAAGCATAAAAAAATTGAAAGCCTGGGGGGTTGCTAAGAAAATATGCTATTTATATATATATTTGAACAGTGTTCTTGAATCAACACATTTTACCCGCATTCAACTAGTTTTATGATATTAGTGTAAACTTTTTTCATATTAATAATCTCCATCTAGTCATTTTTCCTTTATAAAAATAGAGTAAAATTAATTTTTTTATCAAAAATAGCGCAAAGTTTAAGGTATATGAAAATTATGCATTATTTTTATTGTTTTACCTATCAGATCAAATCGAAAATTTCAGTTTTACAATGATTATTTCATTATATAGATTTTATTTTTATTAAAAAACTAATTTTCAGGTTTAAGTGTAATTTTTTTTAGACTATAACAGATTTTAACTTCATTATTACATTATTCAGAAAAATATCTTTTAAATTCATAAAAATTACAATGAAAAAAATTCATTCCGAAAAATAATTATTATTTTATTAAATAATTATTAGTCGGAAATTTATTTTTAGGTTACTTTGAACTGAAAAAATAACGTAGGTACATGGAAATAAATGTTAAAGAAAGTGGAAGAAAATTTTATTTTTTACATTGTAAAATATTTCCTTTTTGTTAAAGGCAAGGGAAAATATAGTTTAGATGAAAGCGCTTAGAACAATATCGACTAAATTTGATGTTTGGGTGTGTGATCTTATCAGACTTTTAATAATCTTATTGATAATAATTGACTCATAATATCTGCAGCCCAACTGCCTTACGTTTATTTGAATAATCGATGAAAATATTTATTTCTTGCTTAAAATAAAGGAAGACAAAAATATTTCTCAGAAAATATTATACGAATACTGTATTTGCGCATTAGTTCCTTGAAGCACAATATTTTTTCTGATTTGTTATTAAGCATTCTTCTATAAATGATTAAATCTATATAGCTAAATTGAATTGCTTTCGGTAAATGCCATGCCAACTGCAAGTTAAATTTTCATTAATGCTATGAGACAAGAATCCACTAATATGTGTTACAAACCTATGATGCATCCCGACACGTAATTAACGAGTTTGAAGACAGTACTTCTAATAATAATAGTAGTCTCAAGCATTGAATTATTTCCAAACTCCACCGTCACATGCTAGACAGTGTGTTTTATCACAATATCTTGTGTGTGTGTGTGTGCTGTGATTTGTAAAGTATAATTTTTTTAAATAAAATTCTGATTTATATACAGGTTTTTATTTTCATTCTGAACTTTAATGGATAATAATGAGACTCTTATTTATTTTCCAAGCTGTATGATATATTTGAATTATATCTATAATTTTATTTTTTAAGAAAAACAGTAAAGTGTCAGTTTTATGTTAGTTAAATTTCCTTTATATTTAGTATGAAAAGGCCCAAAAATGTTTTTGAATATCACACCGATAACGTCCAAGACATTTATAAATTGTGAAAAGGCACCTGATTAATTTCGAATAGGTGTTAAATTTTTCTCCTTATTCTTTGATTTTGCGAAGTTTGCAAAAAATTGTCTGTAGAAAAAAAAATTCAATAACACTTTACTTCGTAGCTAGCGCATTTTCGTAAAATTGATAGAAAAAAAGTTTGATCGTTTTTACTTTCTAGTAAACGAAGTATACAAAGAGAAAGTATTATAATCGTTGATCGTAAATTTCAACACGAGATTTTGATTAATCTCCACGTTTTAGACCTCCCTGAGTCCGAAAAACACAATTTGGGAATTTTGTTTATGAACACAATAACTCAAAAACGGTTAAAGCTAGAATGACGAAATCTGGTGTATGGACTTTATACAAAATTAGTATATTTCAATCAATTTTTGGATAAAGTCCGTAAACGGGAAATTTGTCTGTTAGGGTTCATATGAACACGATAACTCAAAAACTTAAATAGCTAGATAGATAAAATTTCGTACTGTCTGTCGGTTTCTGTAATCGCATTTTTGTGAACACTATAATTCCCAAACGCAACGACTTAGATAAATGAAATTTGGTATGTGGTCTTTTAACCCTAATTGTCCAATTTTCGTTTCAATCGGGTAACCAAAACTCTCATGCCCCTGAAACTCAATATGCCATTACTTTTCGATAAAAAAATTGTAAATAAGGAATTAAATTGAATTTTGAAAAATTCGCGGCTGGATGCTCTAGAACCTGGACTATAATATCAAAGTTTCAAATTTCAGGTGAATTAAATTTCCGTTTATTATAATAGAAGATAATCTCTTGCGTACTAAATAAAGGTATATGAATAAGCTATTTCTTCCAACATTTAGTGCATTGGTTTTCTAAATGTAATCTTTAGTTTGAGGATTATTAACTCGCCCTCTTAAAAAGCATATATAACTAGTTTCAGTACAAAAGGCTTGAAGTATATTGTTTTATTTAAAACATTATTCAGGGGTTAAGAAGGTT
>BGPR01000954.1:92574-146283 GCA_013235015.1 Araneus ventricosus
TTTGATGTTTGGGTGTGTGATCTTATCAGACTTTTAATAATCTTATTGATAATAATTGACTCATAATATCTGCAGCCCAACTGCCTTACGTTTATTTGAATAATCGATGAAAATATTTATTTCTTGCTTAAAATAAAGGAAGACAAAAATATTTCTCAGAAAATATTATACGAATACTGTATTTGCGCATTAGTTCCTTGAAGCACAATATTTTTTCTGATTTGTTATTAAGCATTCTTCTATAAATGATTAAATCTATATAGCTAAATTGAATTGCTTTCGGTAAATGCCATGCCAACTGCAAGTTAAATTTTCATTAATGCTATGAGACAAGAATCCACTAATATGTGTTACAAACCTATGATGCATCCCGACACGTAATTAACGAGTTTGAAGACAGTACTTCTAATAATAATAGTAGTCTCAAGCATTGAATTATTTCCAAACTCCACCGTCACATGCTAGACAGTGTGTTTTATCACAATATCTTGTGTGTGTGTGTGTGCTGTGATTTGTAAAGTATAATTTTTTTAAATAAAATTCTGATTTATATACAGGTTTTTATTTTCATTCTGAACTTTAATGGATAATAATGAGACTCTTATTTATTTTCCAAGCTGTATGATATATTTGAATTATATCTATAATTTTATTTTTTAAGAAAAACAGTAAAGTGTCAGTTTTATGTTAGTTAAATTTCCTTTATATTTAGTATGAAAAGGCCCAAAAATGTTTTTGAATATCACACCGATAACGTCCAAGACATTTATAAATTGTGAAAAGGCACCTGATTAATTTCGAATAGGTGTTAAATTTTTCTCCTTATTCTTTGATTTTGCGAAGTTTGCAAAAAATTGTCTGTAGAAAAAAAAATTCAATAACACTTTACTTCGTAGCTAGCGCATTTTCGTAAAATTGATAGAAAAAAAGTTTGATCGTTTTTACTTTCTAGTAAACGAAGTATACAAAGAGAAAGTATTATAATCGTTGATCGTAAATTTCAACACGAGATTTTGATTAATCTCCACGTTTTAGACCTCCCTGAGTCCGAAAAACACAATTTGGGAATTTTGTTTATGAACACAATAACTCAAAAACGGTTAAAGCTAGAATGACGAAATCTGGTGTATGGACTTTATACAAAATTAGTATATTTCAATCAATTTTTGGATAAAGTCCGTAAACGGGAAATTTGTCTGTTAGGGTTCATATGAACACGATAACTCAAAAACTTAAATAGCTAGATAGATAAAATTTCGTACTGTCTGTCGGTTTCTGTAATCGCATTTTTGTGAACACTATAATTCCCAAACGCAACGACTTAGATAAATGAAATTTGGTATGTGGTCTTTTAACCCTAATTGTCCAATTTTCGTTTCAATCGGGTAACCAAAACTCTCATGCCCCTGAAACTCAATATGCCATTACTTTTCGATAAAAAAATTGTAAATAAGGAATTAAATTGAATTTTGAAAAATTCGCGGCTGGATGCTCTAGAACCTGGACTATAATATCAAAGTTTCAAATTTCAGGTGAATTAAATTTCCGTTTATTATAATAGAAGATAATCTCTTGCGTACTAAATAAAGGTATATGAATAAGCTATTTCTTCCAACATTTAGTGCATTGGTTTTCTAAATGTAATCTTTAGTTTGAGGATTATTAACTCGCCCTCTTAAAAAGCATATATAACTAGTTTCAGTACAAAAGGCTTGAAGTATATTGTTTTATTTAAAACATTATTCAGGGGTTAAGAAGGTTATTTATAATCCATCATGTGTATTAATTATTACTGGCTATTTTGGAATATAGATCATTATGTGACTATCTATATAATAAATGTTTTTGTGCATACAAAACGGATTAAGCGAGTTAAGCTCCGTTTATATTTGTGATCGGCTCTAAATTTTTTACCTTCTACCGAATACTAAATAAAAAAAAACAATATGAAAGGTTTTATAGTGCCATCAGAGATTAGTAAAATATATATAAATGGCATTGTTGTTGATCCTTAAAATTAAGGAAATAATTTTTACATTCGTAGACTAATATGCTGACGAGTAGACTGAAATAAATTGAAGTCAAGAATATAAAAAAGACAACTAATAATAGGAAGTACAGCCAATATCTAAAATACAACTATTAATAAACATCAAATAAATTGAAGTCACAGACATCTAAAGAATATCAACTTTCATGCAACTTCAATGATGTTCATATTTTTAGAAACTCACAACATGAAAATTAAGTAATATAGCCTTCATTTTTTGACCCAACGGTCTGGCATTTTTCTGGTCTAACGGTGTTTATTTTTGTCATCTGGTGTTATGGACACGGGCAATATGCAGAATGAGGGCGTCTCGAAGACATGAAGTGTAATTTTGTCACAAGACAGGTGGAATCTCCGAAAGCAGTAAAACCTAGTTTGAATAGGTCCCAAGCTGAATAGAACGAAATCTTGCGGTTTGCCCGCCCCCCCGGGGGGGTGGTCTTTGCCCCCCGTCCGGGGGGGGGGGAGAAGAGACTTCATCTGCTGCGCTTTTGGGAAAACCTTCTGTTGGGAGGAAGACACACTTTTAAAACAGATAAAGGTTCTGCAGCCGCTCGCTTTTCGAATCGCTTTAGAAAGAAGGCCGAACCACTCCGAAGGTTTTAAATGTTTTTTGTTTTATAGATTTGGTACTATCTTTATTTCTATGGCTTTACGTATATTGTTTCCTTCTTTGCATCAATGCTCTTCGAAATTCCTGTGTTAAACATTTTAGATTGGTTTTTTAAGAAGAAATTGGAAAAGAACTGAAGTAGGACTCATTTGGACTGAAACTCAACCATACGGAAATTTATTTATGCTTATCGGGAAAGAAATTTCATTAAATAAGTAAGCAGTTAAAACATTGTAAAAGAGCATGTTTTCACTTGCAACAGTTTATGGAATGAAAAGAAAAGGTAATGACAAGTTCTATGATTGAAAGAGACTATTACAAATGTACAAAATGTATACAATTAAACCAAAGGCTCAGTATGTGATATCGATAACGATTTTTAATTTTATTTTTGTGCGCTGTTTATCTTTTATAACACACCAAAGCGTTATTTTCTCACTGATAGAGTTATTCATTTTCACATGTCCCAATTCACTCTCTAGTCATACGAAATTTCAATGTTAGAGAATTAAAGTCGTAAATAAATACTACTTAAATGCCAATTGATCAAGCAATGATAAGTCTAAATACCATTTCTATAAACAATCGGTTTGATGTATACGCGGACGGATCCAGCATCGAGGATATTGGATTCGCCGTTCGTATTCTCAAAGATAATATCTCCTTTCAAAATAATTGTTTCAAGTGAAAACATTTTCATTCAGTTTATAGGCCGAGATTGTGGAAATGAATTTCGCTGCGAGCTGGGCCTTGAAAATCAATTCTATAATCCAGCATTTTTACCGATAGTCAATACAATCAACCTCCTCAGAATTTCAATAATCTATTGAAATTCAGAGGAGGGGCTAGGCCAAGAACCGAAGTTGTGAATCAAATTTAAAATAATGCGTATTTCCTGGGTGAAGGTGCATAACGGTAATCCACTTATTGAGATCGCTGTCAACTTCGCAAAACAGCGGTCACTTAAGGGGAAGAAATAGAAATCCCTGTTTCAAATGATTATAGACACAGGTCAGACCATATTCAGATTCTTTTTTTTCCTGCGTTTGTGTCCACGTCATTTTTTATAATTATTACTTTTGCGGAATTATATGAATATCACATGAATAGAAACCTAATGCAGACTAACATGGAAGATTTTTAACTCTTTTATTTTACTTAATATTTTATTATTTTAAATATGTTAAGATGTATACAATTTTATGTAAAACACTGGCATACAAAAGTTAAGGAATATTTCGTAAAATGTGAGAAATTTGCAATTAATACGAAAACTCTCTTTCGAAATCAGTTCTGGAGAATCGTGTGGCATTCAATAGAGTATCATATACATATTACAGTGAAGATTCGGCCACGAGGGCAATTAGGGGGACCACCAGCAATGGAAGAAGGCGAAAATGGAGTTTCACATATCCTGTTTCACAGAAAGCTAATAACGAGATGTAACTTTCATTAATGGTTATGGCTTAATGTGCATAATATTTACATGCATTTTCGTAAGTATAGCACAAATATTCCGGAAGATATAAATGTTTCTTTAAAAAAATCCGAAATTTTTCCGCATGTGTTTTGCTTATAACATACAGAGTTTTCATTCAAATTATTCGAAATTTGCAAAACACTTGACAATATGTTATAAAAGTAAGTAAATACGTTGAATATTACAGGAAATATGAGTGTTTGTACTAAATAATTTTTTACTGCGCATGTGCGAGACGCAGCGGAATTTTTCTTTCATAACTTCAAAGCCAGATATATAGAGCAACTTTGAAAAAATTCCAGTTGAATCCCATTAAAATTCTGAAAGCTGTCGGCATTTCAATGAGCTAAATTTCAATTTCTCTTTAAGCGAAGCTAAATGATGAGGGTTCTTGCACAAACTGATATTTTTTAAACTTTAATCTTCGAATGGTATTTAAGAAAAGATGCTCTATATATCTGGCTTTGAAGTTATGAAAGAAAAATTCATCTGCGTCTCGCACATGCGCAGTAAAAGAATATTTAGTACGAACACTCATATTTCCTGTAATATTCAACGTATTTACTTCAAAGTTTAACACGATAGTTCTGTAACATATTGTCAAATGTTCTGCAAATTTTGAATAATTTGAATTAAAACTCTGCATGTTATAAGCAAAGCATATGCGGAAACATTTAAGGATTTTTTAAAGAAACATTTATATCTTCCCGAATATTTGTGCTATGCTTACGAAAATGCATGTAAATATTATGCACATTAAACCATAACCATTGATAAAATTTACATCTCGTTATCAGCTTCTTGTGAAACAGGATGGACGAAACTACATTTTCGCCTTCATCCCTTGCTGGTGGTCCCACTAATTGCCCTCATGACCGAATCTTCACTGTAATATGTATATGATACTCTATTGATGTCACACGATTCTCCAGAACTGATTTTGAAACATAGTTTTCGTATTAATTGCAAATTTCTTGCATTTTACAAATGTTCCTTAACTTTCGTATGCCAGTATATTATAACATTTGTTCCATTCCGTTACCATGCAAATGACTGATTATTATTCCCGTGATGTTCATGATTTAACAACGGTTAATATTAAATTGCTTGAAACGTGGTTACTTTACCTATTGTAATTTTTAAATTTGCTAACATTTTTTCAAAAGATAAACGTTACCAAAAAATATATTGGTTCATATTGTTTTCATAACAGAAAATCAGAGTCTCTTTCCTTTAAGGTCTCTGATGCCCGATCAATATACTCATTACAAAATTAAAAAATATATCTATTTATTATAATGCCTATAAATTTACTAGAAAGGGTTCCTCAAAGCCGGTGATTTGGAAAAAAAATCCTTTCTTTCCTTCAAAATTTCCTTCCTTTTTAATGTCATTATATAATTCTTATTCTTGAAGATATTTATCTTTCATGGGAGATCATCTTCCCTTTTATGGCTAATAGATGATATGGCGGTTCTCAAAACGTATATAAAAGCAGATTTAATTCACTGAAATGCCACTTCCGGAGCTTAAGAGTTTTTGAAATAAACGCATGACATTATTGCTTGAACTGAATACAAACATTCGTAAGTCTCTTCTGAAGGCTCTATTTTCCTTTTTGTGTATGACAAAAATATTTTTCACTTTTATTCCTTCTAATAGGTCAAACTCGGCGACACTACGAGTACGTGGATGAGAAACCGCCGAGTATGCAAGCGTTCTATCGCTTCCCTGGTGGGTACAATAAAGGTTGCGGGATTCCCTCTGCCGATGATAGTGCGTGCCTCCTACGGGAGGGGTCGCGTCGTGACCAGTGATGGCTACAAGGATTCCAGCCTGAACACTCGAGCTGTAGCAGCCACTGTAGTCGCTCAGATGCACCGAACGGTGTCGCTCCGGGTCGGGGTGATTTCAATATGAATTCCTTATAATGGATGGTAGGAATATGATGCGCGTGTGAAAACGTGAAGCAGGTTGATCAGGTTTTTTCATGTATAAAGCAAATTGCCATGTAGGTTCATGAAGTCGGAAACTAGTTAGCTCCTTACTTTAAACTGCTTAATGCATTGTGCGTTAAGCAGTTAATACAAGAATTGCATTATTTATTATAAAAAATTTCATAATTACATAAAAATGTATAATAATTTCATAATAACGCCTAGTAATGAAGAAAAAGAAGTTCTGAAATATAAGAGTTTGAATCAGAAGTCTATAAGGGCAGGAAATAAAATTCAAAAAAGTAAAATATCAATTCACATAACTAATTCGTCTTTTTAAAAATAGAATTTACGAGTTAAATATAACCTTAAAATAATTAGATTTCCCTGTAGCTGATCTCGAACTTCCCAAAACATCGTGGCATGATAATGTTTTACGCTTGATTCGTCAGCAGCGCATTCTGTGGGTAGCGATTTTTAAATCACGCAATTTAACCCTGTAATGACGGTTCGGGAGGTGTCTGACGATTCGATGCTTATCATTGAATGGCGAGGAAAATAGTGGCGTTGTTAAAGAGTTAAAGAAAGAAGGCTAATATCAAGATCTTATCATGTAAAAAAGCAAACAATGTTTTGTAATAGGTTGAAGAATAGGTTAGTAATAAACTGAAAGATATATATTAAAGGAAAATGGAGCCTCTAGTCTGTAATATCATAGCATGATAATGATTTTTAGGCTTAATTCATCTGCCTTTATAACATTTTTAAAAATTTACTCTTAAGGGGACGTACGACTCTTAAACCTCGGAAAAATAGGGGGACAACTGTCAAATTCGATACATTGTATCTCTGAAACAATACATTTCACAGACTCACTTTTTTTAAAGAAAAATATCTATTCTTTCTGTTATAATACACAGATTTTCAAACCTTAATATTTGTATGTATTTATTTGACAGAGTAATAAATATGGGTATAATTTTTTGAGAAAAAATGAGATAGTCACCTTGCGCGCATGATTGTGGATAAAATATTGGTCTAAACCCAATATTTTGGTATTTCAGTAATCCAAACAGTCTGTTTAAGAAATTGAACCACAATTTATTTGCATATAAATTTAATTTCTATTTTATATAACAATTTAAAATAAAATGTTAAAAATAGTTAAAATTTCAACGTCTTTTTTTCCCCCCCCCCCACACACACACAAATGTTCTTTGGAAAGAAAATGAACAAAAATTGTGGTAAAATTTGTAGACCATAGCGAAATACATTTTCAGTAAAAATCTTATGTAAAAATATTCAATAGTTCTTGAGATATTGTGCGCGCAATATCAAAAAATCACATTTTGGGATACAGCGCTTTAAAGATGCGGCACTTTTCAATGTTTACGTTGAACAGCTGATACATTTTCCTTCATAACTTTCATAATTATTGAAAAATTTTAACGCGGATTGTTTTAAATTGTTCAGAATTAACAGGTGGATAATATTTATATTTTTTAAAAAAAAAATCGAATTTTTTTTATGTTTAACAGTCCTATGTCCCCTTAATTATAGCAACGCTGATGCACATTAGGCAATATTAAATGTATTAAAAATCGTAGTTTCGTGCGTTCGTATAAATGCAGTAACTAAGCAATGATATAGGGTAGTTTCAAAAAATACTTAAAAAATTGTTTTTAAATTTATTTAAAATAGAGAAAAAATTACGAAAATAAAATTGGTATCACTAAAATCCTAATGATTTGCATTTTAAAGAGGTGGGAAAGAGGTTTCTGCTCAATTATATGCTCTTTATTTATTAAGGAAGAGCTTTAAAATTTTAATTAATTTTTAATTTAAATTTTGAAAAGCTCTTTCTGAGTGAGCACCTACTACTCAAGATGAATTTACGTGCCAAATTTAATATGTGTTGGTCCAGCGGTTCGCCTTGCAGAGAGTTTAAATAGTTTCTGTATTGTGCAAGAGACATCGCGCAATTAACATAAAGTAACAAGTCTATAAACATTATTATGTTAACAAGGATGTCTCATTTGTATATAAAGGATGAACATTACTATAAGAATTAAACAGTTGAACCATTTTTTTCCATTAGTTCATTTCATAACTGTTGTTTTTCTTATTTAGATTATAAAAAATTATCAAAAAAATTATTGTGCCCTTTTTCAGGAAATACATATACAACTGGAACAAAGTACAAAAACATACTCTTAGCAGTTTCTTAAACTTCTTTGAGACATATTCGTAAAACTTTCTTCTCTGTTTTGATAAATTTATACTATGTTTGATAGTAATCTTTGTAGATTATATTCATTCTTCGTCTAATCAGCAAATTAATGCATGCACTCTTGTAGGTAGATAAGGTCTTTTAGGAAGTCTACCTATTGCAATGGTTCTCATGACAAGATTTCCGGAAAATTTCTGCAGATCTTCACCGATCTCGAAACTGTCCATCGTTCAAAAGTTTAAATACAGTGGCTCCCAAAAGTGTTCGTATACTCACGATTTTCAATGAAATAGGGCTCTATCCATGAATCAAAATTAATATTTCGGAATAGGTATTTAATAATAAGATCTATAAACTGTTCTTAACAAAACTACATGAAATATTTTAAGAACATAGTAAAACTTTATTTTTAAGAAATCAATAATCAAAAAGTAACAAAAATTTTATCTCACAAAAGTCTTCGTACACTGAAATATTTTCGGATAAATTCATAACTTAAATTATCGTCTGTCACTTTATTTTTATTTTTGCATTGTGTGGGACTTAGAAAATCGTTTGGCTTTAATTTTTGATTGCTTACACAGTAATATTCTATTTATTATTTAAAAATGGCTCGTAGTCGTAAATAAACAACAATAAGCATTCGAAAATTGATTATTTTTCATCATAGTAGTGGTAAATCAGTTCGGAATTTCGCTAAATTAGTTCATTTATCCCATTCTACAGGGCAATATGTGATAAAACGCTTTAAAGAAGAAAATCGTAAAAACAAGGTAAGAAAAGGTCGACCGGCAAAGTTAACAGAACGTGATCAGAGATTTATAATTAGGAAATTTGTGAAAAATCTACGTTTGAGTGCTTTAAAAGTTTCTGCAGAATTTAATGAAAACTTTTCTACTCCAATTTCACCTGAAACTGTTCGACGAGTTCTCAGAGCAGCTGGATTAAATGGGCGTTCTGCCCGTAGAAAATTTTTTGTTGGTACGAAAAACTGAAAGCTCATGCTTTCCTTCGCAAAATAAATGTTAAATAAACCCGAAACGTATTGGAGCAATGTCTTATATGCAGATAAAAGCAAATATAACATTTTTCGTTCGATGGTATGGAGAAGAAAAAATGAGGAGCTTAATCCCAAGAACTTAGTTGGAACAGTTAGGTATGGCGGTAGAGGTGTCCTTGTGTGGGGGTGCATATCAGCATCAGGACTAAGTAATTTGGTATTTTTTGATGGTATAATGAATCATGCTCTTTATTTAAATATTTTAAAAGACAATTTAAAATTATCAGCCCAAAATTTGGGTATAGGAATTTTTTTTTTTTTTATCAAGATAACTATCCTATGCACACGGCTCTCAACGTTCGCCTCTGGTGTCTCTATAATTGTTCACAAAATTTGAAAACACCACCTCAATCGCCAGATTTAAACCCAATAGAACATATTTGGAGATAACTGGAGGTTAGAGTACGAAAACACGACATTAAAACTAAAAGCGAACTAAAAACAGTGATGATGGAAGAATGGATGATCATTGATGCAGAAATTACAAAAAAAACTAGTGAAATCTCTTCCCAAACATTTAAAAGCTGTTGTGGATGCTAAAGGATATCCTCCTAAATATTAATTTAACGAAAAATTAGAATATTTACTAATATGTAGAGATTTTTTTAAAGTGTACGAAGACTTTTGTGAGATAAAATTTTTGTTGCTTTTTGATTATTTATTTCTTAAAAATAAAGTTTTACTATGTTTTTAAAATATTTCATGTAGTTTTGTTAAGAATAGATTATAGATCTTATTATTAAATACCTATTCTGAAATATTAATTTTAATTCAAGGATAGAGCCCTATTTCATTGAAAATCGTAAGTGTACTAACACTTTTGGGAGCCACTGTATCTCTATATATAAAATTCAATGTCTAATTGTTTGAACTCAATACAATTTCACACACCTTGAAGCATTAGAATAAAATTTGGCACAAATGTTACTTAAAACCTAAAAGGATTAACTACTCTGTTAAAAAGTTGCATCCTCGCATAGAAACTATTTTTACACTATATTAAAATTTAAAAATTTATCTTTTTTCAGTGACCCCTGTTCAATTTTTGTACGACTTTTCTTCTCATTTATAATCAATTTTAAAAATGAATTTAAACACAATTTATGACAATGCTTGTTGTATTCTTAAAACTAGTCACATCTGCAACTCGCTTGCTTTTGCCAATGTTAAAGTTAAGTTGCTTTCCTTAGACATTTTCACTTTTGCACGCAGAATTTCATAGCTTCTAATATGCGCGGGCTGTTAATTACTTTTAAACATAGTTTTTTAAAATCGTAGCAATTTTTTCTATTAGGCTATAGGACTTGCCAAGATATCGTTCAAGTTCGTTTATCATGTCGGGGTAATTTTTTGAAGGTTATGATTACAAAGTTTAAGGTTAAAATTTTTTAAAAATGCAATTTTCTCGTTCCAATTCATTCATATCTCTTATATGTATTGCTAACGAAATCGTTAACACAAAGGAATGTGGGCAACGTGCCAAAAGATATTCTTCCAGACGGCAACAAAAAAACTCAGACTTTTTTTTATCGGTTTCTTGATTAATTTTTTGCTGATTCATCCACACGGAGATAGTAATTATTTAATAGCAATACCAGAATTTTTATTTCTTCATTTTCAGTGGATTTTTTTATGGGAGTTTAAAGCTTTCCTTTCTTTTCTACTTTCTCGTATACGAAGTATACAAAAAGAAAGTATTGTAATCGTCAAAAAATTCGAACTCAAGATGTTGACGAATCTCCACGTTTTAGACCTCCCTGATTCCGAAAAACAAAATTTTGGAATTATGTCTGTCTGTGTGTCTATATGTCTGTCTGTGTGTCTGTGAACACGATAACTCGGAAACTATTAGAGATACAGGGCTGAAATTTGGTATGTGCACTTGACACATAATTTGTAGGTTTCTATCAAATTTTGGACAAAATCCGTCCAAAGGAAGTCTGTCTGTCTGTCCGAGGTCATGTGAACTCTATAACTCAAACACTTGAATAGCTAGATGAACAAAATTTGGTACACAGTTTTATCATCATGAATGTAGGTCCGTATAAAATTTTGGGCCAAATCCGTCAAAGGGTTGATTGTCTGTTGGTCTGTATAATTGCATACTTGTAAAAATTATATCTCATAAGCCCTTTGACTTAGATAAATAAAACTTGGTATCACGTATGCTAAAACTAATTATAGATCTGTGCCGAAATTTCGTTCAAATCGGTTAAGAAACAGGTGTTCAAATTGCATATTTAGTTCAAAATGCACATTGCGACTGTGTGTTGGCGAGCGTTTCGCTTATTTTACTAAAGTTGGTATGGTTGGCGTTTGATCTTGGCAGTCTACGTAGGAAATTGTAGCGAGCCGCACTTTGGAAATTATGGCAATCCCTGAATCAAAAGTTCGTTCTGACGTTCTCCAGATGGAATGTATGGTGAATCTTGCGTGATATCAACAGTAAGATTTCGTAGTCAAAAACGTTAAATAAAATTTTAGTTCCTCAGCGCGCGTAAAAATTGAGAACATACGCAATTATTTTTTGCAAAATATTAAGTTTCAGGAATTCATGAATTTGATATGTATCATTGTAAATCACCATTCATAATTTTTTTCTCAAAATAACCAGGCCTTGGGTAAATACCCCAATAATATTTACTTACCCACTGAGTGCTTACCCACCCCACATTACTTTTCGTATGCGAGAAAGTTTCGGGGAGGCCACTCCCGCTGGTTTTAATTAATAGTAATAGAACGGCCTAACCTTTTATTTTAAACAACACTAATTGTTTATAGTAATTAAAGTTTCTTTTCTTCAAAAACCAGAAAAAAAGGAGAAAGTAAAACCAGAAAATTGAAAAAATTAATTGCGATATTCCATTAGAATAGGAAACTTCGATCATTTTTAGAAGCGCGGAATTATTTTTGTATACCAATGGAAAAATGAAACAGAAAATTTTCAGAAAGATAGTTAACATCAAGAATAAAACAGTGACTAAAATACTATATAGTTGAAAATTATAGTTAAACATTAAATAATTAAAATCATGTTTATGCAAGATGAGCAATTTATAAAACAGCATTGTCATTTAGTGGAACTTGCTGTCAATAAGCAAATAAATTAAAAGTTAATTTTATAGTCGTCTCGTTGACGTTTAAACCTCTGACACCGAGCGAGGCGGTCTAAATATTTGCCTTTAACAGCGAGGAGACCGGTCCGAGGCGGTTGCCTTCTTTTGAGGTTAGGTGAGTTTCTGAGATTGCGTAGGAGATAAGCGCGGTAGAGGGTCCAATTATCCTAGCAAACCGCAGCCCATTTCCGAATGCCTTAAGGGAAGGTTATAGCAGGGGTGGAGTGGTAAATGACCACCCACGTTGGGGAGAGTCCAATTCATTTCGCTCCCTCCCAAAAGGTCCTGGTTGTAAAGGAGCTAGAAGAAAAAAGTAGCCTCGGGTTTAAAGAGTTAAATAAAAACTGCTTTTAAATTTTGCATTTTTATATCAATTTGAGATTTAAAAAAATGACCTACGCTTAAATATATATATAAATAAATTACCATTTTATTTTGTTTAGCGTAATCACTGTTAAAACATGTTTTATCTTTAAAGAACTGGAGTAAATAAAATTATCTTTCAAACTTTAATTCATTAAATAACTATCCATAGACAAAACTACTAAATTTTACAAAGCATTTAAATGCCATCCTATATCGGCAATGGAACCAATTCACATGATAAATATAACTGCGCATGTCTTCAAATATCTAACAGCATTCTGTCTTATGCTATGCTGAATCGTTTTGTCATTTTTCCTCCTGTAAACTCTACAATAGTTTAAAAATGGCACAAAGTCCTTGAAGTATGTCACGAGAGCATAAGGTAAGATGATTACCAGTATGAAAATGGAGAGTATACAAAACGATTTAAAATTGTGGTGAAGGAGTAAGTTCTTACTAATATCGTCTTCATGAAATAAGAAGAATCTTAAATTTTCTTTGAATTAAACAGTTCAGGTATTATGAAGCTGTAAAGTTGTTTCCCTTACATGATAATCTTATGGCAGGAAAGAGAGTTTTACAGAGGTTTTACTGGAAGCCAAGCCAATGAACTTCGACCTTGCCGACCGTTTTCGCGACTTTGTGACAAAACGAAGTTTCCAGAAAATGCCGAAATTATGGTCCTATCTCTACTAGGTACAGAAATATGGAGAACCTTCGAGAGAAGTCTACATGACATCACATCCTGTCGGAAAAGTTATAAATACCGAGAGCTCATCGAGTGAATCAGTTGGAGTTCTGTCCGCAGTGCAAATTGGTGAGCTAATATACGCTGAACGCTACTGAAAGTGCTTTTTTTATTAGTAATTTGCTTGTGTTGTTGATTTATTGTGCTATTTAGTTTTGTTACCTGCCCTACATGATTTTTTTCTGAAAAATCCGTGGAATAAAGAGATATTTATTTAGTACCCAGTTTGTTGAACTACACTCACATACACCCATCGGATGATTTTTCGTAATACTATTTATCATTCCACCTCGAATATGAGGATGTGAATCTGCCGTATACGTAAGCATACCCCTTTAGTGGGGCACTATTACCGGGACGTATTTCCTAGTAAGGGCTGAATATATGGAATGCTCGTTAAAAAGTCGATTTTGCATTGTTCTTATCGCTCATGTTGCATCTAGCTTTGATCATTTAGTCTTTTTGGACCAAATCGTTGTCCTATTTTCTTTCTTTCTAAGCAATGATATTTAGTTTTCCTTTCAGATTAACCCTTAACGGACAGATTACTTTCGTTAAACACGCGAATCATCTTGGCGCCATACATTCTCCCAAAATTCGGATATTGCATTAATACAACTAAACTAACATTGCGTCTCTCACTAAATCTTTGGACCAACGAACATTTCATATTCTTCGCAAATTCTGGGTTTTGTGGGTTCAGATCTCCAATAATGAAAGCAAATACTCCTTCGGCAGTTAGCAAATTCGCGTTCTGACTGCATCGTTTTTCTGGGCCAATTTTTACTGGCTTCAAGCCTGCTACAATTGCAGTCAGAATTTCGAATTCTACATTAGCTAAAATTTGTTGTTCTTTAATATCAATTAATGCTTTTCAAATTTCTGATTTTATCTCTACAGTTCTTTCAAACATTGCCAACATATTACAAGTATTCCAGAGTGTTTTGGTGTCTAAACAAACCATCTTTTCACAGCCAAACTCTGCTTTGGCATAATTTTGCAAAGTAGCATTCTTGCGAGGTGACTTTCTGAATAATTTTACAATACCCCTTATCTTTTATAGTTTCATTTATATTAGTTATCGAATTCTTTCTGCATAAGCAATATAAAACATAGCATCTGCTGCTATACCGCCTTCAAATTCTAGATCTAACACTTTGTCGAAATTTTCAATTAGCTCCTCACTTTCATCAATATTTTCTCCTTTTTCATGTGATATATTTTCTCTTTCAACAGTGCTTTCTCTCAAATTCGCTATTTTCTTATAAAGGACATCACACACGGGCATGTGTATGGCATTTACATAGTATAGGTGATATTCATAACTCATTGTTTTTCCAAAGCTAGCCGTCATACTAGCACCAACAGTAACACACGCAACTATGTGCTTTTCAATTGTGATTCTGAATTCCTTTAGTTTAGCCTGAAAAAAAAAGATAAACTAATTCTTAACATTCCTAAATTAAAGAATTTACCTCCATTGAAAAGAACTCATTTAATTTTATTATAATTTATAATGCCGTGTATCTACGCGTTTGTTCCCGGGAACCAAGTATAATTCCGGGGAAAACAAAAGGTAGAAAATCTTACGATTTTCCAGAATCCCAGGTTCATGGGAAAGTAATCCCAATGGCGAGGTTTCCACTTTTGTTAGTTTTTATTCGGCTTATGGGTACATTACCACCAGTGGCGGCTCGTCAACTCAGAAACAAGCAGTGCTGCAAAAAAAACAGCCTCATGATAACGTATTTAAAATAAAATTTTTGAAAAACAGTTTTACTTCTAAATAGCCAAAAATTTTAATCGTAATTATCTTAATTGTATTTTAGGAAATTATCGAGTATCTTTTTCCCACGAGCTCTTTCTCATGAAAGAAAACGAATGATTATTAAATCAGATGAGTTTCCGTCGGGCAACGTGAAAGCGAAGAAAAATGAATCAATAGAATGAAGGTATTGTTTCATTATCAAAGTTATTGCCAAAGATTTCATACTTTGTGTACATCACCGAAATTAATTAGCTTATTACAAACGTTTTGTATTTATCTATTTTGTTGTTTTATTTTTCAAGCCTGCCGTAGGAAAAATTTTAAAGTTGAATAATTATGAAATAACAACATCAGTTGAAAGTTATATATGGAATACAATGTTTGTTTTTTCTTAAGTTTACATTAAAGGTTATTGATTTTAAAAATGATATTAATAAATAATATCGGTGTAAAAGCAAAATAATTTTAATTGTTTGATGTATATATCTAAATGATCTTTGAAATTTTAATTAAAAACAATTTCACATTTATTTGACATGTGAAGATTGATTTACTGGCGTCTGTTTACATGTGAAAGCCAAGCATGTCGTTAAATTTCTTTGTAGTTTTCACATCTCTAACATTTATTAGAACAATCAATATATCTCCAGGACAAAGGATTTTCTGATAAATGAGTCTAGATATTACAAATTCCGTTTGACCTTTGCTATCATTTTTCAATGAAATTCTGTATGCAAAGAAAGCAGAGAACTTCAAACCTTGTCTTACTTGGAGTAAAAATATCGCTTACTAGACATAAACTTGACAGATAAGGAATTTATTTCTGTAGTTTGATTTTGAAAAACTGCACCGAAGGGCAACAATCAAGGCTGCGACATCAGTAGTTAAGGAAACATATCAAAATATGAGTGATCAATAACTTTTTACTTTTCATGTGACTCATATTTTTTTTTATTAGAGGTGTCTTTAAAGAACTTATTTCAAGTGTTATTTGTAATCTGAAGAATTTTCATCAATACTTTTTAAGAATATACAAATTTGCCTGAAAGAAAAAGCAGAGTAAAATGGTTAGGTGCAAGAAGATTAATATCCGTTTCAGAATAAGAGTGTGGAACTTGGCACCCCCAAATTTTTTTTCTACAATTTTGATCAAACTGATTCAATTTTGTAGTAGATAGATGCAAGCTGTGCAGAAACTGAAATTTCTAAAATATTTTTCATTTTGAAAAATTACAAACTCAAAAATTTTAATTTTTTTTAAAATTAAGTCTTTTTTTTAAAATGCTTCTCATACAATTTTTTTTCTCCAAATCTTTTTCAAAGGGACCTCTCAATCTATTTAACAGAGAAAGGGATCGGATTTCTGATATCTACATTAGTTTCAGAGAAACAAAAATTTTGTTCAAAATTTTTGGAAAATATCAGAATTTTTCCCTTTGTACATTTAAAAAAAATTTTCTAATCAAAATGTTTGCAAATGCATCCCTAATTCTATTAAGCATGCATTTGTGAGTGAACAAAAAAAATTTCAAGTAATTAGAATAATATTAAAAAAATTAAGTCAATTACTACTTAGGTCAACAAAGAAAAAATTTATTTTAGAATTTTTTTTTCTCCCATATAAAAATAAAATTAATTAATTAAATTTAATTAATGAATTAATATTTGAAAAAACTGTATTAACATCAAGTGTCATCCACTACAAGTTTTAAAAAATGTATTTGAACTTGAGTGGATGAATAAAAAGTATTTTATTAACGATTGCAAATTTAAACAAGATATATAAATAAATATATAGAGGGAGAGTGTGAACTAATAGTAGGAATTGAAATAAAAAGAGATAGACTTTTAGCAATTTGTAGCATACACAATTTTGGAGAAAAGCAAACTGAGAAAAACAGCTTTAAAGTTTAAAAAAAATAAAATTGCTATAAAAACAACTTATATCAAGCTATTTTTTTCAGAGCAATAACCTGACACTTGCGAGTCCTAAGTTATCAATTTTATTAATATTTTATTACTATAATTATTAATTAGCATCATCATTTATAGGGAAAATTAGAAAAATTTCAAAAAAATGCGAAAATTTTCACTTTTTTCAAATTTTTTTAGTCAAAATATTTAATAAATGATCTGCAGTACTATTTATCAAATATCTATTATAACAGAGCAAAAATTTAAAACAATTTTATTGATAGTGAGAAATTCAAAGAAAAAGAGAAGCGAAAGCAGTGATGATGATGTTGATATGCTTTATAAATAATAAAGAAGCTAAAGCAGTAAAACAGTAAACAAACAAAGATTAAACCGCTACTGTTTGAAGCAACTATCTTTCTTTACTTTCATGGAAAAAATTACGTGGCTTTGCAACTTACACATGAAATATGCATGATTTAAACATTGGAAGTGGGAGTGGCACGAGATAAAATGTTAGACAAAATAACTTAATATCTTACTAAATATTTGTCTGATTGTTTTGAAACTTTCAGATTATTAAGTCAAAGGTTCAAGGATCATTTTCCACTCAAAATTTGAAAATCGATATTTTCATCGATTTTCCGGAATTTTTAGGGTGCCAAGACCCCTTACCGTAATCAAGTACATGTTTATTTAGATTAAAAAAATTATTGACTCTATGTTGGATTTATAATTGAAAGCATATCGTAGAACTTTACTCAGAAAAAAATTAAAAACCAAATTTGTGAGTACCGTTTGAATCATGAGGATAAATGCTTTTTAAAAATTAGCAAATCAACTGAGAATGGAATACTAAGAATTTTGATAAAATGTTTCGTAAAGCTTAACCAAATTTTGATTGCATAAATTGAAATCGAGTTGATTTCTTTAAAAACATAGATATGCTTGCAAAATTTTTTGAGAACTGAATTAATAATGAAAGCAAGCTAAACTAATTTTATTTATCGCTAGTCAAGAATAAAATAGCGCTCTAACACCATCTGCAAAACTTAGACATCAATGACCTCTACCCGTCTGTTCCCTGACAGAAAGCAGGTTTTCGTACTTATTCTCTAAACCACTCTTTTCCTTTAAAAATTACTTTTTTGAAAAAGGGATATACAGTAAAACCTCGGTTAACCGAAAACCGCGATAGCGAGACTTTTTTTGCAACGATATCCTCACTTTTTACTTTCTCGTATACGACGTATACAAAGAGAAAATATTGTAATCGTCAAAATATTTGAACTCGAGATTTTGACGAATATCCACGTTTCAGACCTCCCTGAGTCCGAAAAACACAATTTTGGAATTATTTCTGTCTGTCTGTGTGTCTGTGAACACGATAACTCGAAAACTATTAGAGCTACGGGGATGAAATTTGGTATGTGATCTCTACACATAATTTGTAGGTTTCTATCAAATTTTGGACAAAATCCGTCTACGGGAAGTCTGTCTGTCTGCGGTCATGTGAACACTATAACTCAAACACTTGAATAGCTATTTTACAATTGCTATAATCTACAATGAAAAACCTTCTGATAGTCATTGGATTCTAGGTTACAGTAGATTCGAATTTTTTTATCCACGGGGGGGGGCGGGCCCCCCCCCCCCCCCCACGCGGCCATATACGAGAACGTTTAGGGGAGACCACACCCGCTGGTTTCATGCCGTACTCGGTTAATATTAAAAAGAAGTTATGCTGGAA
This sequence comes from Araneus ventricosus, assembly GCA_013235015.1. Lineage (NCBI taxonomy): Eukaryota > Metazoa > Arthropoda > Arachnida > Araneae > Araneidae > Araneus > Araneus ventricosus. The sequence goes on from BGPR01000954.1 coordinate 111,607, forward strand.
TTAATTTATTTTGTTGAATTATGATGTAACGGTCGTTTTCTTAAAAAGAAGTGGTGAAAATTAAATTTCAATTTCAAATATCATTTAAGTTCTAATACCTTAACGCATTCAGTCATATCGAAGAACGCGTCCAGGCATAATATTCGGCATAAAATGTTAACTTCAAATTTAACTACCCCCTTATCCGGTTCGATGTCCTGGTATAAAATATAATGCCATGTTTTACATGGTCGGTCCAACAACTTAAAGCAGTAAAATTACTGTTACGATAAGTACAATTCGACTGGACTATATGGAGCTAAACACAAACCTTATATTGTTACAAGCGATGAAAACACTTCTACTGATTTTGAGTAACTTTTGAATCAAAAAGTTTGCGAAAAAACAATATAAAAACATCGTAATTCTATGGCTTAAGTTTGTTCTCTATGCTATGTTTTATAAAAGAATTGTTGATAAAATTCTGAGCCGAAGGAAAATGAAATTGATTTATAAGAGAAATTTTAAAATTAGCAAATATAAATGAAGAAAAGTTTGTCATGTAAAATAAATGTTTTGAGCCCATTTCTAATAAATTTTATTTTTTTATAGATTTGGCTGTATTTGTACGTCTGTGGCTACACGTATGTTGTTTCCTTCTGGCATCCATGCTCTTCGAAATACCTGTGTTGAACCTTTTAGATTTGTTCGGTGAGAAGAAAGTGAAAAAGAATTCAAGCATGACTCATTTGGACTGAAAAGTCAACCACTCGAAATTTTCCTGATGTCTATCACGAACACAATTTGTTTTAATAAAATAAATGCTTATATAAGAAATTGTAAAAGAGTAAACTTTTACTTTCAACTGTTTATAGATTGAATTGAGGAGAGAATAATAAGTTCTAATATTAATAAAAAAACGATACAATATTGATATTTTTTTGTTCGAATAGTTCATACCATATTTGTTATAAAAGGCTATTTCCATTAATAGTTATGTAGAAATAAACCAAAGGGATTCAAATGACATAATTATATTGTGGTAAATCCCAACGAAGCTGGTGATGACTGCCGCTGAAATTATGGCAACAAAGGCTGAAATTATGGGATCCCTAAGGTTGGATTTCAGAATCTGTTCTGGCAGACAGATACTAGATGTAACGTATGTTGTAGAGGTGTGGCGTGGTGAATCTTATGTGTGATATCAACAATAAAATATTCAACTAAAAATACGTTTTCCATACTTTTGAGTTTCAGCACTGTCTGTGTTTTGTAACTAAATAAATCATGATTCATTTTATTTATGTAAATTCACATTTTTTTGTTTACATCATTTCCGTCTCATGTCGCATTGCTTCACTGATAAGAGGAATTCATTTTAAATTCAATTGTAATAAAAATTGAGTATACGATTAAAAAGAGAGATAAATTGTATCTTTGACATTAATGAATATTTTATTTTCGTGGATGAGTATCCAGTTTTAGATCAATTAATACGTAAATAAATGTACTAATAAAAACAATTTAATGAAATAATTAGTTTCTGTCTTCAATCTCCTTGCGTGCAACCATCTCAGTGCTTTCTTTCTTGACAGAATGCCACAATTACTTGCAAATAATTGTGTTCTAAAAGCGTATGGCTTCTGTTTTATGATTTCCATTTTTTTGTTGTTATATGGAGTTGAAAAAAAAACATTCATTCCTAGGAATAAGTAAGAATTCTGTGTTCGGTCTACAAAGACAGGTCGTTGGGCTTATAGCTACCAAAAATGACGCACACATATGGGAGGGTGGGAACGTATATCTCGGAATAATTTTTTTTTTGAAATTTGAATAAATAAGAAATTACTTAATTTCTTATTAATAATTCAAGACAATTTAAAGAAGTATTTTAATTTCTTACGATAGTTTCTGAATTCATCATTTCACAAAACAATTTTCAACCCTTAGCACTCAAATGCTCACCGTTGCCTTTCAACAACATACCAAATTTTGTCTTCTAAAATCTTGAGAATAAGTCTGGAGCTCTAATGCCTTCGGTTGCCAATAGAAAACATACTGAAATTTTTATTAAATCAATTTGCAATATACAGATGGCAGCCTGAGAGCTGATAAAAAATAAAAATAAATTTATGTTTTTCATTTGAGGCTGTATCTTTTTAGCTGTGTTTGTACGCTTGAAAATACCATATTTTATTCTACAATGTCGAAGGAAGTTCCTTATTCGTATTATTATTTGTTAAAATTCATCTGTGTTTGACACTTTGGAATTTCTTCAAGGAATTGTTTTCTGAAATAAGCGAAAGTAACAAACTGATTTTTAGACATAAACCATACTTAAAGTAGAATAGGATTTCTTAAATTATTTTTACCATTTTTATTAAAGAAATGAGAGTCAAAAACATTTTAAAATCAATTTTTAAAACATCGGGCTTTTAAGGGTTAAATTTTAGAAACTTTTCATTCCAATAATACCGGTTTGGATTTCTACTATTTTCCTTTAATTCTTGAACCTTTAACAAACTTTTAAAATTAATTTTAATTATTATTTGGGTCAATGCATTGCACCAGGCAATGCACCCACTTCAATTGGAAGCTTTAGTCTCATAGGAATCTCGACTTCATCATTAGCCTTTGTCCATCTTTCAATAACCTATCTAATAACATAACGACTTGGTTATAAATTTTCTTTGATTGACTTCCTTTACAAATCTTATCTTTCAATTTAGCTAAAAGATCTTATGATGCTTGTAGTATGTTCACTGGTCTATTTTGTTTTACGCCTTCCCCGTTATAATTTCCCTATTTGAGAGTAATGGGAGCTTTAATACATTGTTTTAACATTCACATTTTATAATCTGCTTTGATAATCTCATCAGATATTTTATGTTTACTTGCGTTTTCTTTAATTCGTTTATACTAATCGCATATTTCTTCTGCGGATTCTATTATTTCATAAAGTTTTTTATTCGTTTCATTATTTAATTCCGTTGGTAAAGATTTCCCCTTTTCGTTGATAAAATACTCGTTTAAATCTTTTTTAATATTTAATCGAATAATTCCTTCAGTTTCATATTATATTCGCACAACACCTGAAGAATAGTTTAATTCTGCAATACTCAAAAATTCGTATTGAGGAGTTAAATACATATTATCTGCTAAATCTTTTATATCTTGCTCTTTTATAGCTTTTTCTTCAGTTATATCGTGTTCTTTTATTTCTTATTAGATTGGTTCATGATTTTTTTTAAAATACCTAATATCTCTCCTGCTCGTTCTTCTCTCTTCTTTGTCTAGTATTACTATTCGTATTAAATGTTTTAATTCTTGCTTCTGCTTTTTATCTATTTAATTTATTCGTGAAACATTGCAACAAACAAAAATTAATTTCCTGAAAGCTAGATAATAATTCACTACAATCAAATTAATTTTATTACAGAAAAAATAATTTATTTCGAGCAAATATTATTTTGCTACAAGCCAAAAAATGAACTAATAAATAAATAGAATAATACCAATCAAAAAGTGCAGTGAACCAGAATAATTTGAAGATCCAAATTTATCTGGTCATCTATTAAGATTATTAATTAAATCATTAGGTTCTGGAAAAACAAATATACTAAATTTGATTTATGATGATCTATTTGTTTGTGCTAAAGATCTAATTGAATCCAAATATTTTAACTCTTTAAAACCGAGGCGACTTTTTTCTTCTAGCTCCTTTAAAACCGGGAACTTTTGGGAGGAAGCGACATGAACTGGACTCTCCCAACCTGGGTTGTCATTTACCACACTATCCTACCCCATGTTATAACCTTCCCTTAAGGTGCACGGGAATGGGCTGCGGTTTGCAAGGATAATTGAACCCCCCTTATCTCCTAAGAAACCTCAGAACCTCACCTCCCATCAAAAGAAGCTAACCGCCTCAGACCGGCCTTCTTCGCTATTAAAGGGAAATTTTTAGAACGACCGGGACTGTCAGAGGGTTAAATTACAAAAAAAAATTATACATTAATTCAGGATAATGGAGAAAAAAACATTATAAAATTTAAAAAGAAAAGAAAAAGAAAACGTTATTAAAATTATATGAGAAGACAAAAAAGAACTTTTGTTTTCATCTGATTTAAATAAATATATCGCAGTTGTTAATTTCTTTTATGAAAAATTTAGTAAAAACAAAGATTTATTCATGAAAGGAAGAAAGAAAAATATATCCATTATATATTCATCGTAATCTTATCATTCGATTCCAATTATATTAGAAAAATTTAATTAATTTATTTTCCTCAATATTCAACCAACAGAAATTCAACAAATCATAAGAGAAATGGACGGTAAATTAAGCACAGAAGAATTTGATCATATATCTAAATAAATGTGTTCAAAATATCCATATGAGTTTTTATGGGTGATTTTTTCAAAATTGAGATATAGAGAAATTTCAATTGTTTATTAATAGATCTTGAAGAATATTTAGAAAAACGACTTTTCGTGTATGAGTTTTAGTTACTTTACAATTTTAATTACTTTCAAAAGATTAACACATCGTTATCGGACAGTAACCTTATTTTCAGCGGAACAGGATTGTCAGTTTTTGATTTTTTTACCTTTAAGAACTTTAAATTTAACATCTGAAGCTGGAATTGTTGAAATAATTAAAAAAATATTCAAAAATTTTTGAAAGAAAGGAAAAATACAGAAAAAATTATAATTGATTAGGCTAATGAAGTCTAAAGCCTTATCAGAGCAAGAAATATGTAAAAGAGGAGATTATTTAACATTTAAAGCTTTTGCCTGTTTAATAATACGTAAAACAAACATAACTGGAAGGATATAAATTTCCAGTTGTTAATAATTCCTAATTTCTTCCAAAATTAGTTGTCTTGCACTAATAAATAAAAGTGGTTTGCAAAAAGACATATTTTTGAAGAAATCGGTGATTTTGGATTTTTACATGGAAAATTTAACCCTTTCAAAATGGACCATCCAGACTATCAATATTGTGGAACATTTTCCAATTTGGAAGGAAGTTTAAAAAGAGGCGATTCAGTAAAAGAAAAGCAGAAAGGAGAAAAAGTAAAAAGAAAGTACAAAACATTTTCCTTAAGGTAAATTACACTTAATTACAAAAGATGATGTTTATCCTTATGATTACATTTTGGTTCTGAAGAAAAGTATAATGATAGTAAATTTCCAGACAAAAAGTAACTTTGTAATATATGGAAAGAATGTGATATATTAGATGAAAATTATAAACATGCAAAAAATACGTGAAAAGCTTTTAATATTAAAAATTAGGTAGAATATTTAGAATTATATGTAAATTCACAAATGTTTGAATATTTGTTAATATTTCTAAAAACTTTCGAGATGTTTGTAGGAAAACGTATCAATTAGATTCTTATTGATATTATAAATTTCCAAGAATTTCTTGGGATTCAATGTTACAAACAAAAGAAATTAAATTAAAATTATTAAATAATTATCATAAGATTTAAATGTGGGAAAACGCAATAAGTGACGGCCTTTCTAAATGCTGTAATAGATAGACAAAAACAAACAATAAATGTATGGAAATATATCATAAAAATATAAACTCAAGTTATCTCATGTATTTAGATACAAATAATCTCTATGGAAGAGCTAAGAATCAGTATTTAAATTATAAAGAATATAAATGGGGAAAATGCGATAAACCTTAGGAACGTATTATAGATTTAATTCAAAACACACCAGATACAATTTAGATTTTGGTTATAAAGGATGTCTTTTCTAACAGTGAGCAAATAGCTAGTTTCTAATTAATCATATACTTTCAATCGTAAATTTGCTTTAAATGAAGAAGATAATTGTTTTTATGTTGTTTGAGTCCATAAATGCTCTGCTAAAAAATTTACGGAGTCTAATTTTTATGCAATAGTATCTAGATTTTCTAGATTTTTAATCTCCAAATGGCGCAGGTATTACAAAATCTTTAATGTAATTACATTTGAAATGAATTTCTCTTCTTAGTGCGAAATGCGAAATGAAGCAATGCGACAATAGAGGGAAACAATATAAATAAAAAATGCGAATTTAAACATAAAATGAAACACGCTTTATTGAGTTATAAAACACAGACATTGCTGAAACACAAAAATAAAATCATTCTCGATATCCTGTGATGTCATCTGTATTCGTTGGTTTATTTGTACACAATTATGAACAACATCTGTTTATATGAAACAACTATGGTATGAGCTATTCGAACAAAAGAATGAGCAATATACTGTAACCATTTATTTATCAATATTGCAACTTATTCTTATCTTCACAATTCAATCAATAAACTGTTGAATGTAAAAATACATTCTTATTACAATTTCTCAGATGCTCATTTACTTCATTAAAACAAATTATTTTCGTGATAGACATCAGGAAATTTCAGTGGTTGAATTTCAGTCCAAATGAGTCAAGCTTGGGTTCTTTCTCACTTTCGTCTCACCGAACCAATCTAAAAGGTTCAAGACGGGCATTTCGAACAGCATCGATGCAAAGAAGGAAACAACATATGTGCAGCCACAGACGTACAAATAAAGCCAAATCTGTAAAATAAATAGAATTTAGTAAAAAAGGGGCTCAAAATATGTTTTTTTTACATTGCAACCGTTTTCTTGATTTACAAGTTCTTATGAAGTGAAGCGAAATGTAACTGCCACTAGACGGCACTGTTGTGATGTCAGCATGGGAGCTGACTTATGTAATCAGAATTACTTGTGATCTCGGCGGCATCCGAAAGTTTTATGTGTTTCTCTGTGTTCTGTGTCGTCCATTGTCAATAAACGTATAGTCTGACCACGGATTCCGAGACTACCTCTTTTGGACGATTTCACAACGAATAGGAGTGCCAGGCAATGAGTCATATGAGCGTATTTCCGGAGTTCCTGGTTAGATCACGCTCAGCAAAATGTAAACATTACCCTTCCATTCTTCACTTTCCCCCTATTTTGATGAAAATAACTCCGAACGGCGCATGCGCAAAAGCGCGGAAGGCTTCCGAATCCTTTGCTACAAAATATGTGTCTGAAAAGCTTTCTACTGTCTCTCCGCCACGAGAACTGTGGCCGCCAAATTGTCTAGTTTAGTCTGCGGTCGCTATAACAACTGGTTATGCTAGGGAAGATCCATTTCGAATAGGAGGAATCCAACGGAAGTCGGAGTTTCTTTATTCTTGGCGCCAACTTGCGGCTGAACACATTTGAATGAACTTCTACCTACTAGAAATGGATTCTTCCTACGATAGCCTGTTTCTATAGCGACCGCCGTAAACTAGACAATTTGTCGGCGACAGTTTTCGTGGTAGACAGACAGTAGCCTTATTTCGGCCAAAGTCACTCACCATCTGGTAGATGAAGCCCCATAATATTTCAGAACTTCCATTCTATGTTAATTAATTTTCGAACACAAGTAGATGAATCATTTTTGTTCTTTTAATTTCTCTTCTAAATCAATGTCAGTTTCACTTTGGGCAGAATTTTACAGTAAACACAGGAAATTCCTTCATAAACCCCGAATCGAGCAAAAATTTAAGGTAATGGGTTTAGGTTTTTAAATAAATCTTATTATCAACATTTTTATATAAAAGTTACTGAAAATCAGTCGAAGTATTCTCATCCCGAATTTGCAATCTAAGCTTTTTTGTTTTGTTTTGTTTAACTCCATAGTATGGAAAAAGAATTGATTAACTTTTATAACACTATTTTATTATTTTACAATCAGAGTTGTGTAAATCTATATAAATGAATGTAAGGAATACTGGAAAATAATTTTAAAAATTAATGCTTAAATAAAATATTTAATTAAAATTAATTATTTAAAAGTAGGTTTTTGTTGAAATAAAACTGCTTTATTGAAAATTTGTTTGCTTTAAATTTAAAATATAATAAATAAAAATTATTCAATTAATTAAAAAATTATTCAAAATTGATTTTAAAAATTCAAATGTCTGAATCACTACGTGCATCACAGAGATGTTCATATATAAGAGCTAGGATAAGCGTTGAATGATGGTAAACTTTTTTGTCCATTATTTGCAATTTAATTTGTGTTCTCCTTCTCTCCAGATATTTTTGGATTTGATGAATGTCTATTAACTCTATCGATACGGGAACGCCCAAACGTCCCTTCAAGCAAAAGACGTTGGCCGTCCGAAACGTCCGAATATCATTCTGAAATTTCCACCCCCTTTCTTTAATTGTGATCGATTCCACACCCGCGGCGCGTGCTTTTATCGTTAGAGTGTCTCTCCCAGATGTGCTTGGGGAAAAGGATGGTTTTCTTAGAATTCGGACAGTGCCAGGTGTCATTGTGGTTTTTGAGGGAGGAAGTAAATTTCCCTTATCTTTGATATAGAAGCTCGCACGTTCCCATATTTTGAGGTCTCCTTATTCCAATGACCTTAGGAATCAGAAGGTTAAAAAGAACTTGTGTGAAAAATAGTTAAATTCTAGTGAGTTCATTAAGTAAGATTTAATTATCGTCAATAGTTCAGTAATAATTATGTTGAATTGATAATATAGTGCAAACTGGAACCAGATTTGTAAAATAGCGGATTTATAAATTTTTTAACATAACTGCGAAAAGGAGTAGAAAGCTGTACAAACCATTGATATATAACTGAAATCTATAAACTCTTGAGATTGAAGGCTTAATCTTCCCAAAAGGTGTGGATGAATCAAGTATGCGCAGTAGGATAAACGAGAAAGAGGAAGGAGGAACTTCCACGATAAACATTTATTGAGGATCTCTAGGAATAAACAAAGGATGAGCTGAAATTTAGGCATATTATTAAATATACAATACACACTGAAAATTAATCTTGCTATCAAGGATATTTATTTATATTTTAAATTATTAACTCAGTTAAAAAATAAACTAATCGCTATTATCATTTCATTCTCTCAATACGAAGATGAAGAATCAGTGAATGCCTTCTAATATTTTGCATATTTCAACTATAATGGCCTTTATGCATTTATAGGAGCAGATTTTCAGTACCATTCTTCAATTCTAAAACAGTTATTTCCTTCAAGTTTTATACAATACAATAAATATGTTGCATCATTATATTTAGTAAAATAAAAATAATTTTCATATTTTTCATTTGTTTACAACCCTTGGATTAAAAACAGAAAAGGTAAAGCTTGTGATGCATGAGATTAAAGGTTTTTGCTTCGTTTGATATAGAGGGAATTTATAGAGGACAAAATTAAAGATTTGATCAGAATAATAACATTTCTTAATATTAAATAAAATCCCTTTCGACAAGCTGGAAGGTAAAGGTAGATTCCTTTATGTTAGTGTTACAAAAATTATGAAATATTACATATTGATCAATACAGACATAGCCAATTACTTTATTGTTTCCGCACATTGCAATATTTACGTCGTGATTCTGTGTTTTCATGACATTTAATTTTTTACTATATGAAGGTTTTATTATTCTACTCAAAAGGTTATGCTAGATTTATTAGTCAATACATACTATTGAAAGCAGTTTATCCCTGAAGCTATTTTATGATAAATATACGGTATAATTCCACTACCATATAAGCTATTTTGTGAAAACCCCTTGGATATTGATCAATGGAAGTCAAAATTGAATTAGTACGGACAAAAACAAACCTTTTATCTTACTTTTGTGTTGTGATCAAATATTTTTCTTCCTGTCGCTATTTAGAAACAACTCAGTGCATCAATTAATTTCAGATATAGCAGCAACAACTTTGAATCTCCTTGTATATTTTTGATTAAATATATATATATATATATATATTAACAAAAGAAAAATATACAAAACTAATTTTTTAAAAAGAGAGAACAATCAAAAAATAAATAGAACGCTTACGTAAAGGATGCGTCTTCAACAGGGAAATCCCTTATGAGCGTATAGAATTATTTATCGGTGTTTTCTACACTAGCGTAAGCCTAATTGCTGAAAAAAGCTTGTTTCCCTGCAGCACCGAAAAAGCAAAGAAAACATTTACGTGTATGGATAGAAAAACAACAGAAACAGCGTCAGGAAAATTCAAATCATACTCAAAACAAAAAGAAGAGAAAATTTTTGTTTCTGTCTAGAGGAACGCATTCGCTCCTCTAGAGTTTATCGCTGCAATCTTTCTGTATTCCTTTTAGCATTTGCTTACAGCCTGATCAGTCTTGGACAGTTTCTCGCTGTCTTTGATATGCCTTCCCTGTGATATGCCTTTTTTGTTCTTCCGTTTCGAAAGTTTTGATTTGCGTTCTGTTTGTAGCTGAAGATTTACCAAAGAAAGTTCGTTTCTTTAGAGGCATGATTCAAAATTTCCCTTATGTATGGAGGCGCAGGAAGAGATGACAGAAGATCAGTAACATAATGATAGATTGATCTGATTAATAATATAAACTTAAGAAAACGTTGCCAAAAATATATATTGAAACATGAAAGCAAAATAAGCTCCGTAATAATTAAAATATCAAAAGGCAAAGAAATAAATTTATGCAAAAATTAGTAAATTTAATCTTGGAAACAATGATATATCGTCTCGTGTGGCAATAATCATTACGAAAATAAAATTTCGTCTATTGCGACATGAATTATAATGGAGAATAAAATCACGCAGAGAGATGTTTGAAAAAGAAAGGTACTTCGGCGAACTTAAAGAAACAAAAAAAAATACGTTAAAAATAGGAAAGTTAGAAAGCAATTCTAAATTGCACTTATTAGAAAGAGAATATTCTGCAGATTACAATGATAAACATGTTATATTTCTCTTATGAAAATATATCGGAAATAGGCAAAAAAGTCTATATTTGCCATTAAATATTAAACAAATAGAAAAAATAATTTAAATTTAAAAATAATTTTTACAGTGGTAGCTCCCACTTATACTAATCCATCTCCACGCCAAATTTGGTTTCGAAGCGGCAAAAAGCCTGGGTGTGAATAGCGGAGATGAAAACGGACAAACACACAAATAAAAAACTCTTTTTTTTCATTTCTCAACATTTCAAAGAAAACTCAACTTTAATGACTTCAGCTGTAACCTCATTTCCTTTTTCTTCTGATCTCTCTATCCTTTGCACTCTGACCATTACACAATTTTTTTTAATTTTTAAAAAAAGATATAAAAGATATATATATAACACAAAATTTAAAAAATGATCTCAAGGACAAACCTTTCACTAGAAAATTATTAATTATCTATTTCATAAACCTTCATTTAGAAAATAATGGAAATGAAAGACTTTTATTTATTGTTTGGAAATGGAATCACACAATAAATAATAATATTCAAATTACACTCATAAAAGTACAAGAAATTAATTTCTTATTAATCGTAAACTGTATTATTTAATTACATAAACTTCTCTTTAATTCTTATTGGATAAACTATTACAATATATCCAAACTGTTTCGTTATTCTTGCTAATGTGCGAGAATTAAATTTCTTTTTCAATTTAAATATTATACAAACCCGATTGTCCAGTTAAGCACAAATAAATCATCCAAGCCAAGCCACAAGAAAAAAGCAGGTGTTTTGTACCATTGTAGAGAGCTTTAACCATTAATATCTCTTCTCTTTTATGAAGGGAGAAGAAACAGATAAACATGAAAATGGCTGTTATAAACCATCCGGAACACAGAGTCATCTGTAATAAAAAACGTGCATTTAGTTTCCGACAAGAATTTAGATTAAAGCATAGCAAAGATATAATAAAACTCAAGATGCGATCGTATTTGGAATTTTCAATGAATGAATGATTGTACAATAAATGGAAGCGTAAGTGAGAATCTCATGTGACTGATCAAAAATTCCCTTCGAGCTTAATAAGTTTTCCTGTCAGGTAAATCCAAAATCTATGTTTTACCGTTAAAGTCCCAGTGTTACCTCTAATGCCTGTTGTTACTGAAAATGTTATTAAATCAATTTACAAGATATATAAGCAGCCTGAGTGCTGATTAAAAAATTTAAATAAATTGATCTTTCTTATTTGAGAATGCATCTTTTTTAGCTCTGTTTTTACGCTTGAGAATGCATATTTTATTCTATAATGTTGAAGGTATCCTTATCCGTATTATTATTTAATCAAATTCATCTACACTCACTTCCAAAAGTTAAGCACAAATCTTAACATGGGAAAATTTTGGATTTAATATGAATACTATGGTTAGCAATCAGTTGCGGAGAATCGTGGGACATACTATCGTCGTAACTCACATTTTACAGTGAAGATTCGGTCACGAGGAGAATTAGGGTGGCCACCAGAAAGGGATGAAGGCGAAAATAGAGTTTGACCTATCTTGTTCCACAGAAAGCTGGTAACGAGATGTAGCATTTATCAATGGTTATGTTTGATCTGCATATTATTTACATGCATTTTCGTAAACACAGCACAAATATTCGGGAAGATATAAAGGCTTTCTTAAAAAATCCCAAATTTTCCAGCATGTTTTTTGCTTATAACATGCAGAGTTTTCCACCAAATTGTGCGAAACTTACAGAATTCTTGGCAATATGTAAAAGAAGTATTGTATTAAAATTTGAATAAAAACATTTCAATATTACAGGAAATATAAGCATTTGTAGTAAATAATTTTTACTGCGCATGTGCGAAATGTAGCATAATTTTTTTCACATGTTCAGAGCCAGCTACAACTTATATAAAAATTTCAAGTTCAATACCATTAGTATTCAGAAAGATATAGGCATTGCAAGAGCTGAATTGCTTTTATTCTCTAAGAGAAACAAAATGATGAAGGTTTTTTAGCTTCTCTTAGAGTGTACCGAAATTCCTCAAGTTGCCATGCCGATATCTTTATGAATACTAATGGTATTTAACTGGAAGTTTTATATAAGTTTCCCTATATCTCTGGCTCTGAAGATGTGAAAACAATTATGCTACATTTCGCACATGCGCAGTAAAAAATTATTTATACTACAAATGCTTATATTTCCTGTAATATTGAAATGCTTTTATTCAAATTTTAATGCAATGCTTGTTTTTTATATTTCCAAGAACTTTGCAAGTTTCGGACAATTTGGTGGAAAACTCTGCATGTTATAAGCAAAAAACATACGGGAAAATTTGGGATTTTTTAAGAAAACCTTTATATCTTCCCGCATATTTGTTCTGTGTTTATGAAAATGCATGTAAATATTATGCACATCAAACATAACCATTGATAAATGTTGCATCTCGTTATCAGCTTTCTGTGAAACAATCTTCACTGTAAAATGTGAGTTACGACGATAGTATGTCCCACGATTCTCCGCAACTGATTGCTAACCATACTATTCATATTAAATTCAAATTTTTCCCATCTTAAGATTTGTGCTTAACTTTTGGAAGAGAGTGTATGTTTGGCATTATAGAAGTTTATCAAGGAAATTTTTTATGAAATAAAGTCCAATGTTGTCAGTCGGTAATTAAAAGTTTTTTACCCGTAAACCATATTTAATACAAAATAGGTTTTTTAAATGTAATTTTCCCATATTTTATTCAAGAAATAAAGGTCAAAAATCATTTAAAAACTACTTTTTGAGAAATCGGGCTGTTAAAAGTTAAATAAATTCTTTAGTTAGAGCTAAAACTAATTAGTTAATTGGAGGAAAATTAAATTAGAAATTGTGGACCAACGAATCCATGCAAATCCCTTCAAACTCCCATCACTGGTAACTGTGATTCTGGTAACAAAATGAATAGATAATGAGTTCAAGATAATTTTTTTAACAAAAAACACATTATTTAATTTGTATTATGTAAGAGTACCACACATGAAAAAAGCGACGACTTCACATGGCATTACTTTCATATTCTTTGCTTCATTTTTTAATTTTATTTAATCTTTTCTACACTCTCCAAAAAACTCTGTTCTTTTAATGTAAACTCTTTGATGATTTTCTCTGTGGGTGTTATAATTTGGAATCTACATAGCAAGTTAGACAGGCAAACCCCACATTTATTTTGCAAATGCTTCTTACTCAGGATGAGACTGCTATATATTTCTTCAAGTCAAATTCCTGTCGAGAATCAAGACTGAATATTTTCGTAGAAATATGAAATTTTACATCAGGATGCAGAATATATGATGGAATTAGCGTTCAGAAATTTTGGTCTTAGTCGAATCTTATAATAGTTTTTTCTTTGCTTATGGGGTTTTAGGAACTTTAACTACCAAAAAGCAAATAAAAAGTAGTGAAAGTGCGGCTATTTATAAAGTAACAAATACTTAAAGGATTTAATAGATGCTATACGATAGTTACGCAGGAAAGGTTTCTTCGTGAACATGAATTATAAAATCAATTGTAATAATTTTAAGAATTACAAATCTATATATAAGGTAAACTAATTATGTTATATTGTTTCAAGTTGTCGAACACGAATTTCGATTGCGCGCAGGATTTTATAAAATCCAAGCAATTCATGCAAACACACGTTATGAAAATTCATTCCGAAATAGCATAGCTTGAAAATCATGTGATTTGGTAAATATCCAGATAAGTTTAAATTATTTTTATGTTGCTAAAATATGGTAAAACTTTTCTCTTTAAACTTATGAGCAAGATACCAATAAAGAAAAAAACATGATGCCTAATGCTTTGAATTTAAAAAATATTCTTCATTGCATTTATGTAAACATAAATGGAAAATTTCATAGTGATATGATAAGCAACATTTTTAAAATCCTGCCTGACAAGCTCTGTAAATGCAGTTTTGAGATATAAGCATTTAAAGTAAAAAATAATTTACCGAGCATCTATATGTCTTGAGATGGCGTTTGACTGCATCTTTTAAATTATTTAAAGTGCGAACTTGTGTAGTGTCTTAAAATGCTCAGAATAATTTAAGTTTTCAACATAAAAAATCTAAAAAATTTTATAGCGTCCTGGAGCCCCTTAAAAGAAACAAAAAAATGTCGGATTCTGCCGATGATCTAGGATGAAAATAAGAGATTTCTTGCTCAATCTCAGATTCAAAACATATGTACACATTGACATTTTCTCCTTTACTTCGATCGTCAGTTTTGTAGTTCTTACTGAAATTAAGTTTTAAAAAATATATAAAGTTTTCCAACGTTACTTTGTATTTCAGCTTTTCCCTTGAAAAATAAAACTGACCGTGGAAATAGTATAGATTAAACTGAATCAAAATTATGATTCTAATGAAAATCGCTGAAGAATATGCATTGCTCTGTATTTCCACGTGCTTTTTCCACTTACAGAACAGCATGTCCTTGCAGTATTTCTGTATCAGATTCACATGAAATTATGGTGTCGATGGCAATTTTGACGTTTTTGAATTACTTTTATATCAAAACATTAAAGTTTATTTCGCATTAATTCTCATTTTTTATACAAATAAATATTTTAGTATTCTGAGCAAACTAAGAATCTTAAATTTAACAGTATAATTGCTGAGTTTAATTAAATATATTTAAATTATTTGATTCCTCTTCTGAGGATAATTTTGAATTTTTTTCATCGCTCGAAGGCTAGAACACGATATGACAAGTACTTGCATATTTAGAATAAACTTCATTCATTAAATGAAATATTATTTTTAAAAGCAGAAAACAACAGAATATAAATTTTAAAATATGATTAATACTAACTGCACTATTCCTGGTTGAACCCTTGTTGGAGATTTTCTTATGCAAATAATACGCTAGTAAAATTGCAACCAAATAGGGACTTATTCTTGTATAAGGCTTCTGATATACTAAATCAAAATATTCCCAAAGTCTGAAATGTAATAACATGAATGATTTAAAATAAGCTATTAAAAATGCAGTTTTGATAATTTGCTATAATCCTTAAATTATGTTAATGATGTAATTCGTCTGTTTTTATAATTGTTCTCGATTTACAGACATTAAAATTGTATTTTAAATAATATGAAATTGAAATTATGCATATTTTACTTATTAAGTATCATTTTCAAATCATCCAATTGAAATTCCATTTGGGAAGGACCGTCTATCAAGTTGTACTCATATGTTAACACGAAAGAAATGATACATGATCCACTGATACAAGCGAATATCAAAGTGTATCCAAGCCGTGGCCACCTGTAAAACATAATTTAAAAAGATAAATATTATGCATTGAAATTAATTTATGAAAGTTAAAGATTTACGGCAAATTGTTTCATGAACTTCATCTGCTTAACACTCGCATTTCTTAATTTCAAAATTTCCATTAAAATAGTATGCGTTTGGTAGATTTGCGCTATTATCAGTGCAGTTACACCTAGAAAAGCACTTTCTTTCAAACAGAATTTTAGATTCAAACATTAAAGTCCTTCAGTCAGGCAAGATACGTTAAGCATTATAGTGATCAGACAATAGTCAAATTCTTGACAATTAGGTAGGTGAGCCAAAGGTGGCCAGGGTCCCTAAGGTGCCCCCCCCCCCCGAAAGTGGAATAAATTTCATTTTTAATGACAACATGGTGGTACTGCATTGTAAGTCATGTATCTGCATTGCACGGGGCTCAATTTGAAGAGATCACCTTGATCGGCCGCCATTGTATGCAGTGATTTCACTTTTGAGGAGTAGTCGTTCTAATTTCCAAAGAAGAAAGTTCCTGTAAGAAGTTATTTTAATGTACATGTGTTTAAATTCTTAGAAGTTTGAGATATGATACGTTTTCTGAAAGCTTATTTCTTTCTCTTTAACCACATTTACTTCAATTCCAAATTTATTATGAAAGTTTTAAGTCGTGCAAATATGGAATTCAATGAGGTAATGGTAATTTTCAAACTTTCTACTTAAATATCTGAAAAACTTATTACCATTTATTGTTAAATTTATAACAGTAAAAGCTATATTTTATATTTAATTATTGAATGGTAGTTATAGTTTTATTTGCATATCAGAAAAATAGGACGAAATTTAAAAGAAACTTTTGTTAATCCTTTGCCTAGTTATTGTTATAAGTATATATATATATATAAAATACATAACAATAAAAGATTTTCGGAAACAAAATTACATATAAACACAAGAAAATTTGCAAAAACCCATTTTTGTCTTCTTTTTGTATGTTTTTTGTTTATTATATATATATATAAACCAAAATATAACTTGTTATATATGAACATACAAAAACAAAGTAAACAAGACATATCAAGATGCAAATCATAAACTAATAATTCATTAATTAAGCAAAACAACCAAATCTTAAACAAAATCTGAAGAATTGAAAATTCCATAGCTTCTAAGAACAAAAGCTAAGTTTAAACATTAGATGTTAACATGTAAAATAACTCTGCTGCTATCAACAATATTGAAGAAGGCAATCCAAGTATATGGAGTTTTCAACAATTAAATTAGTTGCTTGGCTGTTTATATATATATATATTATTTGTTTAACATTACACATTGTTCTAATAACATTAAACATTTTTCTTTATTTTTGTATTTTGTAATTTTTTCCTTGTAATTAAATACTTACTTTTAATTGAACATTGTAATACTCTTCTAGAAGTAAATATAATTTTCCGAGTGTTTTTTTTCATATTTTAAAAGTGATTTCATTATATGGGCCACCTTTGGAACACTATGAACACTATGCGCCAAAGGTGGCCCACCAGCTGCAATTTTGAAATTGCATTATAAAAATAATCAAATTTTCTTTTACAAAGAAAAGTAGACTTGATATGTGTTAGAGATAAGTGTAAAGTGTTACAAAAAATTCAGCCACACACACTTAACCAGAAAATTATGAAAAATCCTCAAAGCTTAACTATAGCCACCTTTGGCTCACCTACCTTACTTTCCTTTAGTAAGATGAATATTCTTATCTCCAAAATTAAGGGTAAATATTTTTTCCCAAAATTGAAAATTTAAAATGAAGTTTGCTATGAAAAACGCTACCTTTTCATATTAAACTTCTTTCTTCCAATACTGAGTTATAATTGTAAATTTTATACCTTAATACATTTATCCAGAATTTTTGTCATAAAAACTAATTGCAGAAATTTTGACATTGCTTTTAGGTGAGGAGGACACGAAACACACAGGATTGCTTACTTGAGCGTTTTTTCTTATTGCTGCATATACGCTTTAATATCTTCGTAATTTACCTTTATCTTCTTCCTGTCAAATTTCGCAATCTATATTTTTATGGGGATTTCGTATTCGAAAGAAATGAATACAAAATCTATGTTTTAAATTGAATGCCTGAAAACAATGCGCTTAAAGATTAAAACAAAATAAATCATGCTTTCATTTTCAGACATTTGAAAGATTCTACAATGTAATTAACAGTCATATGAACCTGGCTGTGTGAGCTCACAAACCGAACATATTCCCTAGTTTACATGCGCTTATTCCTTAGTTTCTTGCTCACTCCCATACTTCGTATCGGACTTATAGCATACCTTATTAAGGAAACCATGAATAAAGGGCTAATGATATAAAACTGCATGTCAGCTGCCAAGTACCAACACCAAGCCAGACACTGAAACAATGAAATAATTCAGTAATTAGGAATTTCATCGAAAATGTAAAACGGAAACTAAATGAATCAACTCGGAATTAAATCTTATAAACGTACAGAAGCAGGATAAAACCGGCTTAGGGGGTACCGATTTTACAACACAAATTTATTCTCATTTTAAACGTTCCTATTAGAGATAATTTTCCTTTTTTATAATATCGTAATATGTCAAAATTTTACTCGTTCCTTTTAGATATAATTTTCCTTTTTTATAATATTGGAATAGATCAAAATTTTAAACGTTCCTATTAGATATAATTTTCCGCTTTTATGATATTGTAATATATCAAATTTTCAATGGGCATTTCTCTTTAAACTGGTATATGAAACCTTCGGGAACTAATCACCTGCTAAGTTGTAAAAATTAATTTATTAATAAATAGTCGCAGATGCTTAGTTTCCCTTTTTGTCGCGGTAAATGGGCATTCCCTTCCTAGAACTTAGCAACAGAAAAAGATAACTATTTTAGATTCTGGGGTGTTCTTTTATTATTTAAAAATATTTAAGTACTGTTTGTATGGTTGAAAATTGAAAAATTTGATAAATCTATTGCAGTTGTACACTTACCTCTACTTCGGCTGTAGACAGATAGCATCTTAAATATTCTCAAATTACTTACAATGAGGAAGATTTTTAACTTTATTTGATCCTTTATCTATCATTCTGTGTGCATGCATATGTGTCTCCGTGTGTGTGAAACAGCAAGAAATTATTTTTATGAATAATAAGAAATGGGGAGATTCAGCAAATCTCAGCTGCCTTGAAGTTAATTTTAAACAATAAAACTGCCAAAACAATACTGACAGATAAGATTAATCCCAAGAAGATTGTAAATTAAATTGATGAACATGAACTACTTTGAAGTATTTGAACTTCAGCTGATATTGGCAATTAGATGTGTCATATCGATTTAAATTCCGTCGGTCCTTTTCAAAAATTAATCTTCATTACATCAAAAAATTAATTTGATTGAACACTCGTAATTGATTTACCTTTGTCCTATCTGGTTTTAAAATTATTAAAATGACGCTGAAGTTAATTTTAATCGGGACTGGAATGTCCTACCAGCTTCACAGCAAAGCGAAGATGTTAATGTAAATGAGCCTAAAAAAGTTATTTATATAAAAAGTAAAATATAAATGTATAATATCTCTATTAGCACAAAAAATACTTAAATACTAAAAAAATACTAAATACTAAAATTTTAAGATACTAAAAAACAAAATAAAAACTATAAAAAAACTATATAAAAAATACAAAAAATTCTTAGGTTTTTAGTTAGTGTATCCCTCACTAGATGGAGATAGGTGCGCACACCTGTAAACAAAATTTACTTTTTTTAGCGTCGTTTCATTTTATAACAAAAAGAGGTAAGATTTTTATAATTTTTTTCAGACTATGTTAAAAAGACTGTTTTGAATTTTTTCTTTTCGGACAAATATTTTCTTTATTGAATGGCTTCCAATTTTTTCCGGAATAGGTTCAGGCCACAGGGGAAAATTTAATTTCGCCCTTAAAGTCGTTTTTCCTCGACATAGAACCTCTTCTAATTTTGTATCTGAATGGATGGTGGCCTCTCAAGAAATCACCCATCGGATTCTTCTTCCTCCTCGTTCTTTTTCATTCGTTTTTGTTAAGCTTATTGTATTTTGAACTCTGTCACATTTTTAACTTTCCTTAATTTGTTTTAATATCTTTGCCTATTAGCACAAGATATTCTACGATATTTCCACGATGTTTCTACGATATTCTGAATGCCGCACAACATCGTAAAGATATCGTATGAATATTGTAGGGCATCTTATGCTAACAGGGATACCTTTTCTTTCAACACGAATGTTAAATATTCTTTAACGCCATCCTATTTCGTAATGAATCTTCATATTACAGTGAAGAAAATCTATAACGTATTTAAGGAAAGTATATGTTTTCTTCGATGTGTTTTATAAAAAGTAGATACAGATATTTTATGTCAACACGCAAATGAAATATCTATATGGCTAGCTACGTTTTTAAGTTATCGTGCTCACAGAGATAATACGTGCTTAAAGGTATACACGTTTCAGAAAATTAGATAGAGTCGGAAATCCATTCAAACCTCGAAGTCAAACTTTTTTCGCAATTACAGCACATTGTTACGTGTACTTCCTATCTAGAGAAAAGAGTGCAAAGCAATTTAAAAAGACCAATGATATAATGAAAGTGATGTGAATTTCATTACGAGAATAGAAAGTAATTGAATAAAAAGGTTTAAAGAATCGTTTCAAACTGTATGAATAAACTCTGAAGTAAATCAAATGGTATGATTTGAAAGGTAGTTTCACGAAATTTTTGCATTTCTGAGAAGTTTCTTGGTATGAAGGGAATTATTGTCACTTTGTTTTTATTCAGTTGAATAGATTTCTAAACCTTGAAAAAATCGCCCTCTGGCTTCTTGATTTTCAAACATCAAGGCATATTTTGCCCAAATTTGATCGTTGAAGATCCGAAAAATTATGATGTAGAACTTCCATACACCCTCTTAACTCGTCAGCACAGCCTGGGGTCTTTTTGATCCTACCCTATCTCTTCTCTTAAGAAATTCTGGGAATTTCTATAACCTTTCCCATGTTACTTCCTGCACCTTCATGGGGGAGCTAGAAGAAGATAAGAGCCTCAGTAACCGGTAAGATTGGGGTTATCCCTTTTCATTGGGAGGCTTCGGGTCAAATTGACCCGTGCGAGTGCCAGCGTTTCGGATTCATTTAACGTTATGGATATGACAGGTTACGAACGTGAACGGCAGAGAAGAAAAAAAAACAGAAAAGGTATGGAAGAAAGGATATAAGTTCATCTTTCCTTTTTCGTATTAAAAATTGCATTTGTGCCTTAAATACAAGTTATTTGTACGAAAAAATGTTCTTGTTCTTTTACCATATTTTATTTGTGTACAAATTGCCAATAAGGTAAGGAGTAAGTGTCGAACAATTCGGGGTCAAAATGACCCCGCGCGAGTGCTAATGTTTCAAAAATGGATGCGTGTGCTGATGGGTTAATTCAGCTCCTCTCTCTCCTAAGTCTCTCCCCGTAATTCATCCTTTTCTACTATTATTAAAGAATGCAAACTATATGTTCAATATGCCGAATAAATATGTGTAATGGATTCTAAGATTTTTATTTTCCAAATACCTTTGAAGAGCACATAATTTGATTATGCATATAAGTTAAAACCACAATATAACGACGGAAAATATTCTTCAGAAAAAAGCAGTTTGTAAATATTATCGAAAACGATGTAGGTAACAACCATCTTGAAATATCTGCATATTTTAATAATAAAGTAGAGTGAGTTGAATTGAAAATAATATTACACACACACACATTACTGTAATTGTAATTTTTAAATTTTTGACACATTCAAATGAACTATTTAATCTTAATTGTTTTCATACCTGTTTAGCTGATTCTTTGAAATTATTGATATAAAGTGGGTACCACCACCAATCTTTCTGGCATATTGGGTTTGTGTCGTAAGTGGGCCATAAGATTCCAGTTCCCGTGTAGGTAAATAAAGTAGTATTGAATCCTAGCACAATCATATGCACAGGTGTCAACCTAAGAGAAGATTTTTAAAAATAAAATGCTTATTCATATGTTATTTTAAACTAAAAATAAAATATTAGCGAGATGAAAAATATTTTTAAATCTAATTTAATGTGAAAAATTTAGTAATTGTGAGGTATGTTCGAAATCCAAAAGTGTTCGATTTTAAATATTAGTAAGGAAAACCTTTGTACTATGAATTATGGTGAATTTATACTGACTGTATATACAGTATTTAGAACTGATATAAAATCTTTAATACTGAAGTAGTAGACTTCCTTAATCCTGGTCCCCTGCGAGATTTTGAAATTTGAAAAATTATTAATGTTTCAAGTACGAGTAAAAATTATCCATAATTTAGGATACAATATAACAACTTTTTCAAATAAATTTTCCAGTGCATTTAAAACATGATGAATTTGTTATTGCTACAAACTTAGATTTAACATTTTGACTGTTTATCATCAAAAATATACATGAGGAAAATTGCTCTTTAAGAAGAACTTGTTTGCAGAAAATGTTATAACCAGTTTATTCTTAGGAATGGAAAAAAATACATTGATAAAACATGAAAATGGTTTGAATAATATTTATGTATGTTTTTTGGTATATTATTGTCATTTATTTTCTTAAATATTAAATAACTTAAAAATAATAGCAAACAATTAGTTTTTTAAATACCAGTAAAATTGGCAGATTGTAGAAATAAGTAAAAACACTTATTCTAATGTCAAACTCTAATCAATGCACTGAACAATTGCTTACTTATTTAGTCAATGCAAATTTCCTAATCATTTGTCATTTACCTGTGAGACAAGCTAGTAGATTTATTGAGTGTGCTTTGTGTCCGTCTTTGAAGAAATATGAGTCATGCTGTTTTTGTCAACCGCTTGACAGAATTTCGCGAACCAGTCTTGTGCATATAATTACTGAACTATTCTAATTACATCTTTTGTGGTGTAGTTTATTTTAATTAATGTTAATTTTCGGCAAATAATTCCCTTATTTTGTGTTAAGACACTTAAAAATTTTCTTTGTTGTAATTCGTTGTTTAAACTTGCACAAAACTGTTTTTTTCTTTTTATTCACTTTTGAACTCTGGACAGCTAGCTTCCTTTTTTAACTGTATACAACCCCTTTGCAGACTACGACCTTTTTCTTTCCTCTTTTACTGTGTATACTCCCCCTTTCCCTGGAGAAACGCACGCGCATCTTGAATCGCTGTAATTGCTTTTTGAACCCTCGTTAAGCTTGAAATTAAAAATTGTTTCTGTGGTCCTTCGCTCTTTTGTGGAAAACGGTTTGAACCTTCTTTTCTACGAGGGCCAATTTCCTGTTTCCACCAATTTAATGACTCTTTGACAATAAGTTTGTAACGGGCCACCCAAATTTTACTGTCCTGACGCGACAAATTGTCTGTTTTCACACAAAGACCCTTATTCGAACCCTGATATTGATTAATTACCCCTTGGAGGTGTCAGGGCAATACCTACCCTTTTTTCTGAGAAACCTTGACCTCCAATCAGAAGAGTCATAGCTTCCCTTATTGGCTATCTGCAAGTCTCTGGGGCGTGCACAAGGGGTTGCTGGTCCGTTGGCGAGTTTCTGAGGACTGTTTGGCGTCTTGGCGCAACTAAATCAATTTTGGTTTCTATGCCTTGCCAATGGAAAAAGATGACCTTTGGCTCTGGAAGAGAGCAATAAAAAAAGGCTTGGTACGGCATCTTATTTTGGTATAAGAAGACGAGATGACAAGTGGGAGGAGGACTTGATTTTTGGAAGCAAACTTGTAGACGCTGAACTGTCTTTTCCTAGCAGAATTTTTAGACGGAGGGATTGGCATCATCTAAAGGAAGAGAAGCGGGTTTTTGATATCGTAAGGCGGCCATAGCTTGAGGTGATTACGAGCAAGGGAAATATTTTGAAAGTGCGTGCTTGAAGGAGATGATGCACTAAGCAAGGTAAAGCTGTTACCTATGGGAACGAGTCGTGGCTACCAACGGCTGAAGGCGAGTACAGACGTCATTGCCTGCGAGTATGGTTCCCCAACTGTGAAACAAGTGCCTCTCCTGCTGAATCTGGAGATGCAGATTACTATGCACCAGCAACGACTTCGATCTGTTTGCAGGACAACCATCATGATGTAGGACCAATTTTTGAGGAACTGGCGCCCAGCAGCAAGACCAAGAAAAATCCGATGAGCCTGTAAACACCGTGTTACACCAGTGGAGAGCTACCCAACAGTCTGCTTAGAGACTCTCGCTGCTGATACATCAGAATGCCATGGACTGGATAGATGCACGTGAGAGGTTAGACATGCCTGTGGTCTTAACTCGAGATTCCAATGCCAACTGAGACTCCCACCCTGGCTGCCAATTTTCCTTGTGCGTGTCCCTGGGTCAAGCCAAAACTTCCAACATTTGATACAAAGCTAAGTGTTATTTTTTCTTGTAATTGTTTAGGTATTATTAATCTTCGTTTGAGGTAGATGTAAATTGGTTTCGGCCTTAATGATAGAATGTAAAGTGATGTGCAGATATCTTGAATATGTAAAATACTGACATAATG
Source organism: Araneus ventricosus (assembly GCA_013235015.1). Lineage (NCBI taxonomy): Eukaryota > Metazoa > Arthropoda > Arachnida > Araneae > Araneidae > Araneus > Araneus ventricosus. The sequence goes on from BGPR01000954.1 coordinate 136,260, forward strand.
GGAGAGCAGTTTAAATATTTTTTTTGTAAGAATCATGCTTAAACTTTAATGTGCAAAGCTTGGGGATCAATGTGTAATTAGAAAGATAATGAAATGATAATTGAGGAGATTAGGTTTTATTATTACAGGTCTCAATATCCAAATAGGATGTAAAAGTTAGGAGTTGTTATTAGTATAAGAAGTAGGAATTTAAAAATGCTAGTAGAAATTGAGCATCAATTTAATTGATAACATTTGTTGCTTCTGCGAATGATCCACATGCTTCATTGTATTTTCTGTATGCCATTAACTCGCTCATGTGTCAACTTATATATTAGTGACTTTGTTTTTGTTCAACAAAATGCTTATGTCATGTTTTACATTTGTTAGGGGGTCACTACTCAAATTCAGCTTGTAATGTGTTTTTCTTGATCCATCAAAAACTGTGTGATAATCCAGATTTTTAGTAAATGTGCTCCTTTATATCATGTCTTGCTCCACTGAATAATTTTTATTTTAAAATTTTTTTTAAATAAACTGAAGTTAATTTATCATAACAGTCTCTGTCATTTGTTCATGTTTATATTTTATTCCTCACTATGTCCTAACGGATTATCCAGGTCTGGAGCTACCTTTTAAAATTATGTCAGTGTATGTTACTTCCTGGGGTTATTGCTAAAATATGTTTGAACACAACGCGGATTGCTTAATTTACATGATTGTACTTTGTATAAGATCCTTTATTTGGATCCTGATTGCATAAGCTTTTTGCTGAAATCTAAATTAAAAGAAATTAAGCTAATGAAAGTAAAACCACACGACATAAAGAGTCGTTGCTGGTGCATAGTCATCTGCATCTCCAGATTCATCAGGCGAGGCACTTGTTTCACAGTTGAAGAACCATACTCGCAGGCAATGACGTCTGTACTCGCCTTCAGCCGTTGGTAACCACGACTCGTCACAATAGGTAACAGCCTTACCTTGCTTAGTGCATCATCTCCTTCAAGCACGCACTTTCAAAATATTTCCCTTGCTCGTAATCACCTCAAGCTATGGCCGCCTTACGATATCAAAAACCCGCTTCCCTTCCTTTAGATGAGGCCAATCCCTCAGTCTAAAAATTCTGCTAGAAAAAGACAGTTCAGCGTCTACAAGTTTGCTTCCAAAAAGCAAGTCCTCCTCCCACTTGTCATCTCGTCTTCTTATACCAAAATAAGATGCCGTACCAAGCCTTTTTTTATTGCTCTCTTCCAGAGCCAAAGGTAATCTTTTTCCATTGCCAAGGCATAGAAACCAAAATTAATTTAGTTGCGCCAAGACGCCAAACAATCCTCAGAGACTCGCCAACGGACCAGCAACCCCTTGTGCACACCCCAGAGACTTGCAGATAGCCAATAAGGAAAGCTATGACTCTTCTGATTGGAGGTCAAGGTTTCTCAGAAAAAGGGGTAGGTATTGCCCTGACACCTCCAAATGGTAATTAATCAATATCAGGGTTCGAATAAGGGTCTTTGTGTGAAAACAGACAATTTGTCGCGTCAGGACAGTAAAATTTGGGTGGCCCGTTACAAACTTATAGTCAAAGAGTCATTAAATTGGTTGAAACAGGAAATTGGCCCTCGTAGAAAAGAAGGTTCAAACCGTTTTCCACAAAAGAGCGGAGGACCACAGAAACAATTTTTAATTTCAAGCTTAACGAGGGTTCAAAAAGCAATTACAGCGATTCAAGATGCGCGTGCGTTTCTCAAGGGAAAGGGGGAGTATACACAGTAAAAGAGGAAGGAAAAAGGTCGTAGTCTGCAAAGGGGTTGTATACAGTGAAATAAGGAAGCTGGCTGTCCAGAGTTCATAAGTGCATAAAAAGAAAAAAAAAACAGTTTTGTGCAAGTTTAAACAACGAATTACAACAAAGAAAATTTTTAAGTGTCTTAACACAAAATAAGGGAATTATTTGCTGAAAATTAACATTAATAAAAATAAACTACACCACACTGTCACAGTTGTTATTATTCGATAAAAACGGTGTATAGAATCCCTAAACATCTGAAGTGTTCAATTGGCTCTTCGCTGAATTAAAGTGGCAAAAAATTCGAAAAACCGAATTTGTCATTCGATTAGTACAATGTTTAGAAAACTAAGCTGTTAAAAATGATATTATACGGTTGCGATGCTTTCTCTTATTCATATTTAAATTGATTTTCAGTTTTGTTTTATGGAAACACCTATTAAAAACGTACAAAACACGATTTTTGTGGCACCAGTGAGTAATGGAATTTTTTTGCCTATATGAGTTCTCCTGAAAGGTAGACATTAAATATGTTTTTTAATTTGGCATTACTTTACAATGGGATAGAGCTTGAAAACAATCAACTACAAAATTAGGAAAAATTTAAAAATAAAATTATAACTTAAACTTTATACACGAACAACACAAAATTTTATTTATAAACAATAAAATTTAGAAAATGAAATTAAAATTAAAACAATGTTTAAGCAGCGCGGAATTGCAGCAGCAATACAAAAAACAGAAGAGAACAATGGAAATGCAAAGGGATAGATGCTTAACAAAAAATGTTCCGTTCCCAATAAAATGTATACAAAAAATCTTTCGCCGAATATATATATATATATTTTGGATTACTTTAAAACGGGATAGATGCTTAGCAAAAAAAAAATGGTATTTTCCCAATAAAACGCATACAAAAAATCTTTTACTGTGTAATCGAAATTCTGTATTAACAATTGTTTCATCGTAGAGTAAAATTTGTGATTCAGTTCTGTAATTTTATTCATAGTAATCATTTTTAGAATGACACCAATGTAATTGTCCATAAATGAGGTCATTAAGCAGAAGTTTTATTCATTTTCGAATAAATAAATGCCTAAAGCCATGGTAAAACAGAAAATTTCACATCGCAAAAATTGTCCTTATCAAGAATTTGCTGACATTTTACATATCATACAAAATATCGTTTAAAATTACTTTACCAAAATTCACCAGTGATTTGAATCATTATTCTCTCCGCTTGATGGTTTTATAATCATTTTCTTGCGTAACAAAATATTTTATATATACAAAAAACAATATTAAAAGTGTTTCGGAGATAGTATCCAGCTATTCACAATATTTAATTTTTTAAAAAGGTTGCACAAATCTTCATAATTAAATATGAGAAATTCTTAAAAAATTATCACAATTTTTTGGGGGTCTTATATTTTAATTAAAATTAATTAGCGAAGCAATATTTAACATTTATACCAATATTAATTCCGTTAAAACTTTCTCTTTGTTCAAAATGTGGGATAAAATAAATTTAACAATCAGTTATAAAACTCTTCAGCTAATAGAACAAATCATAAATAATAGGATGCAGAAATGAATCACTAGGCAGTGTAGAGTTCATATAAATTTTAAAACAATGTCTTCGACAATTATTATTTCCAGATTTCTCATTTCCACTTGGGAAAGTTCGAATGAAGTTAACATTGTAAATATTCTAGAGCCAATATACATATATCTCACTGATGTATCTAATTAAAATTGTCATATTCTTTCTAGTTCTCAATATTTTTTCTCGAAATACGGAATGAAGAGAGGAAATTACTATAGATGAATATAAAATTTTATGACAAAAGGATTTTTTGAAAGCTATATTCTAGATCAAAACTTTCTTTGAATATTATCTACGGCGTTGTATATCTTAGCTTATTGAAAATTATTCCAATTTAATACATCAGTTAGTCTGTATTATAGCTATCTAGAAACTTCTTATGCCTTGGTACATACGAAATAATGGCTAAAACTTGATCTACGCAAGACATAATATAGTTTAAGAAAGCGTAAGTAGACAAGTACCTTAGAAATCGCTTGAAGTAGAAACAAAACCAGGATATGTTTCCATTGCTACTTCTGTACTTGTGGAAAAAAGCTTTCGCATTCAGAAATCCACTAAAATTAGAAAAAATGAACATTAGAAAACCGAATATTTTTGGAAATTTGTATCTGACATTCTGTAAAGAGATTAGCGTTTAAATATAAATATGATATATATTATTTATAATCTTCTGCAATCATTGCTAATCTAGGCAGCATTTGTTTACATTCTTATCCAAATGCTATGAACTTGCCTCGTAATGATTTCATTTATTTTTGGTCGGAGTACATATCTCTACATCTGCTAATAATAAAGCAGAATATGTGTGTGTGTTTGTCGCTCTACTAGCCAGACCGCTGAACCTGGAGCTAAGACATTTGGCGCAAACTTGGACTTTGGTTATGAACATATCTTCTGCCCATGTAGGGTGTTGTTTGCATTTGTTTTTTATTGCATTTGTATTGAGTTATTATTGTTATTGAACAATTATTTATATTGTATTTGTATTGAATTTTTTCTTCCCTCAGACTCGTGTCAAGCTTTACACCCTTTGGATAAGCTATGTCGGCGTAGGTAGTAAAAAAGCTATATTTGATATGTCGCAGATAAAGTGTGCGATCAGATTTGGAATTAAATTTGGAATTTTTTTTGAAACGATAATAAGAGGAAAAAGAAAAATTTACCTGATTACAAAAAATGCATCAACAGCAAACAGTTCAACATTCAGAACTAAATAAGTCAATCTCCAATCAAAAAAGGGCTTCAGTTCGTCTAAATGTCCTTGAAATAAACATTAATACAATCTAAAAATACGACTTTTAAATATTTTCCTCAGAACTTTCAAATATTATAAAGAGGATGAGAAAAGAAGAAGAAAATGAACTTTCAGAAGTTACAGAAATATGAACTTAGTTTTTAGTTTTTTTTAACTTAATCACATTCATGTAAAAAATATTTTTAATTATCATTAAAGAATACATGAATAAATCACTATTCTTTAAAGTAGTAGTTCTTAACCTATGGGCCGTGGAGAGCAAATTAGTGGACCGCGGATAGCGTATTATTGGGAAGCGGAACGCTAGTAAACTATCGCGGTCAGGGGAACTTCAAAAATCTTCCTTCGTTTTTTGCTTTATAAAACAATTAATGTTTATTCTTTTTACAGTAATCTTCACTACTGAAAATGACGCTTTATTGAACGAATATCCCAGAAGCTCGAAGCACAGGAATCACGAAAACCACAACACTTACACGAATTAATAACACAAACAGACAGCAAATCGCTAATAATAACAGTAATGGCACGAACAATAGCACTCAGCGTCTAACAGCTGACGAACTCGCAATGTGAACAAAACTTCAAAGAGATTGATACAGACATCTAAGTGGATAGGTATTTATACCCTTTTCTAACAGGGTGTGATGTCATATAGAATTCTGTCGAAGGTTCTTCATAACTCTGTCCCTAGTAGAGATAGGACCAAAATTTAAGTATATTCGAGAACCTTCATTTTGTTGCCAAAGTCGCAAAATTTGTCGCCAAGGACAGGTGACATAGGCTTGACATTCCCCTCATCTCTAGTAAAAACCTCTGAAAATCTTTCTTCCCAATAATAAGACTTATATGGCAGGAAAGCGACATTACAGTTTTGTAATAATATTTAAAGTCTAGTGTCACTCCTGAATTCCTAGGCTAACAGTAAAGGTTGGGAAATGCATAATAATATAGGCTGCAATAATTGTCTTTTAAGATCTTGTCTCTTGATCGAAAAGTTATCAAATTTGCATTTAATAACAATCACTGGTTATATGTTAAAAGAAAAAAATTAATTCTGAAAGCTGAATTTGGGAGAAATCATTAAATCAATTAATTTTTATTAGTAAAACAAGTATCAGATTAGTTTTAAAGGAGGCAAAAAATTTCGAGGTACCTAGAAATCTATAGGAGTTAAGCTTAATCCAATGCTTTATTAATGCAAATTCGATCACCACAGATTTGATTCTAAATTCCATGGATAGAATGAAACAAGGATGTTGTTACAGTACATTTGCAACATCAGAATAAACTTAAAATAAAGGGTAGTGTAAAATGTAAAAAATTTTAATTCAAAAGTTTGCTCTGAAATGCAATAAATTGTGTCCTAGAAGTTTGCTCTGCAATAAAATTATTTTTATATTATCGAATACAAATAGAAAGCATTCAAGCATGATTAATTTATATTTGTATATATAATACACTTGTATCAATTTGTATGATTAATATAGTGATGTAGTAATTCTCATATAAAAGGAAACACCAAATCCAGTAATATAAGGAATTTTGCAAGGTATCAATCATTGATCACAATATACAATGCAGATCTTCCTATCAAATCTATATTATTAATTTTATAAAAGAATTGATAAAGGTTAAGAAATCACTACACGCACATTTCTTCTACTAAAAGAATAACCTAGAAAAATGTTATTCTTTAGAATCGAAGGGTTTTTTCTACATTTTGCAGAAATAATATTACAGAAATTTTGAGAATAGCATACAAAAATAAATAAACTATATTTTGATCACACATATATTTCCTCAAAGCGTTCCAAGAAAACAGATCTGGTTTTTATATGCAGTTTTCTACTAAATATGACATTTGACGTTTGAAATATTTCATTCATTTTGGTATTTATAGTAGTTTCTGCATTTCTATCAATAGAACTTGTTTTTCAGCCAAGAATTCCAGTGTTTCATGAACGGATCTAATTCCATTGAATCAGAAATTGAATTAACAAATACAATAACCATAAATTTTTGTTTTATTAAAATTTCTTGCATATTGCAGCATCAATCATGAAATGATTTTACTTACTTAGGATGCCGATGTACAAAAACCCAGTGTGAAAGCTGATAATCAACAAATTGCTTAGAAATCGCAATCCATGAAAACAATCAATCTGGTCTTCTGAGGAAGTTGTGCTAAGAATTTGTCTTCCATTGTTAATCATGCAAAAGCACTTGAGAAATGATTTGTAGGGTTCCAAAAAATCTAAAATTTGAAACATTAATATGCATTATGTATTTAGTTTTTTGAAGTCATTAACTAGCTTCTTACGCATCTAGAAGTGAAGATTTAGAGTTGCTTTTACATGGAGCTCTAGTCAAAGCTTTTGATAAGTGCTAAGGAAATACAAGGTGTGACCAATAAGTAGAGTGAATCACCTCCGAAATCTAAAATGGGAACAACCCGATTATCAGCAACATCTTCGCCTTGTTCCGTAATATTCAGTTAGCAGTAGTGTTACGTGGTTTCGTACGCCTGTGTGTCCTGATAAATTAATATCGGCTGTTGTCTGTGCGGTGGTTTTGTGGCGTGTCATGGAGCAGAGGATCAGTTTGAAATTCTTGTACAAATTAGGTAAATTAGCAGGCAAAAATCATGCAATGATGAAGCAGGAGTAATGACACCGTGATATCGAATAATGTGTACGCGTGGTTTAAAAAGTTATAAAAAAGTTTAAAAAGAGTGATTATTCGTCGTGTATGGCCACAACTGAAGCAACCTGGCTCTTGAATTCTCATGCAAGATAATGCATGGCCGCATACCGTTACGCTTGTAAATCGGTTTCTGACTCAACATGGGGGTTGCTGCTCTGTGGCACGCAAAGTATTTCCCAAACCTGTCACTACCGGACTTTTTCCTGTTTCCTAAACATAAAGTGGGTCTCGAAGGTTTACATACATTACGCACGTTCCGGCAGCTGTGTCATGGGAATTGAAAGCTGTGTCAATGGAGGAGTTTTTAAGAGCTTTCGAAGATTTGTATACACGTTGTCTGAGATGCATAATGTACGACGGGGACTATTTTGAAGGATTGTAAACAGTTTCCATGTGAGACCTATTCAATGGAAGATTGATTTCATCATTCACCCTACTTATTGGTCACACCTTATATTATTGTTCTTTCAAATGATTATCCAAGAGTTCAGACATTGGTTTGTTTGGTATAGGAAATGAAATAATCGTTGCATTAAAATTTGTTTTATTTTTAATGAAATTTTTTATAGCTTCCTTGTATTCTAAATAAATTAAAGTAGAAAATTTTCCAGCCAATAATTTTATTTTACAGAACATTAATAGATTTTTGAGGTTTTAGGTGCGTGGATTATTTAAAATCGGGGTCTGGTGGTAGTGGTGGTTCGTTCTATTTCCACATGCTCTAGCATATCTAGCTAAGTCCATGAGTCAAGAACTCGTAGAAAAGTCGAAATGGGACTTCTTCACTTAGCTCAAGCCATATTGGGAATTCTAGATAGAAAAAGAGGTAGAAGTCTGAATTAGATCCTATATGGAAAGCTGTTTTCCTTGAGGACTTTCAAGGGCAGCCAGCCCACATTTGGGTTACGCAAGCTTCTAGCAATTCATTGTTGAAACACGAATAAGTTGACCACTTTATGAAAACCGCTGTTATGAGCAAAGACTGATGATAGAACCTAGAACCTTCTATCTCCAATCATATTCCTCAGCCATGCAAAATCAGAACTTTTTTCCAATAATCGGAATAAAAGTAAAATGAATATTTGATGACTACGGAAAAGTGCCATTTCTCATTTTTGCTTTCGAATATTTTATTGTTACTTAAAATTCTTCTAAAAAGCATATAAAAGTCTTGACGTACTTATAAGTAGATATTTTACTTCACTTATCAAATGCGCTATTTTATGTTTTGTATCTTACTTACAGCAAATTTTGTAAAATGTACTTCGATTTGAATTGCCTGATTAACAGTATAGTTAATACAGTACAACCTCGGTTAACGGCATTAAGAAAGGAGAGGACATTTCGGACAACTTCTTGTCCGAAATGGCCAATTTTCTCGGTTAAGCCATGAACATCTATTACTATTTTGTATATAATTACGGTATACAATTCTGAAATGTTTTGAGTGTAAAATGAATTCAAAACAATATTTGTAGGCTACAGTTATGTTCGCCATTAAAGTTAACCCTCCGTCGGCCGCAATATTGGCGAGTTCGGGCGCAATGTGACTGACGGGACAGAAAAAACGATATCGTAATTAATATTGTTAATGCCTATTAATTTTAATTTTAGCATTCTGAAATTAATCTCTGAATTTCTTGGGGACACTTCGGGAACAATTTTAGTAAAACCGAAAAAAACTTTAAAATGAACTATTCAGTTTTTCTTCAGCAATAAAAAAAATCTGAAAATATCGCCTATAATAGCATTGCGCCACCTGATGACGAAATATTAACGATTTTTTTATTTCCTTTTTAAAATTTTTTTTCTGGTTTTCACAGAGCGCATTAATTTCAACTACATACCAGTGAAATTGTTTTTTTTTTATTTCAAACCATAGAACAGGATCTACAGTCTTCTGAATAGGCTAATATTAATTATAAAATTGCATGAACTTTCTTAGCTTTACTGTAAGAAAGATATTGGGAAGAAAGATGTTAAATTTTTTAATTCAAACTAGGCTGTTTCTTAAAGTAGATAATCTTTCTTTTTGCATATTTAGACAATGGTACATAAATTTTGCTTCTTCCACTGGATTATAAACATTAAATTACACGTTAAATTTGCATTATAAGAAAAATAAAATTAAACACTCATAAAATGAAGGACTTTGTTTCAAATCATAGTTTTTTTCCTTAATTGATTTTTGTTCTAAGGTGTTATTTTCTATTTCAAAGCAGGTTGCTACCATGGGTTTCTGCTGATTTCTTTTCCTTTAATATTCTCATTGTTGTGTTTGTTATATTTTCATTATTTCCTTCTCGCAGAGTTTCAGACTTCTTTTCATTATCTTTAAAGAAATATTCGTAAACGGTAATTGAACTTCCTAAGACTGCAAGGCCAACGAAAGAGAGCATAACAAAGCTGGAAGAGATTTAAAATATATTTGTATTTTACAATTTCAAATAAAATAATATTGGCACAAAGAAAATAAAACTAAGATTTTAACCTTTTAAAGTAAAACATAACACTGAAAAAGGAAATGTGAATTTTTAAATTAGATATCTTTTGTCTCTTGCTGTAGCTCTCACCATAACAATGAACATAAACTACATTTTTACGCGTTTCTGTCTCATGTTTATGCAAATTTATTTTCAAACTTGTCAGAAAATATTTATTTTTAATATTTTTTTAAAAGCATCCCATA
>BGPR01000954.1:158390-196749 GCA_013235015.1 Araneus ventricosus
CTATCATAAAGTTGGCCTAAAGAGATCAAAGGGTGACTTTTCCTTAATCAGATATTTACTCAACATGGAGTCTTCAAAACTTACCAGAAGATATTCTTTAGTAGGTATGAGAGTTAATTTAGCCCAAAATTAGCTTAAAATATCTAGAAAATATAAAAGTCATGGCAGCCACCTGAGTCAGGCAATCACATCTAAAATACATCTTCCTGAAATATAAACTATCATAAAGTTGGCCTAAAGAGATCAAAGGGCGACTTTTCCTTAACCCTCTGATTCCTAAGGCCATTGAAATAAAGGGACTCAAAATACGGGAACGTCCGAGCTCCTCTATCAAAGATAAGGAAATTCACTTTCTCCCTCGAAAACCACAATGACAGCTGGCATTGTCCGAATTGTAAGAAAACTCCCCTCTTCCCCAAACACATCTGGGCGAACCACTCGAACGAAGAAAGCACGCACCGCGGGTGTGAAATCAATCACACTTAACGAAAGGGGGCAGAAAATTTATAGTGACATTCGGACGTTTCCAACGGCTATCGTCTTTTGCTTGAAGGGACCAATGGAACGGCACCGTATCGATAGAGTTAACCAGATATTTACTCAACATGGTGTCTTCAAAACTTACCAGAAGATATTCTTTAGTAGGAATGATATGTGTAAATGCGGGAGATCCTAAATATCTTCTTTTGGAATGTAGGATGTGGAAACAAGAAAGAGAAGAGTTGAGATTGAATAGGATGGCTCGATTGAAAGTTGTCCTGCTGTTATCCACATCTCAAAACTTTTCAGAAATAGTTCTTCACAAACTCTTTATTCTGGAATTTCAGGGTGTTTGATATTTTTTTACATATACATTTTTACTGTGTCTATTTACTTATTCTTGATTTTTACTTTTCTTTAATATTCTTATTTGGTCATTCCTATTGTATATATATTTTTGTATACTACATTATTCATTTTTTGAAAATTCTTTCAGTTAATTGAAATTTAGTTTATTTTGCTTTATTGGATTTATATTCTAGTAGTTTTATTTTATCAATGGTATTTCTTAATTGTTCTGAACGTTTTTGTCATGACATGCACTCTCATATATATTTTTGGAACTCATATATTACTCATATATTATTCTATGTATTTTGCTAAATTATGTGGCATAAATGTGTTACGACATATATTTTTTGTAAATCTTTCCCACAATGCGCCGTATACCATTTTGAGTTGGTAGGTGAAGCCTGTGAGGATTAAATAAGTAGAAAAATTGAAAGCAAGCATATATAATTAATTTTCGCATTAATTTCAATTTTCATTAAGTTCATATTTTTCAGTTTTAATAAACAAAAGAATGAGATATTAAATAATGCATTCCATATTAAAAGGATAACAGCCAAGTAAGCCAATATTCCAGGCAAACAAGCTGATCACCAAAGGCGCATAGTCAAAAATAAAATACTCATTACAAAACTCTGTGAGGCTTTTAATGTCTCTGAAATTATCTGTGACAGAATGCAAGAATGAATTCTGAATTTTACTCTGTTTACTATTAAAATTATTTTGAAAATTGCTTGCTTTATCGATTTTAATAGCTTAAGCTTTATCATCAATATTTTCAGCCCTCATACACAATAATGCTGAAAGTGTTTCTGGGCTGTAATTTAATGGATGTATTATTGATTTATTTTATTGTTCTGGAGACAGAGAATTCCCACTCCATAACCACAAGCTTTCCGAACTCTTGCAATATTGTCAAAACTCTTTATAGATTACTGTCTTATTCAGTAATTATAATATATTTGTGCTTTTAAACTTAAACTCCTCACTGTATAGGAGTATTTTACTTTGAACTACGTGACAAACTGATGGAGAGGTCATTTGCATAGCCTGGCTCAAATTCTTAGACATCATCATCAGTTGTTTTGATTTTAATTAAGTCTAATAATTATGATTATATTCTGTCTTAAACTTTTAACTGTTTCTAAATATGCTTTGCAATACTCATATATTTGCCTTCATAGAGCTCTTTGAACAACTACGTTAAGTGTAGTAGATTCAGATTTGATTTTTATGCATTTTGTAATCTGTGGATTAACATGATTTAATTAAGGTAATTCACATTCCTACGGGTATTAGGGAGCTGAATATCTTTCCCACCAACGCAATTGGACCTTACACCATTCAGGGTAGGATAAGTCGACATGAGTCTTTTCAAAGCGAGGGATCTTTTCTAAGATTCAGAACCACCAACATCCATATCGGACCAGTAATGGAAGTAATCTCAGCCAATAAGATTTTATTTGATGTCAGAAAATCCGTTGCATCGAATATATTCATCTGTTAAAAGAAAAGATTTATTATGGCGTTAAGAATCCTTTTTCGAGCTATTTTCGAAATAAATCTTGCCTATCTATAAAGGTTTTTGTTTTTCCGGCTTAACTTAAATCTTTTAAAGTAAGATTTTATTCATTTATTAATTCTTCTTAGTCTTCCTAAAATGCATTTCAATATTTTCCTCGAATGCTTTTACTTTGATACTGAGCAGGCTTTTACTCTGTTTCAGATGGTAGTTTGCAATCACCAATGCCATTTGACAGAAGTAATTCGTAAATACAAAATATATGCATTGTTTTCTAATGATCTAATTTTGTAAAAATATTTATTAAACTTCCGTTATGAAGTTAAGCTTCCAGCGGGCGAGCCTGAGCAGATTTTACGACAAACGAGGTTTTTCATCCCCTGTTCTCACATTCGGAATCAAAACTGTCTGAAGGTCATTGATATTCCTTCATGTGACCCTTATTTTCAGGATTAAATGGATTTTCCCGAGTTTCAAGGTGATTTCATACTGTTTTATGCTTCTGCCGTAAAATTTACGACGCGCTCCCGCTCGTGTAATTGGAAATTTTTTTCCGTCTTTCAGTTCAGTTTGTTAAAAAGTTTCAGTTTGATAATCATATATCCAGCGCGCATTACAGCGATTTAATATTTCATTTAACACTGTCAAAAATGTTTAATATGTAATAAGCCTTCCAATAATAAACCAAGTCGAAGAATATTCTTGAGAAGCTTCAGTCTTATGAAAACACCTCACTATTCGAGCCCAAAAAATCTGATCGTTGCCATATGACAATAACATGTCTTTAAATCTAAATTATACATCAGAACCTGAAAAAGAAAGTGAACGGCAACCAGCATTGAGAAAAAGAGCTTCTGATTTCTGTTTGAAAGAAATAAAACGATCATCAAAATCCATGAAATACAGTAGGTTCATTATATAGCATACTTGTAAGCGTCACTCTCTAGCAAAAGTTCAATGTTTCGAATGCTAGGACAATAATAAGAAACTATTAAGAAAGTCTTTGTTATAAAATCTTTGTTGTAAAAAAAGTTGGTAACATACTTTTTTTATTACATATTGCTTAAAACATGTTTTAGAAAATAATAGTATTTAATCTCATGGCTTTCTCTGATTTCAGTATAATTTAAATTTTGCAAATAATATAAAAATTAATTTTCACTCTTAATGAAAGCATTTGCTTTTTTGGTGTGTCTCCTATTACTATATTGGAGTAACTCGCAACTACATGGGTAAAAAATTTTAGCGCGCCCGCTGGAAGGTTAAGTTGAAGATGAGGACAATGTCAAAGTTACAGAAATAATTCGTTAGGTAATACCTAAGCTCTAATTTGGTTCTGTACTAATTTTGTATAACTAATCTAAGCTCAAATTTTGTAATACTTAGTAACGTTATTACATAACGAGCTTAGTTATTAAATATCGTTATATTGAATATGAGAACAATGTGACATTGTTCTTAACTACAAAATAATGACACCATGAAGAAAAAAGGAGCCTTTTAAACTGATTTAGCGTAGTCTTTTCCAGAAAATTACATAACGAATAGGCAAGCGTCACAGAAACTGAATTTGATTACACATGATATAAATAAATAATCAAGTATACTTATGTCGATAATTATAATATCGAAATAATTATTTTGTAAAAATAAAGCTGGCATTGAGATAAAGTGTATTACAAACTATGCATTCCAGCTTGTTAACTTGTTATAAAACACATATTCTTCTATTTGGTTCTCAAAACAAACAATGGCTCTGTAAACAATATTTTCCTCTGCTTCTGAGATCAAAGTTACGATAATGCGTGTTTTCATAATAAAAAAAATTATGATAAGTTGAAAGATCATTTTTTTTCTTGGGTTATAAATGCATCATACTACATAAAGCATGGCAAAACAGTTGGGTGAAATATTCATATGCCATTAGCAACTAAAAAGACTTGCGACACTTTTGATTACTTATGTTGATTTGTTTTACCCTAAGGAAATGTGATGTCGTTTGAAATGACTTGTAAGAATTGATTTTATTGGCTGGACGTCTTGAACATGATGGTCGACTTTTAAAATATTTAACTGTTACATATAAATTTTTCAGCTGAATCATTTCCTTATAGTAAAATAAGCCAAAATAATTATTTTTCATTACTTCTAATGAGAATCCCGGATGTTAGAATGTTGGATAATGAAACTTAAAAGCATTACATCTTTACATTTGGTTAATATAACGAAGTCAACTCTTATTCACGTGAAATTCCTCATATGATCAGAGCCAATTTAATTCTTGAATCAATTGCACATTTTTAGGATGAAAAGCATCAGACAAAATGTAATTACATGTTAGATAACAAAAACAATTTGTCGTATGACTGTATTGTCATATAAATTTCCTCCATTCTTTCAATGAATTAAATGAAACAGCGTTCTTCCAATCCTTCCTTTTTTTTCACTTTTTAAATACTTATCTTAAAATGTAATTTTTAATACTTATAAACTGTTTTTAAAAATTTAATTTTCAGCTTTTAATAGTCTCAAATATTTATGAAAATTATGAGTCCAAACTAGAATAACTATTAATAAAAATAAATTTTAGTTAAAAACATGTTTATTCGTATGGCGAAATAAAGAAAATAATTTCTTATCAGAAACCTGGAGGTCAAATAAAAAACCGTAAAACTACGTGCAGCTGATAGGCACTCTTAAGTAAACTGGAATTTCAATCGAATTCATAATATATTTCAATTTTTACTGTACGTTTAGGAATTTTCTTTCTCTAAAATACATTACGGCATGATTTCCTTGGCATATTTTAGAGGGCATAACACTTTTTGATGTTAGTATTGATCACTAAATTTTTGATTAAAAAACACATGTTTTCTACAATTTACCACTCTAATAAAGGTGTGTTTTTTAAAATTATTTTCTACGTTTTAGCCCTTAATGTATTGTATTATTCTTTATTATAATATTTATGAAATCTTGTAATCAAATTTTTTCTGAGAAATTTTTTTTATCATTTTCTCTCAAATTTTCATCAGAAATGTAAAACAGTACCAACTGTTGGAACTCTAGCACATAGAGAAGCGAGTGAAAATTCTGTGTTATAATTAAATCGATACAAACACGAAACAAGTTATTTTAAATTTAAAAAATGTAAAAATCAGGCAGTATATCTCTCGTAGTGATTGAATTCCGTTCTTACTCAAGATTCTAGTGTTAGTGCTGCCATCTTTTGATTTTGCTAAAAATTAAATGATGTATTTTTAGAAATCGGACATCTTTATTAGGAGGGAGAAAAGATTTTATATGAGTAAATTTCATAAAAAATAAATCAAAGTAAATAATACAGGAAAGAAAATTCTATAGAATGTGGCTTAATAACTCGATTCTCTAGTTCAATATGTTCAATGACAAAAAATAGTGAAATAAAAAAATACAAGCCTTGATTTTTGATACGATTTATTTAAGTGTCGTTTGTATTAAGAAAACGGTTTTCTCTCTTGCTTACAATTGTCTTCAAAGTTTGGAAAAAAATGCTTTAGTGAAAATTTTAATGATTATAATAGCATTCCCTTAAACATCCTGTAATTAATAAAAGCCGTAGAAAATTCTTCCACTTTTCTCTCTTTCTCTGCAAGGAGGCCAAGAAGTCTGGGCAGTCTGCCACTGGGCACAACAAATAACAACTCCCATGACACTTAATGAGCGAATTATTTTTCATTTACTCAGTAGATCGTACAAACCTAACTCTTAAACCTTTTTATTTTTAATGTTCATCATTGCACCCTGGGTGGGGGGAATCTCGCAACCCCCTCGGTGTGAGCTTTACTAAAATAAATCTTTTAGTCACAAAAAATAAAAGATGCTAATTTTTTCAGAAAGAATATAAAAATAAACATGGTCCGGTATCCAATTGAAAGCCCCAGTTCATGGTCAAGGCTTGGTCACATGCGTTTCCGTTCGACCGCCTTCATGAATTTAGAATATTATATCCTTCGCTTTGGCACTTCCTGGTTCAAGCGGCCACAGAAAATGAATCGCCAAGCAACCGAGATTTATCGCCACAATGTTGGTAAAATCTGGCTAAAAACGTTTGCTGGCCTATAAAACGTGCAATCCTGTTGTGTCACTTTTTTACTCGCGTATTTACGTATTGCTGTTGTTCTTAAATTTGAATTGGTTTTTGACAAATATACTTGTTAAGGGGCCGCTAAGTGGGGCAGATTTTTTTAACTTCAAAAATTACCTACGGCTTCGCTAGCCGCGAGAGCTGTAACTTAATAGCTTCGCTAGAACAATGAACTTACGAGCTTGGCGAAATCCAAAGGTTGCCAAGTAAGCTCTGTGGCCTCTTTAGTAAGGAAGTACCGTCGTTTTTAATCAATCTGAATCACAAGATCTCTGTGCACAATATGTATTTAAATAGGGCCTCGAATTTTACATGAGGCAGTCGCTGTGCTTGGGAGGATTTGTGATATATAATTTGCTTTTTGCACAATGTATTTTCTCGAATGTGTGTAAAATTCAGCTATAAAGTCAACCATATGTTTACTAGTAGTTCTGTGAACAGGAGACCTCGCCCCCCTCCAAATAAACAAAAATCTAAGATTTTCTCTTCATCGCACTTTTTTAAAAGCTAAACAAATTTTATTCATTGTGAAGACAGCAGTGTTTGTAAGGACACCGACATCATAATTTGACTCTCGAGGAGATACACTGGTGTAGAAAAGTTTAGCACAATTCTTAAGGTGCGACAAATTTGTATGGATGGACAAGTTAATATGGATAAGATGGTTCACAGTCTGCTGAATTAGTAAAACTTCTCTAGCTCTTTCACTTCACTCATTTTTAGGGGGCCTATCGAAATATTTTGAAAAAGATGACAACAAAAAATCACAGAGAAAAATTCAATCCTTAAATTAGTTATTTAAACAAAATTGCGGGAGGCTGTACTTTTCAAACAGCTGCTGATGTTAAAGGCGCAGGACTACTTTACTCGCGTGACTCTCTTACGATTTTCAATTTTTTCGTAACTTCTGTTGTCACCCTTTATCTCAACAATAAGATATAAGTTATGTTTCTAACATGTGTAGTTACCGAGATATAGAGGATCTCCCATGCAACGTTTTTTTTGGCATTTGGGTGTGTGAATCAAATTGCTTCCTGAGACCCCAATGGAAGGAAAGTAGTCATACGTTAAAAATCACCTAGAAAATTTGACTATTAAATAGGCTTCGAACTGAAGTATTTTTCCAACTCACTTCGTTGGAACTAAGAAGATGGAACTCAAAATAACTTGACGATAAATATTACAATTTGGCATATATATATATATATATATATATATATATTTGTCTATTTTTGCCATTTTGTCTTGACTGTTTTTGAGTTTTTGTCTTGTGTTTCTAAGTTTGTTTTGATATATATATATATATCAACGAAGAGCTATCGTCGTTGCTATGGATATCAGACG
The DNA here is from genome assembly GCA_013235015.1 of Araneus ventricosus. Classification (NCBI taxonomy): domain Eukaryota; kingdom Metazoa; phylum Arthropoda; class Arachnida; order Araneae; family Araneidae; genus Araneus; species Araneus ventricosus. The sequence goes on from BGPR01000954.1 coordinate 166,211, forward strand.
ATTTATAAGGCAGGCGAAATTATCTTGGCGAGAAGCGTCTGATAATTTCATTTAGGCTTAACAATTACAGGCGAATTTTTAAAGTTCTTTAAATTGGTTAATGCGTCATATAATGTATAAAAGAAATGGTTTAGATGGTGAATGAGTTTAAATATAAATTTCGAGCTAAAATAGTCCTACGCTGTCATGTATCAATTATGATATTAAACAATTTAAATTTAATAAATTAATTACATATAGTGTTATATAATCCTATCAAGAGTATTAATCGCGATTTTTGCCAAAATTGGCCGAAAATTACACCTTTGGGTCTCACGAGGATATAATGCTCCTTTCAAGGGTTAACACCGAACCCGCGAGATCGTGCGGGTAACGAAATATTACACTAAACGAGCTAAAAATTAACTTAAAGGAAAAATAGAAAAATAGGTTATTCATTTTAACAATTAGTATCTAAGCAATTTAGAATTACTAATATAATAGTCCGGATGATTCGGTAACGCTCTGACGTCACCAACAATAAAACTCGCGCCATAGCACTGCGAGACGTTAAACAGCATTATTTCATTGTTAGAGAACCTAAATTTCAGTAATTTTTAATTTAATTGAGTAATTGTCGTTCTAATTTCAAATTTAATAGCTATAAAATATTGAAATAAAATTTGCTATCCATTGATATAAAATTGATCTCTCTATGATCAATAGTTTCCGAGAAATTTTAAATTATATTAATCATATACTTCAAATTAATTTCCGTCTTTAATAGAAAGTAGTAAATTACGTCAGTGGTATATTATGCTCGTGATATAGATTGGACTCCACGATGCATCTAATTATTTAGTGCAATCGTGATGACATAATTTGATAATATTTTTTGGCAACGTTAAAATTTACACAAAGACATCTGAAGTACAAGGAAAATTGTTAAACAACGAAAAATACTTCACAATGTATGTTGTTTACCGAGAGGTTTTTTGAATAAAGAAATATGTAAATAAAAAAATATTTCCTGTCAAAATACATATGTTTATTTTATTTGTTTTCAATCAATGTTAAACATTTATCTCGCATGTATATCTATTTAAACACGTCAGAATTGAAGGGAAATCTCTCGAATGAAGAGGCAATTTGCACCCGTCATACCATGACGGGGAATTTTCTAGTGTATTAATAATTTGCTACAGATAAGTAATTCAAATGTTTAGTGCGCATTTTGTTACCAACATATTGAACGCGATTATTATTGAAATATGGATTGTCTCTGCCGTCTTTTACGAAATATAGATACTACTGATATTCTGGAAACTAGAACAATCGTTTAGTTCCATTATTTGAGGCCGCCGTGGCCTAGTGGCAAGGTCTCGGTTTGGGGGCAGGAGGGTTCCAGGTTAGAAACCCGATGCCACTGAAGATCCGTCGTGTATTGGGCCTGCTGCACGTAAAATCTTGCGTAGCGGGCCAAACGTCCTCCAGCCGGTGTGGTGCGGAAGTTTGGAGAGGGGGTGCCAGCTCAGATGTCGTCCTCGTTATCTGACCGAGATTCAAAATTACGAGGTCCGTCCCAAAATAGCCCTAAAGTTGCTTCAAAACGGCTTACAAGTTCATACAATGTCATTTCATTGATTTATCAACCTGGATATTTAGGGAATTTTGCGTAAATCTTCGCACGAGAACGTTTGTATGAGTGAAAAGGTCAAGTAATGAATTATCTTTATTCCGTCACAGTTGTGTGTGTGTGCCAGCTGCATCCCAATAAGCAGGTCAGATTCGTTCTCGGGAATAAAGTTGGGAGCGAGGTGCTTGCGTTTTAAGTTGCAAGTGGCGTAAGTTTTGGTTTTTCGAAAATAATAAAGACGTAGTCGCTGTAGCTAACTGTAGTTTATAGTAGCGCAAGTAGCAGCAGTGGTTGTATTAGTAGTCCAATAATAGCTATAAATCTCATCTGTTTCATTGAATAGATTAGAATGTATTCTTACCTACGGATTATAAGTTAAAAGACCAATGCAAAGCATGTAAATAAAGTAATGAGAAAGATTTTTTTTTATTATTTTACTAGGCATTGGCAGTTACACTTGGATATTGTCCCCTTCAAAGTAATTCCTTGAGCAGCCATACAGCGCTAGAGACGGTACTGCCACTCTTCAGAGCAGAAACACGGATACTGGAACAGCCTTCAGCTGGTTGCTTACAATTTTCGATGTGTTCAAACTTTTCTCGAAAAAATTAAGATGAAGATGAAGAGTTCACACTATTTCTCAATATATAATGCAACTTTAGATGAAATTATTCAAAAGAGACCAGTTGTAAATGAAGTAGATGGATTTAGGCGAGTCAGAAAGCGTTTAGATCAACGTCAAAATAGTTTAAGTCAGCGAAGATAAAATCGTTTCGATTCACAAATGGAGGTGAACCACAGAGAAGGAGAAAGCATAGAACTTATTATTCTGAACTTATGCATTTGCCACTTTTCTGTTATGCGCGTACCACTTGGCTCCTTTTCTCGTCTTGGCGAATTTTCTTGGAGAGCTGAATCACCAGTTTGGCTCTAGGAGTGTCAGGAAAAGCATGGCATCCGTAAAACTGAGCGCAGATGCTCTGCGCGAGATCAGCTAGGATTATATTCTGTTGTACTAGAAAATATTTTATCTTGGAATGCGGGTCTTTATAACTGCTATACAAGACACAAAAGAGAATTTCACTCCCAGCATTCAACGCAGTTTTTCTGGCTAAAGTCCCCGTAGCCTAAAGGTTAAACGACATTTTACAATTTTACTTACATTATTTAAAAACTAGAAAATCACCCGTCATTGTTTGACGGGAGCAAATTGCCTCTTCATTCGAGAGATTTCCCTTCAAATTTGACGTGTTTAAATAGATATATATGCGAGAGAGAAATGTTTAACATTGATTGAAAACAAATAAATAAACATATGTTTTATGACAGGAAATATTTTTTTATTTATATATTATTTAAATATTTCTTTATTCAAAAAACTTCCTGGTAAAAAACATACCGTGTGAAGTATTTTTCATTGTTTAATAATTTTCCTTGTACTTCAGATGTCTTTCTGTAAATTTTAACGCGATTGGGAATCCTAGACCTTGAAGGTGCAACATAGAGCTGTCCATGTGAAAAGACAGGCTCATCGAGGTAAATTCCAACATGATCGAAAGTTTGCTCCTGCGATTTGTTGACACTCATCGTGTAAGCTGGAATTAACGGAAACTGAGGGCGGTTGAGAACGAATGGTAGATTCACGTCACTGGTGGCTAATTTAATTCTTGGCGAGAAAACAACATCGCCACGATTGCATTCAGATACAATTTGGCGCCCAAACTATATCACGCGCATGATATACCACTGACGTAATTTACTACTTTCTATTAGAAAACGGAAATTGATTTGAAATATATGATTAATATAATTTAAAATTTCTCGGGAACTATTGATCATAGCGAGATAAATTTTATATCAATCGATAGCACATTTTATTTCACTATTTTAGAGTTATTAAATTTGAAATTAAAATGACAATTACTCTTTAAAATTAAAAATTACTGAAATTTAGGTTCTCTAACAGTGAAATAATACTGTTTAACGTCTCGCAGTGCTATGGCGCGAGTTTTATTGTTGGTGACGTCAGAGCGTTACCGAAAGATCTGGACTATTATATTAGTAATATCTCTGCATATTACTTTAGTATCGTACAATAGCTGTAAGAGTAAAAAGCAGCGAAATTCAAATCCCGCTTATAAACTAATGTATGTTGAGAAATTTCATCAATGCAGTAATCAAACAATATTTCCGATTCTTACTAAAATCAATCGCAGAACCAACGGGACTGTTCTCCCTCCACTTTCTTGCTCACTGTGTGACATGTTTTGAGTTTAGCTTCGCAATACTGTGGAGAGAAAGAAGTAAAGGTTTTGGACCGCCAAAATTTGACAATTGTTTACAATTTTGGTGCAAGACAATATACCAAATTTCAGCAGCCTTACTTGGGTTTACTTTATCATGTTCACAAATACATGGTCAGAAAAATAAGCAGACAGGCCAAATATGTGAAGGGATGGACTAAAATTTGAAACGGATAAAAATTTTGGGAAAGACATAGCATAATAATGCTTATACATATACCTTGCATCCTGATTTCGTGCATATGTGAATGCCCGAAATCAGGATGACAGAAAACCAAACCGACGGTGGATATCATTGAAATATTTGCTCTGATCTACAATAATAAAACCACATGCCAAATTTTATCTACCTGGCTCATCTATTTTCGGAGTTACCGTGTCCCCACGCACACGGTCTGCAGACAAACTATCACTCGTAAAGTTTCAACCGTATACTCTGCTCATTCTTCGGTGAATTTCTGTTCTGTTTCAAGATAACGAATAACACTACGCAACTCGCACTTTGCGTGAGCATCAATTCATGTCATCAATCGGCTGAAAATCGCGAGATCACGTCGGCAGTAGAAGTTTTATAGTTAGAGACATGCGCAATAGTCCACCGCGCATCTCAACTTCCTACCACCTGTTTGTTCGTTTTGCGTTTCTGTAGGCGGTTGAAAAGAAACGATCCTGGTATAAACACATGATTTCAAACGATTTAATTAGTGAACTAAGAAGTAAATTACATTTATTTTAATGAACTTTTTAAAGTCTTATGCACTCATAGTCTGTAAAGCGCCATTTAAATTATCAATTTCAAGGATTTTTTTCTCTCTGGTATAATATCAGCATATAATTAATTCTTAATGACATATTTGCTCTAAAATAAAATTTGAGGAAGCTAATGAGTAAATTTCATTCACAAATACATAAATTTAGAATATATTCCGAACATATCCGGATCATTAGTATTTTTCAGAAGCACCTATTTCGCAGGAATATTCTCGGTAATTTCTTCATAATTAACATTGGAATTTCTGGATTTAAAGTGTTGATTTTTCAATCTAATAATTGATGAAGAAGAAAACATAGTACAGTAAAGCATCATTTATACGTTTTTCATTTATACGACGCTTACATTTATACGTCGTTTCCTCACAGTCCCCATTCATTCGTATTCATTGTAATGATAAAGTGCTTCATTTATACGACTCAAAGCTTCGGTTATATGTCGTTTTCCCCTGGTCTAAAATATGAAAATTTCTTCCTTTTTTAGTATGTGCACTTTCATAAAGATACCATGACTTTGAAATTATTTGCAATTGATGAATTAATAGAAGGCAAATTGTCTGGTGCTAATTTCAACGATGAAGAATTTATTCCAACTTTCTTGAAAGACGCAATGGACTCCATTGGAAAACTTCGCAGTCAAGAATAATGAAAAAACATTCAATGAACTTAATTCGATTCATAATAATATACTTTATACTAACGGACAATCAGCACGTCAGACGATGGTAAAGGCTTTTCTTAAATAAACTACTACCTGCATGCAAATAAATCGTCTAAGGTAAGTATAATTAGTACTCAAGACATGCAATAAAGGTAAGATATTTCTCATTTTTATGATAAATGTTTATTTTTAAAATTTAGTTTTTTAATTTTCTTCTATGTAGTATTATACTTCTACTATCTTAAGAAACTTTAAAATTAATACCTTTAAACGAATTTGCATTAGTAGCATTAAATTTGTAATAAAACTGTTTAGTAAAATTTCGATTATACGTCTTTCCATTTATACGTCGTTTAACGTCAGTCTCTTGAAAGGCATATAAACGGTTCTTTACTGTATATATATATATATATATATATATATATATATATATATAAGAGCCTGGCATTATATCAAAGTGTTGACCGGATTGTTCAGATAATACGGTTTATTACGAAATCATTTATTTATTTTCTTTAAGTCGTTTTTTTAAATAAAATTTTTTAAATTTTTTTCTCAAAAAAATGATGTATACTATTCCAAAATAGACAAAACATCAACGATGCAATAACGTTTCAAAGGACTAATTCAATATATTTCTTCTTTCTGCAAAATTTTTATCCATTAGAATATGAGAATATCCAGATCAAGAAGTTGTTTACTGAACACTCGAGCATTGAATAACAACATAAAAGAAAACGTTTTCTATTCCATAACCCAAGAGGGTCGGCTGAACTCGACGGTTGTAGAATTATTTGATGAAAAAGAAAACGTTTAAAAATCCCATATACCTATTAATATTGAATATAGTAAAATATTGTATTCAATGAGTTTATTGAACCAATGTGAATTAATTAATATGTAGACCACTAGATGGCGACACCAATTATGTGGTCTCTTGTGTTTGAATACTGATATAGTAGAAATCGGGAATCCGAACTTATAGGGGCTGACCTCTGTTCGGATACCGAGAAATTCGGATTATACAGAAAATTCGGAAAAATACACTTGATATACCAAATGCCTTAGAGTATTGGTTTTGAGTACTCTGCGAAAGAGTACGGAAAGAACTAGCTGCGATTCGCATCGTCAAGCAAGTTTAGTTCTTTACGTCAGAAGAAGATATCCGAGTTTGCTTCTACTAGTTAAGGTGCTGTTTTCATTCTTAAATGCCAATTAGAATACTTCTTTTAAGTTAGGATTTGACATTAGCTTTGTTTCTGATTCGTGATTGTTATTTTTCCTTCATTTCTTAATAAAAATTGTTCAGAAAATTAAAAAAAGATATTCGGATACCGAGGTTCTACTAAAGTAAAGTTTTTAAGAAAAATAATAATTAATAAAAAATTGCAACTATTGATTAGAGTATGAATAGAATTTTTAAACTTCTTATAGAAAATCAGGTATTTATAATTATTTTTTGTAGTATATTCTAATTTTTAATTAATGAACGCCATATATATTTTTTAATATTTGTAATTTCACGAGTCATTCACTGCCATGCATATAACTGTATACATGCTATGTTACTGGAGAAGTACAAGTCAATGGGGATGTCTGCCCTTGTTGTTAAATATCCCTAAATTAGTAGTTCATCGACGTTCTCAACATCACAAGTTGAATTTATATCAGGACAGGATTATTGATAAAACTAAAGTTTAGGTGCGGTTTTGCTTCGTTCATCTTAAGATCGGCTACTGTTTGCTTAAGAGATACACGGCTTGGCGGTGAGAAAACATTTTATGGGGGTGAGCAGATATCTTTTATTATTCGTCTCTTGCGCAAACGATGCCAAAGGCATCTGAAGGTACCGGCCAGTTTTTTTTTTTTTTTACTTAAACATTTTTCCTACGGCTTCACTGGAAGTGAGAGCTGTAACCTTGTAGCTTCGCTTGTTCATTGAAAACGTGAAGCATCAAAACGATTAATTTCTCAATTTCGAGCCGTCAACCTCTTAGCGACAACAGTTGGCGACGCCACTCGGAGTTGCGCCAAGAAGAAATGGCGGGAAACAAGACAGCAACCCAACCTTTAGTTTAGCCGGATTATCAAATAGGCAAAGTAGGCAACTCTAAGGGCCACAAAGTCTCCAGCGGTATTTTCAAGGTAATCTAATGTTGCACCTTCATCTGATTTACGCAAGGGCCGTGTGCTTGAATACGCAAATTGAAAGCAAGTATCGCTTAAATTTCAGAACATTTATTCTTAGATTGTTTTCAGTGTTTTCGAATTCACTTGCAGATAAGTGTGATTTTCGGCAGACTGATTCGCAAGTCAACAGCCCTCATAAAATTTGGATTTTCGTATTTAAAATGCGTTCAAAAGTCTTGTAATTTTTAATAACATTTTGTTTAAAATTTAAAAGCAATTTTAAATTCTTTTATACACGATATACTGAAACCAACTCTTTTGAAGGTGAACCGCTAGTAGTTGTTTTGTTACTTCAGTTTATCGTAATATTTATTACTTGAAAACTGCTTATTTAAATATTAAATTAAAATCGATAAAAATATATGGTTTTGGCAGGGGAAAGAGGGGGTGGAATCTTGCATTGCTTAAATGGCGTCCACAGAGCATAATCTGGCCCTGACCAAAGTGATGAATAAAATTTTCATTTCGTTGATGAATACGATTTGATGAATACGATTTGGTCAATATGATTAATGGTTATCCTCTGATAACATTAAACCTGATGTAATCATCGACTAAAAGTGATTTAAATGGGATACAGATACGTGAGCTTTTGAAAACGGCGATTGTTTATCCAAATATTTTATGTTCGAACATTTTGAGACTTTCTTTTCGTCTGTGTATGGATAAATATAAATTTCATCAAAGTAGAGTCAGACAAAGTAATTAGTTACAAAATACTTGTATTTGGTAATATAAAAATTTGATGAACGCTGCATTATCTATATCCAGAGGCATCCAGCTTTCGGTTCGGATGCCATTACAGTAATTTTTTCTTCAATTCAACCTGATTTAATATCCATCTTTTCGCAAAGAGATCCTTATAATTAAGAACATAATTCCCATGCATACAGTATGTAACTTCGGAATCAACTATTCCATGTGAATCTAGATGTTTTTTGGCTTTCTTTGTCTAGAGCGTCTGTTTTGAAAGAAGGTGAATTTTTACATTTTGTTTCTGTCTCATTATTGTTTCCGTTTTAAAGGAATTTGTTAAGTTTTTCTTTTTCCTTTTATCCTATATTCTGATGTTGGACAAATTCAGGCCACATAAGGGAATAATTTTTGACTATGGTCATTCCTTCATACAGAAAATTTGTCTAATTTAGAACTACAATGGTCTCTGAGGAAGTATCGCCATTCTGGTTCTTTTCCATTTTTCTTCCAATTTGCTTTCATTTTAATTGTATTTCTTACTTTCTAATTTTCCTTTTTGTGTTTTTATTATTTGATAATTTCTGTTGTTAAATAATATTATTTCTGTTGATTAATTTTAGGAAAATTCTGATGATGAAATCACTTAATGCTGCTGCGTTGAGCGCGCATAAAGGTGAATTGTTGTCGTTATTATTATTGTTTACTTTTTCTATTTTCTATTTTTTCTTTTTTACTTAATTTTTGAATCTCTAATTTTGTTTCTTGTATTTTATTAGAAGTAGCTGCATATGCGCCTTTCTGTATAATACAAAAAGAATGTCAATGAATTTTAATTTAATTTCTATTAATATTTAAATTAATTTTTGTTAAATTTGATCAATTATAACTGTTATTTCATTTGAATGATATTTTGCAAGTTTGTTTAGTTCAGTTATATTAACGCCCCGTTTTGAATCAACACGAGGATTACTTTGAGACGGACATCGTAATTTTGAACAGCAGTCAAATGAAGAGGGCGACGTCTGAGCTGGCAACCCTCTCTTCATACTGCCGCACCAAACTCACGAGAAGACGTTTGACCGCCTACGGATGATTTAACACGCATCAGTTCCCATATGTTTGAACTTCGAAATTTCATATATTCGCTAACAAATTCATTCTAGTATTCATTTCATTTAGCTCGCTTACTTGTCAGTAAAGGACTCGTAGGCAGCAACATACTACTCCAATTCGTAAACAGCATAACATTTATTGAAGTGAGCGAGACTAGACGACACATAACATGCAGCAAAAGACAATCACATAACACAAACTCAATCTGATCAGTCAGTAGTTTCAGATTCATACAAGCGCGAGAGTTATTCTGGTGTATAAACTCCTTAAATAATTGATATTCAAACGCTTTTACTCAGTTCAAAATGTTTCATGTCTGTATGTAAGGTTGGAATTTTGTGATCGATTTTTTACTCACTTCTTAATCCACTAGAGTTCTGAAATTCGTATATTTATTGGGTCTTGATGACAATGCAATATTTTATGAATTTTTAGAGCTCCAACTATCAATTTTTTTAAAAAAATTCACAAAATTACGTTTGCACTCCGTAGGTTTCCGTGGCTCCATCTATAGTATTTTTGAGAACTAAAATACTTTACACATTAATTTAAATGTTTCAATAAAAATAAGTATCTGATAAGATATTTGATCTACCAGATTAACGTGCCCCTCACGTACATCAAAAGAGCACTAGAGAAAAAATCGCGGTAGCCTAGTGTGAGTGGAAGGGAATCAAGAAGCTAGTAGAGGTCCCACATCTTTCTGGGTAAAACCCGCACTTAGGCACAAAAAATATAGGTGCTTCATGTCACGGATTCGATGCGACTGGCGGAAAGTTAACAGATATCTTTCATTTATTATTTTTTTCCGACAGTGGATCTTTGTAAAAAATATTTTATAATCTAATTGTAAATCACGCCTGATGCTAAAATTAAGTAAAATTCAATAAATAACTCTTTAATGATGATTTTTTCCAATTTTTATGTTTTTGCGTTAATTTTTTTGCGAGTTAGACACAAGAAACAGCTTGTACCTTAACTTTCGGAGACCAGTTTATTGTATCAAAATCTAGTTCGATTGTAGAAAATTTCTTCTGATATTTCAAAAGTGGTTCACTGTTGTGGCTACCATCTGGCAATGGGAATAGTATGTAACTGCACTTTGTGATTTTCTGAATTTACACCTTGATAAATTCGTCAATCTCATACTTTTAAAATTACAATAATTGTTAAAAAAACAAACTTCAATGCTGTATACTTCAAAGTTAGATATAAAATTTTGCCATTATAAGTCAAATAAGATTTTTTAAAAGAAAAAATCCGGTTTGATTTTTTTTTATAAAAATAATGATTTTTTTCTATAAAAAATTGCAATAATCTTATGAAGTAGATTGAATGTATAGTACATTTGAATGCTACGCATAATGGCTAAAATATATGAAACATTTACAACATAAATTAACTGTATTTAATAGATTGCTTTCTTCTTTTTATGATAAATTATACATTAACTTAAAATTAAGATAATAAATATATTATTTATTAATGTCACATATAATTCTAAATATTGATAAATTTAAATTAAGTTTCCTTCATAATATATTTTTTTATTCATTACGAAGATTATCATAATTTAAAAATTTTAATTAAATATCTAAATGAAGAGTAAGTAAAATAATTAATGTGTTTTATTAATGATATTTGTTGAGAAAATCGTCCGGTGGGAGTACGTGAATGAAGCCCAACAAGCAGTATAATAAGAAAATGAAGGTTTATTCCTCGAATATTCCAGCAAAACACGAATCACAGAAAACAAAATAAAACAACATTTGAATAAATTAAGAACACAAGCAGACAGCAGATCACTAATAAAAATCAGAAACAGCACTTTCATCAGCGCTCAGAGTATATTATCTCACTGCAGTCAAAACTCCAAAGAGATTGATTCCTCGTTTGAGTAGCTCGGTATTTATACCTTTCCGACACGATGTGACGTCATATAGAATTCTCTCGAAGGTTCTCCATAACTCCGTTCCTAGTAGAGATAGGACTATAATCCTCGCATATACGAGAAACTTCATTTTGTAGCCAAAGTCGCCAGCTTTATCGCCAAGTTTGCCGACATGCTCGGGGTTCATTAGCTTGGCGTCCAGTAAAAACTTCTGTAAAACCCCCTTTCCTGCAATAAGACTAACATAACGGGTAAACAGTTTCTCAGATTCGTACAATAAATAGTTGAATTTATAGTTACAAATTTTCAGAAATATATTTAAAAATAAAGTCTAAGCAGTTCTATTGATGTTAATTTTGATCTTAATATCATTTGACATTAGGATACAAGTTCAGGAACGAGTCTCCGAAATTAGATCCCTAGTCGGACCGTATTAGTCAATCTGTACATGAACGTGTTTGACTCTTCACTACACTAATACCTAATCTTTCTTTCTTATCATAATGTTGCTGTAGAGTACTGAATGTTATTTTCTGAAGTTTCTTTCATATCTATATTTAATATATTTCTGTTTAGATGTAAAGAAATGGACTTTTTCATCTTCTAGGAAAAGTTGTATCTGAAGTAAACACTGTCGGATATTTGTCGATGTTCTGAAACGATGTTTAGCATACATCTCTCGGACTCTCATGAAAAAAGGAAAAAGGAGGTCAAGTATTTGTTATTTCTTTTACTATTCTTAGCGTGTTTCTTTTTTTCGAATATCCCCGGTGCATATATGTTTGCTAATGAATCGATACATGCCCTCAGTTTTTTCCAAAACATGCATAAGATAAATTTAGTTGAATCTTGGAGTCTTTTTCAGATCCAGGAAGCAAATACGAATTTTCAAATTTTGACAAAACATTTTGATAACATTATGATATCAATGTATGTTTTGCGACCGACTGTACTGGGTCAGGAGAACAAATGGTTGCAAGCATCAATCAATTGCAGTTTTTCGCACAGGCATTAGATGCACTCGCCTCGTGCCTCGAGAATCTCGGGTGTTCTCAGAACTTATTCGACGTGCAACGTAGTGTAAGCCGACGAAGAATTTTCGACATTAGGAGGGACTTAAAAACAATTTTGCGCCTGTGGCCTCATATGGGCAAAATTCGCCACTAATCAAGCCAGTCAATATATTTAAAATAATTGACAATACCCGATAATTGGCCCTCAGACTCTACAACCTCCTATTCACCAATTTATTTTGCCAAGTTTAAAGTTTATCCACAGGCCATAAATATAACTGGTCGCTGATCGCTGAAGGCGGCTTGTTAAGTTTAATCATCTTGGAGTCTTTCAGATCCAATAAGCAAATACGAATTTTCAAATTTTGGAAAAAAAAAAATTGATAGCGTTATGATATTTTATGCATGTTTTTCGACAGTCTAAACCTGGCATTCTTTCTTTTCTACTTTTGGTTTAGCATGACCAAAGACTGCAACCAATCCAGTACTACATAGCAAATGTATTCTTTCAAGAAAGCAAATCTTTTCAAAATGGAAAATAATATTGTCTTTTTTGTCTAAATTAATGTATAGGGTCTTTTAATCATTTACTACAAAACTCATCTGCAATAACTCTTGTAGTTTTACGAAATTCTAAATCTAATATGACTGCTCTTTGGGACTAAGCTCTAGAATGACATTAATGATGTTTAATATTTTCTGCATTTATTTGAAGGAGTCGCAATAATCCAATTTACTTCGCGCTTCCATTCAAGTTTGCTGTACTTGAAGCATTCTCTGTCTTACCAATGATTGTTCGGCTGTCCTCAACTTTCTTCAAACAACCAATTTAAGATAACTACTGAAATTAAAGGATCACTGGCAAAGGCTGAATTTTCGTGTACCTCTTAAGCCAGTGAAGACATACTTCAACTTCAACCACTGATTGTTTGGACAGAAAGTTAAAATATATGCTTCGGATAGTATGTATAAAATGATTTCGTTGTTGTAGTCGTTAAATAAGGAACAGGCGGTGTTATTAACTATTTTTTATTTATTATGGGAGAGTGGTGGAATATACGTGCATCTCGTATGAAAGTTTAACTTCAGAAAAGAACGGAAAATCCCTGCACTCTCTTAGATAAGGGATTAACATATTGACATGTGATCAAAGTGAAGGGAATATTAGCTACTTTTTAATAAATTACGTAAGTGTTTTAGAGAAAAGTATGGCTCCAACAAGCGCGATTTATGTTGATGTGTGGAAGCGATTAAAATATTCATTTAGTAATGAATATGCCAAAACGCGAGATTTAAGTTACCTCCAGCGCGGGAAATAAAACGAAACTGGAGTTCAAGAAAAGTGATTTTGGAATACATTAATATTGTACTAAGATTTTAAAATATATAATATTAGAATTTAAAGTAAAATTAAGTGAAATTATTACATGTATATGAATGAAATTTCGAATTTGCGGGGTATTTATTGCCTACTGTTTCGATTTCCAAAACTCAACAAATGTGGTTCATGGGGCTAGCCGGATATTGTGTTGTAATATTGAGTAATGATAATAATATTATTGCTGAAATGATATTTTTTTTATTTTTATCAATGTATTTTCTTATTAAGATAAATAGCTTATTTGATTCCATTTAATCATATTCATTTGTGGGAAAAAATGTTGTCTTTATAAATTTAAGACCATCATCAAAGCTTTCTAATTAATTTTTTTGTCTCGTATTTACATTTTATAAAATCCTTTAACATATACATTTTATAAAAAACAATTTTGTTGAATAGAAAATAGTAACTTTATTTTTTAATTTTTGACTGTTTATTAAAGAGAAGGAGCATGGTTATTTTGATGAAAGTTTTAAAGGCAGATCAAATTAAATTAACTGAGTAAACATTCATTGTCATGAAACTTATCTCTTATACTCTTGCATGTATTTGTGAACAATATTGTTTAACACATTGTTTTTTAATTTAATACTTTCTTTAATATATACTTTTTCATAAGTATAAACATTATTTATTCTCGAAAGTTTGTAGACATTTTAAGCATCTGTGGCAATAATTAAATTTTATTTTTTTAGTGTTATGTGAAGCTTAAGTCACTTATTCTAAATTGTATAAAGTTATTTATTGTATCTGTAATCTCTAAAATCTCAGTAAATAATTACTTTTTATAATGAAGACTTAACATATCATTGATACTCTAAAAATTATATTTCTCATATGTATTAGGGAACTATTTTTTATTAATAACTTTAAATAGTATCCCTCTCCTTAATATACATGAAAAAATAAGGTTGTTAAGCTTATTGGTATAAAATATTAAATAATATTTTATTTTAACTACAATTGCTATAATTGATTTTGTGAGATAAATTATTTTTTAACGTAATTGAAAACAATGTTTTATACTCTTGTATTTGGTAATACTGTAGTTTACGGTATGGTATTGTCTACCGCCATTTTTTTCTTGGCACAACTCCAAGTGGCATTGCCAACTTTACTTCCAATGCCTACAGCATCAGGAAAGGAGAGATTGTGCACGCGATGCCTGCGGCATCTGAAGTGAGTACCGGACAAATTTTTTTAACTGAAAAAAACATCTTATGGCTACGCTAGCAGCAGTGAGCCGGAACTCAGTAGCTTCACTTGCTCATTGAAAAGGTAAAGCATCAAAACGATCAATTTCCCTATTCCGAGCCGTCTATCTCTTGGCAACAAAAGTTGGCGATGCCACTCGGAGTTGCACCAAGAAAAAATGATGGCAGACAAGACTGCACCGTAAACTTCTACGATCCTTCTACAGAAAATTTATCCCTCTTCTTAAAATTTTGAATCCCAATGGAGAGTGACCTTTGACAAAGGTCTCCGTTCGGATTCTTCTACCTCTGTTTTTCAATTTTATTTCTCAAATTTTATTGTGTTTTGATATATATTACTGTTTGAATTTTGTCCGTCGATGGCTTCATATTAAGTTTGTTAATATTGTATTTTTGTCAATGCAATTCTGATGCTAATGCGTTTGCGCGCTCCAGATGCGTCTATTGTTTATATATTTTCTGTCTATTCTATTTTTGTGTTATTTCTGTTTATGTTTTTGCTCATATTCTAGTATTTTTATATTATTAAAATCAAGGTACACGGACAGGAAAATATGTATCTTTTGCTGATGTCTGTAAGATATAATAAGTAAAGATTTGATGAGTGATATTTTAGCTCTTATTTCTGTAAATATTTTATTACTAATAAAAATTCAACAGAGTAATGTTAATCATTTACACAGCACACAATTGAAAAAAGGTATATTTTATTTGAACACCAAAATGCCACAGTGCAAAATATAAAATATGTACACATTTCAATAAATAATAAAAATTCTTTCATCATATATCATTGTAAAAGATATTTAAATTAATGCTTTAATTTTTATATGAACTCTCACCATAGAAGGAAACCATTAAATGTGATGAATACAATGAAAACAAAATACCTTTTAATCTTCTTTCTCTCAAATATTTCCCAAGTAATCTTCACAGTGATTCAGTTCAAAATGAGCAAACTTATTAATAAAAAATATATACAATTATTTTGCAACAGGAAAAAATTTGTAAATTTCAGAAAATACACTGTTACATGTCACTTAAATATAATCTTTAATTTTAGATGATGCATACACCAAATATTGACTATAATATATAATTCAGTTGGGCCTTATCACAAAATGTATAATTCACTTTCTTTATTCAGTCTTGCATTCATCTATCTTAACTTTCAGTAAATAACAGTTACTAGAAGAAATACTTTTATTGTGGTCATTATCGAACATATAGCGAAGTTTCGATTATCCGAACTAAGGTTTAACCAAAGATAGCTGTGCTGAAAGTTCGAATGAAATGGAAATGAGTTGATAAATAGGAGAATGTCTCTGATAAATCTATTTGAATTTATATGAATTTTCTGAACTCGGGACATCTTGTATAATGTCCTGTCTGTCGAGATGTAAATGTACAAAGCTGTAGAAAATAAATACCATAAATTTGTCAAAAAGAAATGATTTGCCATTCCTTCAGTGTCCTAGCGAGGAGTGGGTAAGGGGGTATAGATTCCCTGGGTGCCATAATTTTGGGGTGCCCCGAAGACAGTATGTTTGCGTTTATATTTAATGCTAGAGATTGACGAATCAGACTGGGAGGGGGCGAGAAATAAATACTTAGACCTGGGCACCACTTACCCTGGCTACGCCACTGCATTACTTCAAGGGAAACTCAGCTCTTATTTTTATAAATTCTTTGTGATGTTTATAAATTGAATTAATAAAATAATAATAGTTAGTGCTTAAAACTTTTTTCTACATGTGGTTATGCCTTTTTTTGAGTGTGATATATTCAGTAGTTTGCATTGATTTTGTATTAAGTAATTTTTATAGAAGTTTAAATTAGCAATTATCTAGCGCAGTGGCATGCAAACCATGGGTCACGAGAAAATGTATGTGGGTCGCTAAATTGAAAGAAATTTATTTGACAATAAAAAATATAAGACTTTTTTAAAAAAAAAAGTGGTTGTGACCTGTCTGGGAGTCGCGAAAAAATTTTACACAAAGTGGAACGAAAATAGTTTGCACATCACTGATCAAGGGTCCAGGAATAGATTATCTCATTTTGAAATGATTTCTGAAGAGAAAATAGTTTTAGTTCACAAGTGACCTTCTAGAATGAATTAAGATTTGACAACACAGTGCAAACTATATAAAATAAAAAAGGTGTCCAATTTTACAAAAAAAACTGCTTTGAAGAAATAAACATGTTAGTATTCAATTCTGCAAAGAATAAAACTTTAAAAAAAAGTTGAACGAACGCTTGTGCACTCGCAATAAGTTTATCAAACTGAATCGAGTTCAGAGGCAGCAGTAAAAAAGGGGACAAGTTTAATTCATTATCACCTTTTTTTTCGTGTATGAAATTATAAAAAATAACAATAAAGCCTGTTATTATTATTCATTATAGAGAAAGGTTACAGCGCTTTTTTTCTGTGAAAGTAGATAATTTTTAATTTTCTTGTATTTAAATCCTTGTTTAATTATTAAGACGTTAAAAAAAGGCAACTTTGATTACATTGATACTAGGATTGAGATTTTGCAGCATATTAGTTTTAAGGCTGTTTTTTATATAACATTATTTTATAGTTTGGTCCCCCCCCCATCTCTCCTTTTAAGTGGTAATTTTCAATTCATAAATCATTATGAAGTCTGCTGAAAAAAATAGCTATATAAATTTTTCTTCTAAAAATTCTTAAAAAATTAACCATACTCTTTAAATCATAATTTCTTCACATATTATCCCAGTGGCGCACAGATATTGAACAATATTCGCAATATTGTATAAATGTATAACATTATATACTATCGAACAATATTGTACAATGTCGTACACGTTGTGCTACATGGGTATGGATATAAATAATAAAAATGGTATTTCAAAGTCTTGATATTCACAATATAACATAAACAACATATACGAAACATTCTCTTTCTTATCATTTGTTTTTTAATTTATTGATTCCATAAAATATGAAAATAAAGTATTGATTTGAGCATCAATATTATTGAGCAAATATCGTTTTTTCAGAAATAAGTTAATATTCGCCTGCAAATATATCACTTTATCAGTGCTTCGTTATACATAAATAAGCAGTACTGTTTTCTTAAAACAAACCTTGGGAAACAATTTCTCACTGGATTATAATGTCATTTCACTTTATAATAAATAATCAAAAATAGAATTATAATCGAACAAAAAATCATTTTATCTTCATTTTAAGAAAATAGTACTGCACACTGAAAATGTTGCAACTCACAGTACACATTGATTTTCATCTATAATACTGCTCTTTTGCCATCAATTCAAACATCCTTCTAGAATCTGTAACAAAACCATCCATGTGTCCAACGTGTATTTACACACATATTTTTGGCTTAGTTTCACAGGAACGCTATGCAGTCCGCCCTCTATACAGCGTTCCAATACTTTATCTACCAGTCAACACCCTTTTCGGCGATGGTTTCCAACATTTGCAAGATCCATTTACCAAAAACCAGTCGTAATACAGTCTGACGACAAAGCAGCCGATGTTATCGACGCCATCACAGTGCTGTTGAGATTTGACTTTCTTGTCCTTGTAAACTGGACGTGCTCGATAGGTGGGGTCGTCGTCCACTTCTCCAACCCGGCGTTTTAAGTACTGCTGGAAGTTGTAGAAATCTTCAACAGGTGGTGGTGGCGGAGGTGCCGTGGAAGCGGCTGGAATGAAGGAGTCTGGGTAGTAGGTTTCTGCCACCAGCAAGCTCACCCATCGTGGAGATTCGTGGCAGATGCCCTCCATGAAGTCGCAGCGACTTCGCCTGCAAAGATGGGACGAATGAAAAAGCAAGCCATTAAACAAAACAGCAAGTATTGCTCAAATATCTTCTACAGTATTAACAAACTACTTTTGTAGATTTTATTTATTTATCTCGTTTAATTGTATCCGTAAAATAAAGTTAAAACAAATAATAAAGGTAACATATTTTCCTTATTTCCAGTTTTTTTAGAAACTTAATAAACATTCACATGATGACTATGCGACTTCATTTTAATATGTTAAACTTTTTTGGTGACGGCGTAAGGTTGGTCTGCAATACAAGTCAACAGTGAAACGTTTTGGAAGCATCAGGCTTGAATTGGAATCGTTCATTCGGATACTCGAAACAATAAACTTGTATGTAAACATAATTCTTTGAGAAATTGCATTGTAGTTTTTTTAGCACAGAACCTCCCTTTTTGTGACTGCTTCCGAATCTTCTATTGCGTACTGCTTCTAAGTACGCAGAAACCAATAATGGAACTGAAACTACCCTCTAGGGCGATTGAGCCCTTGACTGTAGTGAATTCCTACATACCTTCCCTCAAAATCAGAAAAATGCGGAAGACTCAGTCGTAAAGTGAAAATCATTTGAACGCTCGAAACCTCCCAAACCGTCAAGAATTAAACTAAATCTGGGATGAAGTTTGCAAAAACGATATCCGGCATAAGAACATCTAAGTTTCTTTCCTTGTTTTTCACCTCCTCTCAATTATCGTGTTCATTTCAATGGATGTGATGTTTTGTCTTACATGACCTGATAATGTCTGAGAAAAAAAGTATGTGATAATTTTGCTACAGATGTTATAAGAATGTAATTCATGCTCAAGTGATCCACAACATTAGACACTGGCATATTATATCACATTTAAGTCATGGGTCTGTTACGCCGTGCAAATTCACTATCATCACGCATTAAGTTTTCCTACAAATATACCAAAGTCACAATAATTACTTAAGAATTACGATATGATGCAATTTATATTAAATTTTTTTATCATATATCCATTAATAATTCTTTAAGTCACTCTGATTGATTTATTACATTAAATTCCCATTTTGGAAAAGCACGGGGTATATTTAGGGAAGGATATTATAATCTGATGATGAGGACGACAGAGTAGCAACACTTCTCTCGACGCTTAAATTCTATACCAGCGTAAGAATGTTTGATCCACGAAAGATTTAATTTGCTTCATATTTTATAAATATCGAAAGTGAACTATATGAGAAATGCTGCTATCTAATATAGGGCAGTTAAAATATTTTTAGTCCACTCTGTTTTTAACGGAAAATATCTTTTCCATTTATTTAAGATACTAGTTCAGTTTAATGGAAATCGTGGGTTGGTCTATTCTGTTCCTGAACGCCTTATATATAGCAGACCTTCACTATAATTGAGTATTTAACCTATGATTATTCGCCCCAGAAAAAAAGACACTTTCGCAAAGATACCGCATACCAAACATTAAAGCAGAAACAGAAGTTTCATTCTTGATTTTGCGTGAATATCTTAGAACGCATTTCACAACGGCAGTGGCATAGCGAACCGGGGGCAAGGGGGTATAGATACCCCGGGCGCCAGTTTTAGAAGGCACCATGGAGTCAAAACATCACTGTGTTTGTGCCATTTTCTTATTCCGCATGCCATATACGCTTGATACACAGATGACGACTGGGATAAAAAGAATCATTTTGTTCCCCGGCAACAACTTACCCTCGCTAAACCACTGGCCATGGTGACAAAACATTAATGTGTTTATGTCACTATTTCACGTCCAATACAATGAGGGAGAAAAAAAATATCATGCCCCGGGTGCAGTTTACACTAACTAAGCCATTGACCCTGAAAGGGGGGAGGGGCGAAAAAATCAAATTATGACCCGGGTGCCACTTACCCTCGATACGCCATTGCACTACGGCAGACAGGATAAAATAATGAAACATGGTTAATTTATTTAAGTTCTTTAATAAAGATTACGAATGCTTTCTTAGCGATTCATATTTATTCATTCAAGGCGGTGATAAAACATAAGTTCCTTTGTAATAGAGAGAATTCTGCAAATGGTTTCTGCCCTTCCGCATGAGTAACAGATGTTAAGATAATGGAATCGGGCTGCCTGCGACATCACACATGACTGGCTCGATTCTTCAAGAATGATTTATCGCATTAAAATGCAGTTGGGTCTGGTGCTTCGATCGCAATTCGGATGGCCGTTTGTATCTTATCACTCGCTGCTTTTGTTTTCTGTTTGTTTATACAATGATATTATTCTTTTTTATACGAACATTTTAAAAGCAGTTATGCTTTTAAAAAAGATTTCGTTTGTGCCTGTTAACAATTTGTATTAGATGAATTTAAGCATAATCAGAGAAAAATATTTATTCATCAACTGCAATAGTAGCACAACTCGGAAAAACACGAATTTTCAGTTATATCCTTTCCAAACATTATAAAATCGTCTTCATTGTGGCATAACAGATTTCTTAGTAACTAGGAGGTTACACCCCCTACTTTCTCCGCTAGTCAACTCCAAGAATCACATTGTGATTCTTTTGGGATCACGTAGTGATCCCAGCTCGCTTCGCTCACTCGCCGTACAGTTATGAGTGTCTGTTAGTAACTAGGAAATTGTAAATGCATTAATTACTAAAAGAAAATTTAAATTATTTGAAATAGCATAAACTACTAACATTAACTTTTCATCAATTATTAAATAACTAAATCATCAATTTCTAAAATTAAAATTTTCTCGTAGCAGATAAATATGTGAATGTTAGAAAGAAATTTGAATGTGAAAAATGTATAATTATAAGATGTTTACGAATCAAAATTATTATCCCAAATTATTATCTCCAATTAGCACAAATTACATTCGAGCAAATTTCTTAATATCCACTCTTCTCAATGAATTGTTGCTCAGAAAAGCTTCTCCACATATATACACATTCACTGTAATAATTATTTAGCTAAGAAAGTTATATTAGTTCTCTCTGGGTAGTTATTAATGTGTTAAAACCTCAGAAAATTTGAGTTTTCGAAAGATGATTCAACCCATTTCACAAACTTTTAGCTTTAAAAGGACAGTTTTAGGTGGCAAATGGCTTTCAACATGTTCAGATTCACTAATGAAAATTATAAACCATAATAATTATTTACTTTTAACTTTATAAAATTAACAAAATATCCTTTCTCAAAATTAAAAAAAAATTCTAAAATTTTGCTTTTTACACCAAAATTTTAAACACTCTTTTTTTCCACTCAAATAATGCTCATAAAAGCTTCGCCACACGTATTAAAGAACAAAATCCTGTCATAGTCCCACAACTATGTTCCTGTAGCTCGGCAACTTCGTTCCGTACATAAAAAAAAGCTTTACTCTATTTTGTTCATTCCGATTGGATCGGCTTCGGAAAGATTCCTCAACAGTTTCAATAGGCCTTCTTCTGATTTTCGATTATTTCGATTTATAATCGAACCTACCCACCTTAAACTCATTTTGAAAAATTTCGTTGTCCCAGATCAAACTAAATTCGCCGATACGAATGTAATCAATCTAAACTTGTGAGCTGTTGCGAAACGTCGAAATTCGACTCTTTTTTTGTCGCCACGTAAGAGAATTATAAATATAGATTATTATAGTAATGCTTAATATTTATTCCAACAATTAAGCGTGTAATTCTTGCATTTCAACAAAACAACGACATCTTTCAGCACATTTATCTCAAAACCTAATTTTTCAAGTTGTGCCAGTATTTCAGCCGATGAGCGATGTAAGAAGATTAAACATGATTTAATGGAATAATCACGGCTTCGGAATCGGAGAGTTGGAAACCGGCTTCCACAAAAGATTAAACCATTAAATCCGTTGAGGACGAACGTACTCCCGCATATGTGGCTTAGAAGTTCGGAGAATGGGGTGCAGATGCAGATACGAATGCATGACGAATCATAGTCTTCTGACTATCGTTCGAAATTACCAAGGACTGCCCTAAAATACGCCTGCCGTAGCTAAAAATGGGAAGTTAATCTAAATAAATCAAAGTTAGCATAGAAAAGTAGATAAACGCAAGCAGCAGAAAAAAGACAATTATGTTTTCATAGTAATGAACGCTAATTTGTCGTACAAAACACAATATCTGAAAAAGATATATAACAAATTTTTTTTGGAAAATGAAAAAAATTAAATTATTGTACAAGTACAAGAAAAATTATATTAAAAAGAGAAAGCTATTTCCCTCAAAAGCTGCGTCAGCAAAAAAGCAAAAAAAAAAAAAAAAAGAAAAACATCAAAACATACAAGAAAAAAAAGGCATATCAAAAACGAAAAAAGACACAAAAAAGGCAAAAAAGAAGACAAAAACACAATAAAATTGAAACGATCATGACAAGCCGCTCATCAGGTAGAAAAGCCTGCCTGATATTAATTAGCGATTTTTTTCAGCTTAACGACAAATAAAAATCGTAAAAATTTGTCGTTATCTCGCCAAAAAGCAACCATCTGGAAAATACAAAAATTCTGGACAAAATGAACGTAGAAATATTCACAAATTATAAAAACTTGCTACCATTGGAATTCGCAATATATATATAATATTATTAATATATTTTAAACAGAGATAGTAAAAAACAGAGAACATATTCGATACATTTATTGAAAATGCCCTGATATATGGATTTCTTATTAATTTCATGCTTGCTTATATTAACAAAAAATTATTAACACCTTTAAATTAATAGTACATTAGAATTGATTAATTTGAAATACTCATATATTTTTATTTCAATTAGATTTTAGTACATCTTAACATTGGTAGATGGCGCCACTATTATTGGAAATAGTTTGCAAATGATAATATGAAGAAGTACATCATTATTTAAATGTTAATATAAAATTAAAATATGTTAATATAACGTTTTTATAAAATATAAATTTATAGTTTAATTTATTAATGATGATTTAATATAGTATATATAACATATTTTAGTTAAAATATTTTCATTATAAATGCGGAACTGTAATTCGTATTTAGCTTGTAGCATTTTTTGCTATGACTTTGAAGCAGTAAGCATTTAGTTAATTTTCTCGTTCTTTCTTAATATATTTTGGAGATTTACTCCTATATTTGTTGTCTTTTTCCAACAATTGGCCCTCACAGAAAGTTGGTGCCTATAAATTTCGAAATAATGTGACATAATCGATTCCTAAGGTCGATTGGCATTTGATTGCTAGAAGTCCATATCTGGATCTTTTTCAAAGTGATAGTTTATAATCTTATTATCTTTCTATATTTCATTGTGTGAATAATATTAGATTATATTGTTTATTGTATTTAATTTTAAATGAGGGTTTAATAGGTGTATTTGATGAAAATGTTATTTGAGTTTTAATGGTTTAAAAAAATATCTAACTATATATATAATATTCAAAAACGAAGTAAACAAACTTATCAATAATCCTTGCAAAACTTCTATTTTTAACTAAACTATATCTAATTATAACCTAATACTTAAAAATACTAAATATATGCCAAAAGAACATATGGAAAATTTAACATATCTATGAACTTTGTTATAATTAATAATATTAGACGAGCTTATTGCTATGTTAAATAGATTCTGTTGTACAAACCATACATGTTACAAATTGTTGAAAAAACAGAAAGAGTAATTAACCCTAAAAAGAAAGGAGGTTGAAAGAAAGTAGTGTACGTAACCCTAAATTACGTATTGCAGCCCTATAGGATAAAAAAATCTAGCATGCATCTGAAATAAACATTAAAGTATATTGCACCTTTCAAATATTGCACATAGAATGATGAATTCGACATTTAATAAGAATTCTCACTCATTTTAACAAGAAATCATAGAGTCAATGTGTTAGACGTGCTATTTACCTGTATGCAAAAGTTCAACAACATTCGAACTCACCAAGTAACAAACCACTCGTTGTTAGCGTTATTTAGAAAATTATTTTAATTTCTAAAATTAGTTATATATATGTATATCGTAAATTTAACTTATTTTTGTGTATCTGTTAAATGATACGATTTCTCTCTTGTTTGGTGTAATAAAATATTTTCTTCGACAAAATGCCTATGCATATAAAGAAAATATAACAGTCAACTGAGATATACTCTGAAAATGTCACGAATTGCGATAACAGCATGTCTTAGGCGAGAGAATCGTGACAGTGCATCGGGAAACAAAACATGAATAGGAGTGGAATAGAAACTTTTCCAAAAGGAAATGAAAGGAGAGGGATTCTTTGTCAGGAAATTCGACCTAGTTATGGAAAATATCCCGCAAGATCTTTTCCGATAACTTTTAAAGACAGGACAAACTAAGTTAGTTATTTAACCAGTTCGCTTTATCTTGGATACATATTTGGAGTTCAATATTTCACAGATACTTATAATAGGTCTTTAGTTTGAGTGGAGCCATAATTTTAATATCGAGTTTTATAGAACATGTTTCCTGCAGTGCATACAGATGTGAAAATAAAATGACAGGAAAGATTGACTGAAATTAGTTTTTAAATTTTATAAATTAATAAAAAGGAAGAGCGTATGAATTGAGAATTAATATTTTTGTCACTGAGAAGCCATGATGTCATTATTTGACTCGTGTAGTTTTCAGTTTAATCCGGGTAATCATAATCCAACTTCAGAGAATTGTTCTGCCTCTCTTCTGATTTTATTTGATAAATTAAGTATAATATAAATGTCCTACTTGATTTTGCTGAATTAGATTCGATTCTAATAAGAATGATTCAAAATTTTAAATTTGAGATGTTGATTTTTCTAGCCAACTCGAGCTTCTTGGCTTAAGTAGATAATAATCTCTGGTTGTGTAACATTTCGGAATAAATATCACCAAATTATTTATGGTAGTGACTTGGGTTTAAATTTGTTCTGTGTTGTTTAAAAAGTTTACAGAATTCCATGTTTTTCGCCTATTACTAGCTGTTCTTGTTTCCTGAGCACAAATAGTTTGAATAATAATAATAATAATAAATGCTTTGTGTCATTTACGCAGTTTGTAGATGTAAAATTACTTAAATTCAAAATGATAGTTTAAATCCAAGATTAAGTTCCTAAATTGTCAAAAAGTGTGGAAGCAGGGCAATTTAGCATCCTTGAATAAAGTGCCCAAAATAGCTTCTAAGTATTTTGGACAATATAGAAAACTAAAGAAATGATGACATCAAATTTGGTATTTAAAAAGCACCTTTAAGTCAGTGGCAGCTTGACCAAACCAATAAAAATATTTTAAATGTTCATCAATATCTTTAAATATTATCTTCGAAAATTTGAAGATTTCCTTAACTAAGCATTATAATAGACTTGTACCCACTCCAGTTTATACGGTTGTTTGTGAGCAAGACAAAAACTAGTCTCTATTGAGTTGTATGGTAAACACGTATTTTCTAACCTCCAAATGAGTCAGGTGTAATCAAAGACAGGAGGTTCTGCAAGCACAGTCACAACCAGATTCTATCTCAAGATAGAAGGTAGAGCAATCATAGTTTATTGTCCTACCGGAGTTCGAAATCAAGATGGGAGTTTATGCAATCCCCACCTGCTGTTGTAGCGGGGGGGGGGGGTTAGAACTCAAGATAGGAGGTGGTGCAATCATAGTTTATTGTCTTATCGGGGTTCAAAAGCAAGATGGGAGGTGATGCAATCCCCACCTACCGTTATAGAGGGGTTCCAACTCAAGATAGGAGGTAGTGCAATCATAGATTATTGTCCTATCGGGGGTTCGAAATCAAGATGGGAGGTAGTACAAGTAGAGGGAGTTTGAACTCAAGATAGGAGGTAGTGCAATCATAGTTTATTGTTCTATAGGGGTTCGAAATCAAGATGGGAGGTGATGCAATTCCCACCTACTGTTGTAGTGGGATTCGAATTCAAGATAGGAGGTCAAGCAATCACAACCCACTTCATGAGCTAACCCTTCTTTTATAATAACTGGATAACAAGAATGAAACATGACTTACATGCATTTCGTCTGTTGCACGGTCTGTGTGAAGTATCCTTCTTGGGGTATCTGGACGACGTACTTCCACACCCCTTGGTAATTCCTTGCGAATGTCGGCGTCACGTACTCCTCGGAAGAGGGACAGGGTGTCGGCGGTAAATCCAAATAGTTTTCCTGTGGTTTCCGAACGTTAGATTCGGCTGCAACGAGATCTTCTCCTACCGGTCTGCGTTTTCGGCTAGGAAATCCACCTGTTAGTGCTTTTAACGGGGATGCTTCACTGGTCATGAGTTTCAGAACCAGAGACAATGGACTACCGCTGCCTGGAGATGCTCCGGTTAAGACAGACATCACGTGAGCCAGGGTGGATGGTTCTTCTTCACTAAGAGAGAAGAAAAATATTAATATTTGTATGTGTGGATAATGTAATACTTAAAAAGTCTGAAAAGATATTTAATGGTGGAACGGAAAAACATAACTTATAATCAATAAGATCATCTATTAGGGTCTCAGAACTACTGCAATAATTTTAAAAGACTTCTTTCCTTCAAAAATATTGCTAAACAGCCGATTCCAACTTACTGAGAACTCGACGATCTAATGTACAAGCATAGATTTAAAAAGAAAACGTTCATTAACAGGGTTTGGATGTGAAAACCTATTGTCATTTCACTATAAACCAACGGAAGTTGAAATTAAAAACATGAGAAGTTAGAATAAGATAACACTGAATATGCAGAAACTGTGATCAAAATCGCTTACATTATGTGTAAAATGATATGAAAACAAAGGAAAAGCAGCATTTCTTCACCCTTAACAGGGTTATGAAGTTCACAATTTTTCCCTGATCATAATAAATATCGCTAATTTATACTTCGTCAGTCTCTTCTTTGTTTTTCTCCCTACATCCACTTTAACTGTTTTCTTTGGATTTAATTTTTTCTATAACGTCTCTTTGTTATTTGAGAGAAGAAGACACTTTTCTCAGATAAAGATAAATAATTTTTCCAAGAGGAAATTTAGCATATCTTGGAATACATTTTAAACCAGCGTTAAATGTTAACAGGCAGATAAAACAAATTTCAAATTTTGCCATTCAATGCTGTTAAAATTCAGAAAAGTTAGCATCTTGCACCGAATGTAAGAATTTTGTTTTAATTAAAAATAAAAGGCACTTTTGTTCTGTAGCCAGATGTATTTAAATTTCTGAGAAATATCTTGTGTAATGGTGATGGTTTTCTTAATCGACGAGCCGATACTGAGTGGAAGATAGAATTGGATTTCCTTGGAATAAAACTTTCATATGTCCAATGTTGACACAATTACTTTTATATCTACTAAGAATAAAGGAGAATGTCTGTGTGTATGTGTTGGCGCTCTACAGGATAGACCGCTAGGCTTAGAGCAAAGAAATTTGGCACAAACATACTTTGGAGGGTGGGAATGTGCACTTCGGAACCGTTTTCCTCAAATTTTAATTCAATAAAAATTAAGCTAAATTTTAGCGGTTTTTCCTTAATAACTTCCAAAAATATTACAGCTTCTGTACAAATGCAACAAATATCTGTAAAGGAGGTACTCAAGATAGTAAGTTTATAATGAAATAATCCAATGAACTGAAAGATTAATGTTGCTATGTTTTAATTCTTTTTATCAGCATGTTTTTAGCCAATTAGCATGCTGTTGGACGTATATTGTGCCGCGCCAATTTAAAGTGCAAGACTACTAAAAGAACGCTGGTTAAATGTCTATAGCAATTTGAAGCTTAAAACTACTTTGTTAAGGGAACCATGAATATAAAACTATGCATAAGAGATTCAGTTGAAATTTTATTTCCGGCGGTCAAGCTGGTCGCCGAAGGCGGCTAGTGTATAAATAAACAAACGCAGACGATTCCTTTATTATTCGAAAAACAATTTGTTGCTGAATTAAATAACAAGAAACTCAAAATCAAAACAACAGAGTTACTGCTATGCTTTTTATAATAGGAAAAAATCTCATCTATTGAAATCGCGATTGAATAATTTTATCATTTATTTAACTGTGAAAATAATATATTCATTTAATGTATACCTTTATTCATAAAGTGATAAGATATGTTCAGTTATGAAAAAGAATGTTCAGTAAACTTTGCCATAAAATTTTCATTTTAATTAGTTATACTTTTATTTCTTTATATTTAATTACGAAAAAGAAAATACAGAATAAACAGAAGAAGTAAGCAATAGTGATAACAATATACCCTAATAGCACAAGGCGCTGTACAATATTGTTACGATATCTTCACGATATTGTACGGCATTCAGAATACCGGACAACGTCGTAGAGATACCGCACAATATCTTGTGCTAATAGGGTACCTTTTGCGCGCAACGCAGCACCATCCAGTGATTGCATTAATAATATTGTCTATAATCAACTAAACAATTAAGATCGAATTAAACAGCAAAAATAATGCTTGAATAAAAATTATAGCACATTAAGATTAAATAAGTAAAATGGAAAAAATGGAAGAGAACTGCATTTTTGCGCCATTCTGTTTAATGCAAAGTTTAATTTTTAATATCTCTTGTTAAATTATTTTACTTATACTTATTTATTTCTTTATGTTCGTTCAAAAAAAAGGTAAATCATATTTAAAAAAGAATGACTTGGTTAATGGCGTTAATTCTTTGAATGGAATTCTTGGCTCAGGAAAGAAAACATTTTCGAGAAAGTAACATGAAGAGACACATTTTCCATCATTTTAATGAAGTTCTTCACTTATGGATTAAAATAATTTTGAATTTTCAATTATGTTATATTGCCTAAGTCACTGACTCTAAATCTGTGGGTCACA
Organism: Araneus ventricosus; assembly: GCA_013235015.1. Classification (NCBI taxonomy): domain Eukaryota; kingdom Metazoa; phylum Arthropoda; class Arachnida; order Araneae; family Araneidae; genus Araneus; species Araneus ventricosus. The sequence goes on from BGPR01000954.1 coordinate 195,678, forward strand.
TTCCTTTGAGAAAGGTGCGAAGACATAAAAAATATAAAAAATTTATGTTAAGTATTGAAACTAAAACAAATTAAACTCGGTTAAAGTGACAACAAAGTATTTATCTCGAAAATAATGGATATATATATAAACAAAAGAAAAAGGTTTTTAATATTAATTACTTAAAATTATAAAAATCATTAAAAAGGAGACAAAATTCAACAAGAATCACTAGAAGGTGTCGCGGTTTAAGCTGATACTTGAAGTTCGGTCATAAATACTATAATCAGCGACAACAGAAACAGATAGTATGGATGAAGCTACACGATGCATTATTATGCCCTGCTGAATAGTCCTAAATATAATATTAACACATTTAAAAGTTTTTGTTAATATATACGAACAGTTTTCAAACATTATTTATCGAATTTCTTTTTTAATTTCATCGAACTTTTTCTAATGTCCTAAGACGTGTAGAAACATATATTACGTCATTCATCTATAACTAAGTTGGTAGTAGCTTCCAAGTTACTGTCAAACTCAGCAGTCTTAGATTATAATAGATTGAGAAACTCTGGCCTATATTCCTAACATATTATTTATGACGAATTTTAAATTCAAATAAAAAAATAGATTACCTCAACGACGAATCTTTCACTGATCCGGGTCCTTTTTCTCCTAGCCCCATCTGGGCCAGTGTTCCCACAAGACTAATGATGGCATCGGTCATGCTTCCTCCTCCATTGTTACCACTGCCACCACCACTGTCTGTGGATTCTTGGGCATGATAGGACACTGGCCGTTCTGTAGTATACTCCTGAGGTGCCGGGGTCGAAGAAGACATCGAAGAAGCGAAGCTCTGAGCTACCGCACTGATGAGGGCCAGTGGGATTTTGTTGTTGGACATGACGGACGAAAGAGTGCATAATCTGAGAATAAGCGAGCATACATGAGTTATTGAAGCATATTTTTAGGAAATTCCTCAATTATTCCACACATTATCCTAATTCTCCTCGACTTACGACCGAGTTCAGTTCTAACTGGCAGTCGTAAGTCGAACTGGTAGTAAGTAGATTTTGTATTTTTAAGAAAT
>BGPR01000954.1:196759-236611 GCA_013235015.1 Araneus ventricosus
TCTAACTGGCAGGTCGTAAGTCGAACTGGTAGTAAGTAGATTTTGTAGTTTTCAACACTATTTTCAATCAAAGGGTTATAAAAAACTGTACATAAAGCACACACACATTCGTGCGTACAATTACTGCACATAATATACTCTGCTATACGTTCTATCAACATGAATACAATCTGAAATTATGTTTTATTTTAAAATTTATTTTTTGTGGTCGAAAGTGCGGATGACCGTAAGTCGCATTGGTCGTAAGTCAGTGAGAAGGTATACATTGATCATGTCTAAAATACTTCCGTACCTCTTCTGATCATGTTTGAAAATGATTTTCTTCACTGCTGTATGATTCGAAGGAAACGACATTGGAATCATCCGAATTTATGTTTATCCTTTTAAAGGGTACCTTTTTACTTCTATCATTACACCATTGAGGTTTAAATTTCTTTTTACATTGATCTCACTTTCACTTTCGTTTAGCGCAGCATAAGCAAATAATGGTTCTTGTGCCACAAAATATCTAACATCACTTTAAAGGAAGGAACAAAACTGCCCAGCCTCAGAAATGATGTTTCGAGGTTTAAAAGCAAGAAAGTCTCTTATCTGTCGAAGTACTTTATCCGCTTGATTCATGCTAGATTTTGAAAAATCTTGTCAAAAAGTGCCAGGATAACACTTTTCAATTTTCCATTCTAAAGTGCCAGAGAGCGTGATGACACTGTTTCTTACCTAACAGCAGATAATCTTTCACAATTCAGTCAAAGAGTAATAATGGAAGAAAGTTTGATTAAATTTTAAATGTAAATTAACGGAGATAAAGCGCTTCGACAAAACTTCACCATTATGAATGATTTAATTTCAGTTAAAGTTGAAAAGAACGATAATTCGTTAAACGTATAACGCATAAGATGACATTGAAGCGGATAAGGAATATAAATAAAACTTAAGACAAAGTAATTTTTGGCTTATGAATGAGTGAATGAAATTAATGAAAAATGAATTTTTGTTATTCGTTTAGTTAAAATTGATTTGTTAAAAGCAAAGCAATTTTATTTTGATTTTATTTCATCAAAAGTTTTGTTACAAATTTTCTATTTCCGGAAAAACTGTTATAAATTAATTATATATTTGTCTAATTATTCAAATCAATTTTAAAATGTGGAAAAATTAAGTTAAGCAGATATATATATAAGTCTTTTCAATTCAGCAGAAGAGCTCGGTTAATTTTTATAATCGAAACTACCTATTTATGGACTCTTTCGCTTAATTTATATTATTCGTCGTTTTTTACTGTCCAGATTACAGCCCTATCACGTTCATGCCCGATTAGAAATCCTAAACCCTGATTATATTTGAGTTGAGCTGTTATCAGTAATCTCCAGTATCGGGTAATGTCATTATATCTCCGGACAATGTGGGTCAACTGAAATTAGAACAATAAAAGTTTTACGAAGTGATCTAAAAGATACTTCCACTTACAGCCCTGAAGCTCCTCCTTGGTCGCAATTCTGCCTTCCAGTCGTTTCGTTATCTAAGATATCGGCGAGGATGTCTTCGGATGTTCCATTCGTACTCTCATTAGCCGATCTCTTGACGCGATGGGGGATGTTCGCCTGCCAATGGTAGTCTTGAGAATTGGAATTAGCCGGAGCATATGTGGATTTCTTCGAGGTAATTTTCGAAACTTTGGGGATCTTTGGGTCTTCCTTTAAGTACGGCAGAGCTTTCGATAAGAACACCAGAGTCTTGTTCTTTATGAGTTCGCTAGAGAAAATAAAATTTTATTTTAGAAAGAGCAGTGCTTTGTTAACCCTATGGAACACTTATGGAGGGGAATTTTATTCTAAAATGGTTTTTAACAAATGTTGTTAAGTTTGTGATAAACTTTCTCTTAAATGCTAACAAATATCAGTTAAAAGATTACTTTTTTATGCTTTTTAAATGATAAAAAATCTTAGGATTACTTCAAATATAAAACGTGAAAAAACTGTTAAAGATATCAGAATCAGTTGTAATTTCAGTCACATTCTCTATCAGTTATAATTTCAACATAAAATGTTATTTGAATGAAGTTATGCGATAAGAAACCAATTCCAAAACAATATTTTGAAACATGGCAGCTTAACGATGTAGGAAAAATTCTAATGCTGTATATTCGGAATATTCAGTATGGCGTTGTAAATAGTCTGTTGTGCAGATGGTTCGAATTTGGATTGCAATTTATGTGCACTAAGGTACATTTTTTCATAGTGAATCCGAAATGTATAAAATGGTAGTTGGTTCCTGATTGCATAATTATGTCCATTTAGATAGTAGATTATTATTGATACTATTGGGCACCTGGTTCCTTTCATGGTTGACAAAAATAGATATTAAAATATTCTTGAAAATTATAAAATTCCATATTAGTACATCAATGCAAAATAGTTATATAATAATTCGTTTCGTTTATAAAGTTCGTGAAAATTTGCTCAGAAAATTCCAAGGAGCCTAAATTAATACGTTTTGGAGATAGCACCTTTATAACAGTTAAAAACCTACAGATAATTTCAAACGGTATAAAACATACACAGAAAGTTTGACATAACAATAAATGTTTATAATTTTGGCTAAAATAAATTATCATAACTTTCGTTATAAAAGAGCTAGGGAAAAAATCATATTTAGAATCTATAAAATTTATTCTATTTAATAAAATCTCTAATTCTATATTTTCGAAGAAAAAGGCCAAATTTAGGTATTTGTATATCTTAAATTAGTTGCAAGTTATTGTTTTATTTAACGTGCTATTGAAAAGATAATTTTTTTGGAGACGATTTTACAGTTTTGGGTCATAGATATTTTTTTAGTGACTGATAAACAAATTAATCTGCTCTTAGTAATATCTCTTTTTCTAATTCAATCTAATATCTCTTTATCTAATTTCAACAAATCATGTTCTAACAAAAAATTCAACAAAGTAAATGCTGGTTTTTTTATATGAATCCATTTCTGAAAAAGAAAGTTTTTCAAGTGAAATCAGAAACTATATATTTGATACAAGCGTAGAATATGTTCTTTTGCATCAGATGAGCAGTCGTCATCATAAATACTTAAACGTTTATTTTTCCATCGTTCTACATTTACAGTGAATGTGATAATTTTCCTTATCTGTGACTTTTCTTATATTCAAATAATTGCATATAATACACTAATTGTCAAAAAGTACCAATAAAACTTTTACTTTTTATTTGAAAATGTTTCTTCACCAATACCGTTTTAATCGATTTAGTTTTATTTAACAACAAATAAACTAAAACCCGCATTCATGAAATCTCACAGTTAAGAAATTGATCTAATTTTACCTGTTATTTTTTGCTTTGTACATCAGCTAATACAGAAGCATTGAGATGCATAATACACTGTAGATTAACAGATATTTAATTTGAAGCTTTTCAAAAATTGTTTTAATTTTACTTATAATTTTAAATAAGAATAATAAGTGCTCTTTAAACATCTTTAGTAGTTACAAAACATGTCTTTTAGTTATAAAACATGTCTCGAAGATCCGATATAATAGTACTTTCTTGATTAAGTGAATTAGCTATTAAGTTATATCAAGAATTGATGAAGTACATTCTATAGCTTATACGAATCAATGTAGCGAAACTAAAAGGCAAAACAATTACATATTTTGATCAGTTTATCAATAGCATATATTATAACTTAACCTCTATATTTACTAAATTTATACTTATATTTATGCCAATTTAAGTCGTATATTTTCATTCATCTTGTAAATAAATTTGATTTCATCCATTTTATTCTTCCTACTATTTCGTAAAGATTCATTTTACTGTAATTTTCAAAAGATTTACGAATCGTTACCATTTATGAAAGATTATACAAAATACTCTCCTAGATCTACTGTGAGAAAGAATCTCTTCAAGTCCATCCTTTTGTATTCTGATTGTTAAATGGAAAGATTATCTAAGATTTTCAGTAACATTGCATCAATGCATATTCTCAGACTTGTAACTTTGAGTGAAACAGTCCCATTTTATGAATGACAATGAAATGTTTAAAAGTCTAAAGACTAACGAAGTAATAAACATTATATATTCTACGAGTATCTTACAAGAATGGCCTTCATTAGCCTAATGTTGGGAATTCTGGGAAGGAGGAGGGGAAAGAAAGGAAACATGGAGAGTGCATTTTGCATAAGCAAACTCTCTTCCGGACTCGTCTAAGAGAAAAGCAAACAGAGCGTTGGTTCATTAGATGAGTCTGGAAAAGTTCTTCATCGGAAAAGTCAACTCACACAAGTAGTTCTCCTGGGAGGATACGAATAATTTGCTCTATGGTTCTGTGTTATTTTTAGAATCGTGGGGATTCTTAGGAATGGGAGATAAATTATTCTATATTTGCTTATCAAATATTGAAATTTTATAATAGTAAATAAAGAAGTTGAGAAATTTTTAAAGAAATCTAACCATACAATTTCAAAAATTTTAAACTTCCGTGCCTAATTAAGTACTTTAAACGCAGGATATGGTTTAAATGCAATGATTACTCCGGTAACAAATTTAAAAATCAGAGGACTTCCGTATTTTACCCTTTTTCTTGTAAAACTTTCTTCTAATACACTTCTCGTTAATAGTCTATTAGATGCAGTAAAATTTCGCATCAAGAACTTTGGTAGTGGTCCTAATCCCATTTGGTATGGAAGTGTGGTGTGATCGTTTGGCCAAAACGACCTTGAAGCAGTTAGATATCACCTGACTTAGCACCTATATAGAACAGAACACCACTTCATGCCCCTGCGACTATAACCTTTTGGTTATTTAAACAGTGTGGCAGACATGAAGTGGAAGAGACATCGGAAGACACTCCTTAACTGTCTAGCAAATAATGACGAAGGCAGGGAGATGGAAAAGGATACAAAAATACAAACCTAAAAATCTGAGAAAATATACAAGAAGCAAAGGGGAGTATCATATAAAAACATTTACAAACAAAAACTGAAAAGGAAAGAAATATGAGTATTAAGTGTACAATATCAACAAACAAGAGAAAAAAACTAATCAAATAAAGAAGTCCACAAAAATAAACTAAAATGCGAGTGTTAAAGCACATGTGTGTCTGTTTTGTTGATTGTTCTTTCCTGCATAAATTGGAAGTTCTTCTGTGTGGAAACGGAAAATGGTTCAGATGCTGTCACTTCGACGAAGACGGAGCAAAATTTCCCCATGTCGGCTTGCAGGTAATGGAAAAGGCTTGAAGTGAAAGATGATCGTGGATTTATTCGAAAAAGTTCTTGAAAATCATTAAGATGGTGTAGCAATCGTTTTTATTTTAAGTCGGGAGCATTTATACGAAGTGGCATTGCGGAATCACATTGTTAAGTTGTTAGTTTGCCTTCATGTTAGTTAGAATGGCTTTTAAAGGAAACTGACTTACGTTTACTTTGACTCCTCTGTTGGAGTCTTGGAAAACCTTCTGCAGTCAACATGACAGCAGTGAGTAATTCTTTGTTAATGCGCAATTAGGAAACTAGTTTGTGTATAATGCTTTTTAAGAACACATCTAGAGGTTAGGATACATAATCTTTTTCTTCCGATACGTATTCTACAAATTACAATAGCCCATCTTTAACGCACTAGACCGCAAGTGCGTTTACTCTATTGATTTGATTTCTTAAATTAATTCTCCTTTTTTGAAACCACACGAGGGACAGTTTGGGACGGACTAGGTGATTCAGAACCGTCGTCCGATCTATATGTGTTCATAAAAAGCATTATTCACAAACTACTTTTCCTAAGTGCGCATTAACAAAGAATTACTCACTGCTGTCATGTTGTCTACTGAAGAATTTCCATCAGATTCCAATAGAGGAGTCAAAGCAAATTTAAGTCCCTTTCCTTTTTCATAGTTTACCTTTTAAAGTACTCATAACGCAAATTACTTTAAAAAATGATGCATCTGGCACTTACAAAGGATAAGGCTGTCCATTGAAATCGTGTCCTAAAGGATTTAAGGGGATGAAACCTTTGTTAAGGTCGCCACACAACGTGTATTTGGGGGATGGGCGCTTGGAGCTTCCGCCTGTTTGGCAAGGGACGGTGGACATCATGTAAGGTGGTTTACGAACTTGAGGTGGTCTCATGAATCGAGAAGGGGCCTCCTCGAATGCATAGTAGCCTTCTTTTTCTCCTCTTGAAACATCGCCGAAGACTGCACTGATGTGGCATAGCGTTGCAGCCAGAAGGCAGATATAAAATCCCTGAAAAGAGAAGAAAATTAGAATTTACTTCATATTCTAAAACTCTCTTTCTCAGCTCCCTGCTCGACGTTAAACAGCATTATTTCATTGTTAGAGCACCTAACTTTTAGTAATTTTAAATTTAAAATAGTGACTGTCGTTCTAATTTCAAATTTAATAGCTCTAAAATAGTGAAATAAAATGTGATATCGATTGATATAAAATTTATCTCGCTATGATCAATAGTTCCAGAGAAATTTTAAATTATATTAATCATGTATTTCAAATTAATTTGTTTTTTAATAGAAAATAGTAAATCTCGTCAGTGGTATATCATGCCCGTGATATAGTTTGGACGCCACGATGCATCTGATTATTTATTGCAATCGTGATGATATGATTTAATAATGTTTTTTGGCAACGTTAAAATTTATACAAAGACACCTGAAGTGCAAGGAAAATTCTTAAACAACGAAAAATACTTCACGCTGAATGTTGTTAACCAAGAGATTTTTTGAATAAATAAATATGTAAATAATATGTAAATAAAATTAATATTTCCTGTCATAAAACATATGTCTATTTTATTTGTTTTCAATCAATGTTAAACATTTCTTTCGCATATATATCTATTTAAACACGTCAAATTTGACGGGAAATCTCTCGAATGAAGAGACAATTTGCACCCGTCATACCATGACGGGTGATTTTCTAGTATTATAATAAACTATGTATAAAACTATTTAATTTATTTCTCTTAAACAAATTTTACGTATTCGTGAATTAAAAGCTATTCTGAATTATTTTCTCGAATACGAAGCATACAGAAAGTAAGTATTGCAATCGTCAAAAAATTCGAGCTTGAGATTTTGATGAATCTTGCCGTTTTAAACCTCTCTAAGTCGGAAGACAACCTTTTTAGAATAATGTAGGTCTTTAAACATCACGATACAAAAACAAAATGAGTGGGAAAAGTAAGGGGGGGGGCGAAAAATTTATAGACATCTAAAAGTTACCGGAAGTATAGGGGTAGACAAATAAATTAAAAAATTTAGTTATAAAATTAAGTATCTTTCCTGGACACTGTTGGTCTTTTATAATTCTAGTTTTAGGCAGCAAAAGTGAAGTAAGAATTGAATTTTTCCAGCAAAAAGTAGGGAGCTACTAGCATCCACCCCCCGACTCGCCGCCACTATGTATTTGGACACCCAAAATTCCCTCGAAAAACCCAAAATTTCTTCGAGTTAGATGACTGAAATTTGGCATGATTTTATCACTAGAAATGGAAATTTTTATCAAAATTTGGGCAAAATCCGTCAACGCGCTGACCATCTGTCGCTTTGTCTATATTTTATTATGTGAACTCAAACACGCAGCAATCTATATAAATGAAATTTGGTATGGATATTGCTATTGTAGATCTGTATCAAATTTTGAACTCGTCAAAAGTAGGAGGTACAAAATGCTTAATAGATTTTCTTGCAAAGCTTAAAACAAAATGTAAACGAGAAAGCAGAGGAGAGAATTCTCCTGCTAGTTTTTACTGCAGAGGTTTATGAAACAAAGTTGAAGGAGCTATATAGATATATATATATCCGGTCAAGAACCATATAAACTATGCGAGATGAATCTTTGGTCTGAGTACATAAAAAAAAAATCAAGAATAACAAAGAGGGTTTCTGCTGAATTCTGTCAGACAATAGTGATGAACACTTTCAACTCTTCCGATGAAATTTCAGGAATTTGGTGTCTACGTACCAGGACATGTACCTGTAATCCATTAAAACTTTACATTCTTTGAAACATACGTTCGCCGAAGTGTAACTGTAGCATGCTGTCTTTAATGCTAAATAATTTAATTAACTCTAAAAGTTGAAAAAAATGGATGCAATCCATCTTATTGTTATGAAAATTGTTAAAATCCAAAATAAATACATCATTGCTTAACAAGCAACCCCGCCTATCTAAATTTTTTCCAATTTCAAAGAGGAAGAAGAAACTGAATTTTTCGCAACCCGTAACGAATATTTCTGAATTTTTTTAACCTCTGATATGAACATGAGACTGCGTGTTCCTACAAGATGTGGAAAAATTAAGAAATATCCGTTATTTGTTTCGAAAAATTCAGTTCTTTCTTCCACTTTAAAATTTCAAAAAAATTGAGATAGGCGGGGTTGCTTGTTAGCGACGACATGCACTGTCGAAAACAAGCGGACAAACTAAAGCATACATTAATTATTTTGCTTTCTTGGTTAGGAACCTGCGACAAATATCTCGACACCTAAAATAATCTTGGAGCACTTTTCTCTCTCTTTTAAAGGATAAAGTTAAATGCCGTGGAAAGGTTATGGCATAAAAACAATCCTTTCTGCTTGTCTTTCCATAAATTTAAGAAAAGATTTTAGCAGTTTTACACAAATTTGCATGACGTGAAGATGCCGCTGCTTAGGGGTTAACTTAAATTATTGTTAAGCGCTAGTTGGTTAACACATCCATTAAAAATTTGTTGTTGTTGTTTTCATCTTAAAGGGCATACTTTAGTAACATCAGATGAATTATATTGGAATGTTTGTTGATGTTCCTTCGTAGTGGAATGAAATGAGACAGGTGGCGTAGAATGGTCACTTCAGACTATAAATACATTTTGCTCATTATTTCCGAAATTTCAAACAGTTTTTATATCTTCACTGAATTTCTAAAACCAGTCTTTTGGACACGTGAAGAAATTCTATTTGTCATAGGACACGGTCCATTCCCTTCATTCCTTTACCGCTTCCATTTATCGGATAGTGACACTGCGGAGAAGTCGGCGATCCCATCCAGTATGCGACATCTTGCCCATTGACTTCCTCTTTGCATATTAGGAAACCTTCTACTTCACTGGAAAGTCTGTGGTACCAAAGAGTCCTGGAGAATCCGAATTCAAGAAAAAGAATAATAAACATGATTAAATTCTTAATAGACAATGAAAACATAATGCGGCTGCAGTAAGTACTCACCTGCCATTGTAGAATAACTCTAGCTTATTCTGCATTCAATACACTGAATATACTAAGTTTTTCCTTTCTCATAAATCTTTTATAGTAATCTTCCTATTCCTTGTATCCCACAATTAACACGCAATGACTCCCCATTTCTAATACGTTACTCAAAACCTGTGCATTGATGTAAGCTTCCTCATGTTGGTCGTCATCATCTACATTCATCATTTTCCTTTCGTTCACATCGTGTTATTCTAGATATTGCATATATTCCTTTATTTTGCTATCAATTCTATGTGTTAACACCAGCTTTGTAAATTCTTCATTTGTCATTCTTCTCATGCTGTATTTTTCTCTTTTTTCTGCAACTCAATAAAGTCCGCCTATATCTATACCAACCTAGGAACGGCGGTGTGGTGTTAAATGTTAAAATGTTAAACATGTAATTAGAAACCAAGCTTTAATTCAGAGTGCTGGATAACAGAAGGAAACAAATGCAATAAGAAATTCACTTTCCTTTATATTTTAGACATGAAATAACTACGTATTCAAGTTAGTAACATTATGCGAAACAGATCTGATTTAAATCGATGCATGGAATATTAAATTAAATAAATAGTACCAGGATACCACGAGATATTGCCATTTGGAAATACTAAAAGTGATTAAATTAAGCAATGATAATGGTTTTTGAAAAGAACTAATTAAGCAAGACGTAAAATGTATAAATATGCTATTGAAATTAAGTGTGGTAATCACTTATTTAAGGCTTGCAATGCATTTAAAGCTGAAGAATTTTAATTTCTCAGCTTTATATTCCGATATTCACTTGCGCATACAACAAATAGCACACTCTGAAATTTCAGTACAACTAATTAACCTCATAACACAACAATTCCATTAAACAAATAAACCATTTATAAACTTGTATTACATTGCTTTTTTAACTGTAATAACGTTGTTCCTGGGACACCAGCGGAGGGTTTTACTCTGAATTCCCGTTATTCTTTCAGTTCGCGAGGTGATGTCAAAATTAATTTGCATATCTTGAACTCAGCCTTGCATTTAATTATTTACGGACGGCAGGAGACCTTTTTCCTTTGTCTTCGGATTCTAACTAATGAGGTTTAAGCCTTATTGATTATCCTGACTCGAGGTTCAACGAGCGAAAGAATTCATTCCATTTTATCAATGCCCTTTCTATCGCCTCAGGGCCAAAGGTAGGCATTTTTTTTTGTTGTTTTATTGTTAAAGGACCTCACTTAATTGCTTCTGCCGGGTTATATTGGGATTATTTCTTGATGTCCCTTCGTAGTTAATTGATGCGATGTCTTTCTGAGTTTAATATTTACAAATGAGTTTAGCATCTTAAGTGATTTCTTTTGTTGTTGTTTGAAAAACTAATAGCTTCATAAAGCTTTGAAATAGACCAATCGCCTTAGTGTAAATGATTATTAGTTCTTTTCAAAGCTCTGGATTATCAGCTTGTTCATTTTAATATTCGCTTGGCAATTCTTTGGAGTTCTTGGGGGACTATGATTCTTGAAAATGGGACATTTTGGAAATTTTGACGAATGCTTCCTATATTCTGCTCTACGCGTGCAATTCTTCACCTTCTTTTTCATTTCTCGCAGTTTTATCTATTTTCTCAAAGTTATTTAACCTAACTTTGATTATTTGAGTAGAAAGAACTGAATGCATATGTGTGTGATATTTAAATCAGCAAGAAATCCCGATGCTCCACCAAGAAACGGTTATTATTTCTGAAAAAATAATCTTTTCAGTTTCTGGAGTAAATGGTATGTTTTATCCTTCGGATGATATTTCCTTTTTTTTCTAATTTACAGAACTTGTTACACTACCGTGCATAACTTAAAAACGACCGTAATTTTGAAGCAAGCCGTCTCGAAATTGGGGATTGAGTCTGGTGGCGATGAATTTAATGTACAACAAGTTTGGTAGAATTGTGATTCATATACAAATGGCGCAAACAAGAGACCGCAAGTCACACGTAAAACGCGAGTAGTTGTTGCGTTACTATAAGGAATGAGAGGATTATGGTGTTATCAAAGAATTTTGATGAAAATTCCAGCAATTAATTCATGCAAAATGTCTAAAAGAAATCATCTAGACTACTTCATTGGTGAAGGGGTGTTTGTCAAGCTAGAAATATGTAGTGTGGTGAGTATATCCTAAGAGCTTGCCTTCGACCCCAGTGTCATTTCAAGCCCTTGGACTGCCTTCCAAAACACAAGTACATCTCTTAGAATGCTTGGTGGTTGTCGGTCCAAAGAAATGACTATGAATGACCAATGCATCTTTTTGCTGGGGAAATAGAAAAAAATGCATCAACGGAATAAATTGCTCACCAGTTTCGTACTCAAACATGACGTCAAATATAGCGGTTTATTATGGTCAAAGGTTTTCACAAGGGTCCATCGTCATGAACCTTGAACTTCATTGACTACTACACATAATCGATACCATTTAGATTGGTGTATAGAACACAAATATTGGACGTCTCAACAAGTGGGTCATGTCCTCCTTACCGACAAAAGTAGTTTTAATTTCTCGAACTGGGCGTTATCTGGTATGGGGAGAGGTGGGAGCAAGGTTTCATGCCAATCAGTTCAGGCAAGTGCTATACAACACAAACAAAACCCATCAAAATATCAACACTTTTTACGCCACACATTTATGTATCCCACAAAAAATAAAACAGACCTTTCAAAATGAGCAGGATTTCTGCACATGTTGCTCCGCATAGTTACTGCATAGAGGTTCGGCAACTCTGGTAAATCTCCTCCAAGAAAAATAAGATACTTTGTCGAGTCCATTCGGGATGGACTGACTAAGCACCTATAAAAAACACCAAATTCTTTACAACTATAGCGAAACTCTGTTGTGACACATGAGCGAGTGTTGTGACACATATGAACTCGCATGAGCTCAACCTTGAGCATTGATATGATTGAATGCGTCTTCCGAAGTAGAGAAACTTTTCCTCTCCTGCACTGTTTCAACATTTCCGGCTGTTAGTTCTGTGCATTAATGTTTCCTTTTGAATTGTCTGGCTACTCTAAGCATATGAAACACCCTCTATATTGAGTTATTTTTAAAATGGAAACAAGAAAAAGAAAGAAATTAATGTCTCCCCTCGAATTAAAAAAGAGAAAATAAGAAATAATTTATCTTGAAACGCGATTTATGACATATAAAGCATCACTTTTTTGTATAACTGTAAATGAGACCGAAGTACATGGTGATTCATGGGAGTATTCTAAAATATGCTTTTTCACATCATTCAATGTGTCACTTTACACACGCAGAATCTGTTTTCACATATCACTAATTATGGTAAACGCAGTGCGGGAGCTTTTATGTTTAGAATTCTCTTTCTAAACATAAAAGATTCATAGAAGCTAAACACAAAAATTTCGTATTTTTAAGTTTTAATAAAATATTTTTTGAAATTTGTTTTCATCATTCTTGTTTATAATTGACACAATTAACAATAATAACAATTAAGGATTTGATTAAGAACAATAATTCTATTAACAATAATTCGAATAACGAAAAACATCAACCGCAACAAGCAAATATTTCCTAAAAAATCCTTTTCGAAAAAACTTTTATTTATCCATTTGTTTAGATGAATTGATTTCATGTTTACGACTCTATGATCGTTGGCAAAATTAAATTTATCAATTTTCTTAGTTTAACCTCCAATAAAATATATTCCGCAGTAAAACTTCTCGAAGTTCAGCTCTTTAGTAAAGTTTCAAGAGTTCTCCATCCTTTGCTTTTCAATCAAACTTCTTTCCAAGTGTCATGGAACAACTAAGAAAATTAAATGGATTAAAAAGATCGCAGAAACCAAAGACCAAAAGTTAAACTAAAGTTTCAGAATTCATTTAAGCGTATGCATTTTTAGGCGCCAAGAATCCAAGTGGCTCGTAGATTTATCGCCTTTCTTTGTCATCCATAAAAGCCGTCAAAAGGGCCTTCCATTTCCTTTAATTCATTTCAGTTCACCGATTTCCCGAATCTGCAAAGCGTTAAATGAGATTTTTGGCGAAAGAAGACACTTTATTTCCCATTCCTTCTACAGATTGGATCAATGGATTAAAAGCTTGTCATTCTCCATCCTTTGCAAATAAAGATAATTAACGAAGTGTCAACTTATTCGAAATGATCCTAGATAAAGAGATATTCTTCGCTGGAGCAATTAAAGGCTTTTTATCGATCCATTTGCTTTTGTGACACTGGCCATGAAAAGATATATAGTTGAATTAATTGTTTGTTTCTGTGGCACGAAATGAGTATAAAAACAACAGTTCCTGCGTGATAAGGTATTTTCCCGCTCTTTGTCTATTAATGGTTTTTCGAATGGCGCTAACTATTTCCTCTAAGCGATGTTATTTCGATTAGATGCCCTCGATGTTTAAAAGTTAATGAGAACAGCAATAGGGATTGCCGGGAAAAACGTTCTAAGCAGTTGAACTAAGAGTGGCGCAGAACAAAGTTTATACGTTCCTGAGGAACTGCAAAGCGAGTGGGAAACAGGCATATGAGTTCTGTTGCCATTTTGCAGTTGCTGATGGTCAAGTAAATTTAACAATGTATGCTTCGCACCGTTTTTGATATTGGAAAGCTTAATTATTTTCATTCTCGTCTGTCCTACAGTCTTACCATCGAAGTAAATTTAAAACAAACAGCTAAAAATTAAAATTTGCTGAAATTGATTCCAGATTATTATTTGGCCGTATAAATTTTGGTGAGGACGAAATCAGTATAAAAACAACAGTTCCTGCGCGATAAGATATTTTCCCTCTATTTTTTAATGGTTCTGCGAATGGCGCAGATGGAATGAATGCTAAACTATTTCCTCTAAGCGATGTTAATTTCACTAGATGCCCCCAGATATTTAAAATTTAATGATAGTAACAATAGGAATTGCCGGAGAAAACATTCTAAGTGGCGGAACCAATAGTGGTAGATAGTAGTGTAGATCAAAGTTTCCATTTCTTGAGAAACTGAAGAACGAGTGGGAAATAGACTTACTTAGCACTGCCGCCATGTAGGTCTAAGCAGTTATTGAAGCTGGAATAGATTTATCACTTACAGCAGAAACTGATTATAAATTTTCATCCCTGAAAAAAATTTGTGAATTTTTGGATTCATTCTTTCCCTTTTCATTCTTTTGAGAAAAAGAGTCCTAGTGTACGAACAAATAGGTATAACACAAAGCTTACAGAAGTAAGGAATTACTCAATGAACGGTGGGAAAAAGTTCCAAAGAAAAAAAAAGCAGCCACAATTACAACTTTCATGAAAAGATACGAAAAAAATGCACAATAATGGTCACATCTATACGAACGCACGCACGGTAATGAATCATTTAGTAAACCTTAATGGGGATTTCATTTTCAAAGGGAAAAAATACAGGCATAAATGAAAATTCCATAAAATATAGGAAACAAATATGTAATAATTTATCACCTGTATAGGAACGCAAGGATTGTAATGAGTAATGGAGTTTATAATGAACAAGGTGAGGAAATGTAATCAAAATAAAGATCCAAAGATCAAATAAAAGCACACAAGTGTACATAATATGACACAGCAAACAAAACGATGCAATTTTTTCTCAAGAAATAAAGCAAAAGATATTTATATATATTGTAGCCTATTTTCCATTGCAATCCAGTATCCAAAACAATGTATTAGTCTTACTCGAATCAACGTCTTCATATTTAATCTATGATTCAGTGTTGAAAATACTAAGAAAGATAAACACCTATGTGGTCCATACAGTGAAATACATGAGCCACCGACTGAAATATTAAAGCTATCTCATCAACTTAAAACCGTCAATCCCACAAGACCCCTTTAATCCATTAACTCCACTTAATAGATCCCTCTGGATTATTATACACTCGATACTGTAGAATTAACTTCCCGGTTGATCTATTGCTGCAGTTATCCCTATATTTAGTCGTCTAAAATGAATCGCAAGTGCATCCATTCTGTATTTTCCCTGATGTTTGTATTATTCATCAGCTGGGAGTTGAGTTTCTCGCTGAATTCTGTGACGGTTTCGAGATGTTGTTGCTGTTGGATTTTAATTGCGCAAGAGCCATGTTTATCTATACTGCTCCAATCTATGGTAGAAATACAAGTACTTGGTAGCATATTTAAAACTGTAGATAAAAGATTATATATTTGTCAACTTCTTATGTGCATAAAAATAATTTAAAAGAGATTAAAACTAAGTGATACACACGTAAAATACATTTTAAAAGGAATCGAATCATAATAATAAGAAATTCAAAAGCAAATGTCATTAACTTTTTGAAGAATAGAAGAACAAATGTATATAAATTAGTTAACACGGGTAGTAAAAACGTTTTATATACAGGGTGTCCCAAAAAAGTAGATAAAGCATTTATTTCCTTAAATATTGCATCTAGACATATACTTCCAATTACAAAGTTTCAACAAATAAGGTAGTAATTTGTGTGTAAACACTTTGGCTTCTATGAAAGTTGAAAATAAAAAGTTTAAAAAATTAAATTTTCATTTCATTCTACGTTCCCCATAGAGCAAAAGTGACAACGAGTAAAATGTTCCTCTTACACTCATCAATGTATAAACTAAGTTTCACGATTCTATCTGCAAAACTTGCAGAGATATATTAATTTTTAAATTTAAAGAGCTATTCACAAATTTATATGGATACGTTTCTTGCTGAAATGCAAATTTATTCAACATAGAAAAACTGTGAAATGCAAATATTTGTCTAGTAGTGCATCATCCAATCATCATGGATTAAAAAAATTTGCCAATGGCGCATACTGTTACTCAGTTTCATTGGCAGATAGTTGTAACTATCGACTTAATAAAGAATGGAAGGACAACTTTATAAAATAAAATTTAACATAAAACAAGAAAATAACCTAATATCGGCAAGAGTTTTAAATTATTTGTTCTCAGCCGTGTTATTATTAAGTTTTACCTCCAGTCAGTAGTGACTCGTCTTTTAGGGTTGCAGAACTTACTAAAATTATTTTAAAAATTCGTATTTTTGTTTTTATGCTTCGTTGCTTACTTCTCCATTCTGATAGTTCGATTACAAACGAAAAAAGATAAAAATGAGAAAAAAGAGTGAAAGTGAATGAAAAGGTAATACAGACATAGGATGGAGCTCCACATCAAATAGTTTTGGAAAGAACCAAAATTCGCTCATTGCGTTCAGCTAAGTGACATAATGAGCGAAGGCGAATAGCTGTCCTTTCTGTCTTTGAACATAGCCAGAACTGGATTTTCGGATGTTCCTGTTTGTCTCTAGGCCAACTAATGTTCTTTTTTTATCCCCTTCAATCTCACCCAAGGTTCGTCTATGCGCTCTTGATTTGTTTTTCTTCGATTTCTCTTTCATAGGCCACAGCCTATGAAAGAGAAAGAGTGTACCTCTTTCAATGTGAATGTGAAAGAGTGACCTACCTTCTTGTTGCCTCAGCGGGAACTTGGCTGGTTACAACATAACGTTTACTGTTATGAAAAGTCACTCACCGAAAAAAAAGGACTGTAATTTTCTAAATTAGAATTCAGATAATTACATCTACTAGAGTTTTGACTATTTGAAGATAAAGCTATTTTTGAAAAATTGAATTTCAGTTGTATTCTAGTAATATTTTTATAGTACTTATCGTTTCTGAGCAGTTGAGATGTCACTGCTGATATGTCACAATGGATATTTTTTGAAGATTCACAAGATGAACTATTTTTGCAAATGTTTCATTTAATGTATTATTTGACCATTTTTTAGATTTAACAAGAGTTAACAATTACATTGATATTTCTTGATTTCGCCCTTTTATTAACTTATTGAAATATATATATATATATATGATATTTTAATTTTTTAACTTTCCTAAATAATCTTAACGATACCTCATTTTAAATACTTCTACTTTCAACATAATTAACGCACTACAACTTTCTTTTCAAATCACGAGTTCTAAAGGGGAAATTCCCTATTCTGGGTACTTAAGCGTTCTGCGCATTCATTTCTGCCTTTTTTCACGCCGGCATGTAAGCTTTCAACAATAACGCGCCGCTCGGGCGTAAACTTCTGAATTCTGGTCATGGAGCTGCATACAAATTAAATATTTTACCTATGAATAAATAACGCCTGATGCCTAAATAAAAGAAGATTTAAACAAATATCGTCTCTTCCTTGATGACAATGGACTGCCTTTCACCTTTTTAAAGTCTGTTCTTATATATATATATTATCCCTCAAACGTACATCGAAAAACTGCATCAAACAGCAGTGAAAGGTACAAAAAAGTGGTCTAAGTCAATAATTTTTTTTTCTTATATCTCTGTAAGTGTTTGTAGGTACAAGCGTGAAAATATGTATGTGAGCGAAAGAAAAACATTTTACTAATTTACATTTTTGCACTACGGGAGCCGTTTAAAAATTTAATTTTTGTAAATTTTATACTATACTATAGATACTAAAAGCAGAAGGTAAGTTTAAAAATTTAGATGTTAACATGTAAATAGACTCTGTTGCTATCAAAACTATTGAAAAAAGGCAATCCAAGTATATGGAGTTTTCAACAATAAAATTAGTAGCTCTGCTATGGAAGAGCATTAGCCAGGTTAAATCAATAATATATATATATATATATATATATATATATATATATATATATATATATATATATATATATTATACCATTAAAACTCAAATAACATTTTCATCATATACACCTATTACACCCTCATTTAAAATAATTTAATATATATATATATATATGAAATGTTTTCGTTGTTGTAGTCATTAAAAGGCCGAATAAAGAGCTATTTCTTATTTATTATTCAACAAATTATGAGAGTGGCGGAATATACGTACACATCGTATAAAAGTTTCAAGTAAAAAGCGAACAGAAAATCCCTGCATTTTCTCAGATAGGGATTTAACAAATAGACACGTAATCAAAGTGAAGGGAATATTAGATATTTTTAGTATATTACGTAAGTGTTTTAGGGAAAAGTCTGGCGCCGAAAGGACGCCGAATTCACGATTTTTTTGTGCTCTTGGAAGAGATTAAAAGATTCTTTTAGTAATAAATATGCCAAACGAGAGGTTTAATATACCTTCAGCGCGGGAAATAAATCGAAACTGGAGTTTAAGAAAAGTGATTTTGGAATACATTAATATTGTACTAAGATTTTAAAATATATAATATTAGAATTGAAAGTAAAATTAAGTGAGATTATTACATACATACATACATATATATATATATATATATATACAATTATAAACAAATACAGAAACAAATGCAATAACCAAGTGCAATATATATATATATATATATTATTAGTCTTGTGGAAATATATCAAAAATCAAATTTCAATGGGGCGGGGGCAAAAGGATGGAAAGTATTTCTGTAAAAAAGAAAGGATGCTTCTTCAGGGAGGTTGAAATCCGTACTAACCATCCATACTAACAATAAAATAATTAGAAAAAGCCAAACACTTTCTGCGAACAGTGTTAGATATAAGCTAATAGAACACTGTCTTCACCTCGAGTATTATGATATACAAAAAGCCAAATAAAATTGACCAAGAATTAAAAATGTACATACCGTAATCAAGGCAGATGCATGCAGCATGGAAGAAGGCACAAAATTGAATGACCGTATGTTTTCAAAGTATCATATTACATGAATTCGCGCCTAAGCTTTGAGTTGGGGGAGAGTTCGATTAAAATTACGATGGAGACAAAGAAAGAGATGAAAAATATACAAAAATTAAAGAAATTTTCTGATTGTTTCTTTAAAGAATTTCTGATTGTTTCTTGTATATATATACTTAGTAAGTATGGGAACGTGGGAGTAACCACCTCTCATACGAATTTTATTTTTCTCTCTCTCTTTTTTTTTAAAGAACTCGAAACTTTCTTTACGTAAGGGTAATATTTTATGCATATCATGGGTATGCTCAAGGGATTTAGTCATACAGTCTTCTAAAGCTGGACATTCACCATCACTATGTTCTAATTCATTTAAAGGCCTTATTAACACACCGTTTCTATTTTCAGGCCATAAAATTTGGGGGAGGGGTTAAAAAAAGGTCGAACTGCGCCGACCGCCTATCCCCTAGGCTTCTGTGCTTCCACCTAACCCCAGCTTTCAAAACTGGTC
Organism: Araneus ventricosus; assembly: GCA_013235015.1. NCBI lineage: Eukaryota > Metazoa > Arthropoda > Arachnida > Araneae > Araneidae > Araneus > Araneus ventricosus. The sequence goes on from BGPR01000954.1 coordinate 216,192, forward strand.
CCTCCGCCCTGATTTCCCCATACTGGATCCCACCCCCATTTTGTGGTTTTTGCTTTTGTGAAAGAGGTTGTGTCCCCTTAACCGACTATCTTATTTCACTTTTATGGCCTAGTGGGCCGAATGAATATCCAAATCGTATGGAATTCCAACTTTTCCCTCAGTCTATACCAATTTTCATCGGTGTTATAAATTGACGAAGGGGTTTGGCCTCCTTTGTTCCAAAGAAAGTGGAGTGGATTACTGAATGTTCGAATGTCCCACTTAAGATTTTTCTAGAATTGAAATAGCAGAGTCGAAATTTGTACTATTCAGTCTTCTTTTTATAATTTTTTTGTCTTTTAAAATCCTTTGAAACTGAGCTTTTTATTTTCCTCGTTCTTATATCTCGTTTGAAACACAGATTTTAACTTCATTCGATAGAATACTCATGTTTCTCATGAAAATGCTCTTGTTTTGTCGATGTTACTTTTAATTTCTGAATTTCAATAGCATAAAGAATGCTTCTGTTAAATTGTTAAAGAAATGATCAAGATCTGTTTATTTCGTTACATTTCTCTGGAGCAAAAGAGTTTCAAATTAAGCGCTTTCAGAATATATTGTCGAAACGAAATTCCAATTGATTTCAAACGTCAGAAAGGCAGACGAAATAAAATTCATATCCCTTTCGTAAATATCTTCCTTTGATATCTTTCAAGAATATCTTCTTTTTCGAGATATTCGAATAACGAAACATAGAATACAGAGAATTGAAATTCAACCGATAGTATCAAACAGGAAGTCATGTGTCAGAAATGAAAGCCTGTTCAAACCCGCCTTTTGACTAGTCAATTAAATATTTTCTACGCTAATAGCGTTTCATCTTGATGTGTAATTTAAGTTTTTTACTAATACTTTAAGTTTTTAAGGCTATTAAAATTTCGTACAAAATAGTTCAAATTTAATGTAACATGTTTAAAATAGATTCAAAAAATTAAATAGCATTTCTTTAAATAATAATCTAACATAAATAAAATGACCAAATCAAGTGTTTCCATATTATTTAAATGATTCAGGGAAGTTATTTTCTTGTTTTTTTATTAATTTCTAAAGATTTTGTTGGCCGCGGTGGCCTAGTGGTAAGGTCTCGGGTTTGGGGCCGGAGGGCTCCAGGTTCGACACCCGATTCCACTGAAGATCCGACGTGTATGGGGCCTGTTGCACGTTAAATCATACGCAGTGGTCAAAGGGGGGTTCCAGCTCAGGTGTCCTCCTCGTCATCTGACCGAGGTTCAAAATTAAGAAGTCCGTCCCAAAATAGCCCTCGTGTTGCTTCAAAACAGGACGTTAAAATAGCTAAAACTAAACTAAAAATTTTGCATTGACTATAAATATTGACAAACCTTTTTAAATAATAATTCTGTATTTATCCATGCATTATAAAATACTACAAATTGAAACTCTCATAGCAATGTATATAATCAGTAAAACGTTTTTACTAATCAATAATATGAATAGAGAGAGGAGAAACTCGAGTTCAACCGTTAATGTGCGCATTTTTGCAGACGTTAATTATGGAAAAATTGTCTCTATTGTCTTTGCATAACGAGGCGTGAATTATTTTTGCTCATTTCTGTTATTTTGTCAAACAAAGAGTAATAATAATGTTTGCATTATTTGGTAAAATATATTTTTCATTCATTGTAGAATTATGAATACAATTTTTTGATCTAAAAATGATAAAAATTGTTCGATATGCATGTAGTAATCAAACAAGGTAACGAATTCGAAGTTACTTTTGTTTAGTTAAAAAAATTATTACAAAGTAATGGAATGCATTTATTTCACAAAAATAATTTTGTCACTCCGCTAACGGAGAGATATAATTTTATGAATAGAACAATTTTATATAGTGGATATTTCTTTTGAAGTTGTAGCTAGGAGTTTTTCCAGCATTGTTTTTAAACAACCCATTTCGTATTTATTTACAGATTGACATCGGTGTGTATCATAGTTGCAACTGTAATGATTGTAAGCATAGGGACATGGGGTGGCTTTCTGTCTATTATAGGTGAATCACCATTCCATTTTGATTTTATCTTTATTCTAAAGGTTACAAATTTAAAAAAGCAATAAACATTATCTTCCATTATAATTTTTTAAACAGGAAAAAAAATCAATTTATTAATAAATTGACAGAAATCTTTTGGCACAACATTAATTAACACAATCAAAAATGGTACTTGGCATTGTAGTATGGCATTGGGGCTTGGAAAGCTGGGTGCCAGCTAAGGTATTGACTTCGTTTTCTGAATACGGTTTAAAATTAAGAAGTCCGTACCAAAACCTCGTGTAGCCTCATAATGGGATGTAAATCTAATTTGGCTCAATTAAAACCAGAATCATAATAAATAATGATTCATCAGTAATAAATGAGAATCATCATAATAATAATCAGACTAAAAGTCAGACGTTGACACGAATCATTGAAAGTCTTCACAAAATGCAAGACGGTATTACCATTTCCATTACCGTAATAAATTGTTACGAAGTTGTAAAGTTGTTTCCCTGAAACGCTAATCTTAGGACAAGAAAGAGAATTTTAAATAGGTTTCACTGGGGGCCAAGACAATAAACTGCAACCTTGGCAACAAACTTGACCGCGATTTTAGCAACTTGGCGACAAATTTAACGACCATTTTGGCGACTTTTGCGACAAAACGAAACTTCTAGAAAATTCATGAATTGTTGTCCTATCTCTACTGGGGATGGAAGTATCAAGAAACCAAGATAATTCTATGTGACGTTACATTCTGTCAGAAAAGATTTAAATACCGAGAACTCATCGAGAGAATCAGTCGTCTTTGAAGCTCTGATCACAGTGCAAGTTGGAGAACTAATAGACATGGAGTCCTACTGAAAGTGCTGTTACTGAGATTTACTAGTGACCTGTGTTGTTAATTTATGCAAGTACTGTTTAGTTTTGTTACCTGTGCCTATTATTCTGTTAAAATCTTCGTGGTTTATTTTTTTTTATCTTGCTTGGTGGATTACATTCACGTACATCCACCGGATGATTTTTCTAACAATAATTACATAAACTATCTTATGTTTAAATGAAAGCAATATTTCTTTTTGTTGTACCAGTTATGAAAAATTAAGCGTAATCTGAGAAGTGATTCATATTTGCCTTATTACCATACCTGGTTTTTTTCCGAATAATTCTTGTTAGTTAAAAAGTGATTCATAAGATGATTTATTAACTACATTTTTACCTCCTAAATTGAAGGCTTTTTAGTAAATAAATTTATTTATTTGAATGAATACTAAAGTAAAAAATGAAATTTTAAATTAAAATAAAAAAAAAAACTAGGGTTTGGTTAAATCTCAATCACACTTTTGGAAACTCTCAAGCAAATTAAATTTTGACTGCTCAAGCATTGTTTTCGAATAGTTTGTTATTAAATCAAATTATATGTAAAGAGAACCAATGAAATGAAATATTTTTCAAAGAATAAAAACATATATTCCATCTTTTGGGAATTAGAGTTGAACACGACTGAATTTACGCAAAAGAAAAGCAACATTTGAGAAAATGAATTACGTGTTGTAGAAAAGGAATTTATCTAAAAGATAAGCATAATGATAGCAAGAACCAGCTGGAGTGGTCTCCCTTAAACTTTCTCATATAGTCCTAACACATGTAGAGAAAAAAATAAGCTAAAAGGCAGTAAAACGAACAAGAAACACTAACGCAGTGGGAAAAAAATAAGCAAAACGTCATACCATGATTTCTGAAGGTCGTCCAACGCGGAAGTGGAATTAGAAGCCGGCGTGATTACCAATAGGGCTGGGTGTAAGATAAAGAAAGTGAGATTTGTAATTTGAATGCCTTTTTCTTAACCGATGGGCACAAAAATTGGACACAAATCTGCTATTAAGGTACGAAGGCCATATACCAAATTTAATCTATCGAAGTAATTTTTTAAAGAAGTTATTGCGTTCAAAAGTATGCGATTATACAGACAGACAGACAACCCTTTGAAGGATTTGTTCAAAATTTGATACAAACCTGCATTCCTGATGATACAAATGTGTACCAAATTTTATCCACCTAGCTATTTAAGCTTATGAGTTATCGCGTTCACATTAACACGGACAGACAGACTTCCCGTGGACGGATGCTGTGCAAAATTTGATAGAAACCTACAAATTATATGTAAAGACCATATACCAAATTTCATTCTTGTAACGTTAATAGTTTTTGAGTAATCGTGTTCACAGACAGGCATAATTCCAAATTTGTGTTTTTTGGATTCCGGAAGGTCTAAAACGTGGAGATTCGTCAAAATCTCGAGTTCGAATTTTTTGACGATTACAGTACTTTCTCGTATACGAGAAAGTAAAAAAGAGAGATTTTTTGTTCTCATAAAGATATATGCTAATTTGTTGTGCCGAAAATTAATCCTTTTCTTTTACTTTATGCATGTCTTATTTTTAATTATATGTTACCTTTAAAGCGTGTAATTCAGTTATTTCATAGTATTCTATGAAATTCTAGTGAACTAGATATTCAACTAGGTAATTCCTGAAATACCTAGATATTCTATAAAATAACTCATTCTACGCTTTAATTGTAAAATATATATTATATCAACAAGATTTTGATGCAGTTATTATTTTAATTGCAATTTTAATCAGAGTGAAATAACTGTCATATTTAGTATGGTCATGGAGAAGAACGTCTATGATATACATATATAAAAAAATCTACTATTTCTAAAAAAAATCTGATCAGTTTCTTTTTGTCATTGTAACAGTTTGTATAGAAGAGCCTTGATATAGTGCCCTATCAGCTCTCCAAACAAAACCTTTAGAAACTAAATCTTGGCTTATCAGGAACACAAGATGTTGTCCCAAAGCTCATTTTTTTCAGGCTAAGTTGATGACACCCATGAGAAATGAGTTCGTCGGTGGGAATTAGACTACTATTTATAGAGCGATAAATGATCACTGATTTAGCAGATTTATTAAAACTACATATAATTTTTAATAGAATAATAAAAAAGACACCGTAAATGTTAATACACAGAATGTGTTTTAATATGAAAATGGCTGGATATTATCAGTAAAATGCGTAATGCGACGTCCATGATGCAAAAATCGTTCGAAATGTTCTACAGGGTGTACACAAATGAAATGACACATTTCAAAAATTAATAGAAAAAAACTAGAAATGTTGGAGCTACGAATTTTTTTTAAATGAGAGCGCATCTCAAAAATTTTTTTTCCAGATAAGTAACATGCCATTTCGGTGGTTTAGGGGGTCGTAAATTACTGGAAGTCAAAAATTGGTTTAGGGTCATTATCTGAGAAAATATTTAAACTGGAAGAAAAATAAAAGCATGTATTTGTAGGGAATTTTACGCTCTTTAATTTGTTAATTCACATGTAGTGTGGAAACGGAAGAGGTTTCGTGATATTCAAGAAAAACTGAAAAATGAAACCAGAAAACACGCATCGGCTTCTGTTGATCGGTAGCCATTGCGTACGGAATTTTCTCGCTGCAATAAATTTAGAACGGCGTAACGCCGTGTTAGCTTTCTGAAAAAAAACTTTTTGAGATACTCTCTTATTTAAAAAAAACCGTTGTTCCAACATTTTTAGTTTTTTTTTCATTAACTTTTGAAATGTGTCACTTCTTTTGTGTACACCCTGTAGACCGTTGGATCTTCAGCTACTAAATTTGGCAGATAATTACTTCTTGGATATAAGGTGTTCAATAAGAAAGGGTCTATAAAAAATTAAATTAGACTTTTAATTAAAATTCATTCGAGAGTTCAGCGCTTTTGCTCGATAAATTGAGAGCATATAATCGCACAAAAACCATTTTTTCATCTCTTTAAAATTCAAAATATAGGATCTTCAGCGATAACAATTTTATTTCCGTGAAATTTTTTCTCTAAATGTAATGAATTTTTAAGCACATAAGTATATTTTACAACAATACCTTCCATTGTTTTAGTTACTGCGTTTATACATAAGCGCGTTGCGACGATATTAGACACATATTTTGTGTGTACGTCATCATTGCTATAATGAAGAATGCAATTTTAAAAATAATCTAAAAATCAAGGAAAAAATGAAATAGGAATTATGGAACAAAGAGTTTTTAAAACTTTAGAAGGGTAAAAAGGCTTTTTTAACATCATAATGATTTTTGACTGGCATTATTTTTTTTAACTGCGTAGTGTAAAAATCATCACGTCGTGAATGTAACGGCCGATACAATCAAACCAGTGGAGGATGTGACAGACGAATCAAGCCTAAAACATTATAAAGTTGCGATGTTTCCGACTGGAGGTTTGAATCTCCTTTAAATTTCTTATATCTATGATACAATTATTTATAATAGTAGTGTAAAAATCATCACGGAGTGAATATAACGGCCGATACAATCAAATCAGACGAGGACCTGACAGACGAATCAAGCCTAAAACATTATCAAGCTGCGATGTTTCCGACTGGAGGTTTGAATCTCCTTTAAATTTCTTATATCTATGATACAATTATTTATAATAGTATTAAATTATTACTAATAACAAAATGTTAATTACAACCGTTGCCAATTGTTTCATGAAAATTAATTAATTATTTCCATTTCTCCGCTTGTTTTTAGCTTTGCATTTAAAATTTTCATTACCTCCTTCTTGTTTGGCTTTGAGTACTTTTCATGTTCATTATTATAATTATTACTAGAAGATTTGTGCTCGTCTAAGACGGGCTTTTAACTCGCCAACAGTTTCTCAAATCTGATTATCACAGATTTATTAACGAAAGTTGTAGAAGAAAATCGCATGCACATTGGCAGAGTGCTTAAAAAATAAAAAAAGCGTGAAAAACAGAAATGATGAATCATTGGACACTAACTTTCGTTTTACGAAATAAATAAATATTCAATTCCAAAATTAATTGAGAAAAAGAAAGAACCCTTTTAACGGAAACGAAAGTAAAGATCTCCGAGAAGTGTAAAAATAAAATGATTCTGGTATAACTTCTATTTGATATTAATGGAGTTCCGCCTCGATGAATCAACATAAAATAAAAAAGAAAAGAAACTGCTAAATTCAGCTAAAAGAAACTCCTGTCATAACTTCTATTTAATACTACATCGTCACAGAATCAAAACAGTATCCGGTGTGTAATGTATGCTAATTTGTAGAAAGACCGTCTGAATCACTTTGGCACGTAGCCAAATTCCTGAGCGTTACTGATTTCGGAGCGTAATTCCATTGTAGATGAAATCCTGTAATCTGTTTTTCTCGAATCCATTACCATATGGCGCCTCCCATGAGATAAGTCAAAACTCATCAATCGATTCAAGCGAAAATCAAGCGATTAAGTGACAATTAAGGTCTAAAAACATTAAAATATCATATGATTATCAGGAATATATAACTAGACAGAATTTATGAACTCTAGCACATCAGAAAGTGAATGAAAAATCGATTACAAAATTCCAGATTTATAAAGAATAAATTTATAAACATTGAAATAAATCAGGTTAAATGAAAGCGTATTATAACGGGCAGGGCCGGATTACTAAATAGGCAAAGTAGGCAACTGCCTATGGACCCCACAACTTTGGGGTGGTAATTTCAGTGTAATCTAATTTTGTGCCTACATTTGATTTACAAGGTCCATGTACTCAAACATATTCAAATTAAAACTAATTATTGCTTAAATTTTAGAACATTATTCTTAGAATTTTTTCCATGTTTTAAAATTTGGTCCAATTTTTTTTGGCATTTGGTTGACTAATTCACAAGTCTTAAAAGCTCTGAAAATTTTTGAATTAGAATATTAAGATTCTGTGAAAAATATTTTTTAAATTTTTGAATGTTAAATTTGTGCTTAAAATTATTCTTAAATTTAAATTTTCTATACGCGATTTAAATAAATCTTTTATAATAAAACTAGCTCTCTTGATGGTGAAACGTAATTTATATGTTTTGTTATTTCAGTTTGTCATTATATGTGTTACTTAAAAACTTGCATGTATAGAGATTAATTATAATAAATAAAAAAACCTGGTTTTGAAAAATGGGGGAAAGGGAACCCCGAAACTAACATTGCCTAAGGGAAATGTAGGGCTTAATCCGGCCCTGATAACGAGAATCCTTCAGAATCGCAAAACTCACGCATCAAATCTTAGAAATGGGCATATTCCTCTTTCCTTCTATATTTTTTCACGAATAAGACCATTTGCGCTAGTTGTACGCACACATCTTTCCATGCAAACGAAGGCATCCTCCACGCCTCGTGCAACACTGTAAACAATATCCACAAGTTCGGTGTCCTTCCTTCCAAGTGTGCCGTGAAACACGCGAGCGAAAGGTGCTGCGGAAAGTAGACAGACTCCTGTGACGCAACGGGCATACCTTCTTCCTCCTTCCGCCTCACCTTGACCTTGACTCGTTGGCCTCTTCATGAAAGAGACCAAAGAATGAAGGCTTTCTTCTTTTATAGTGGAGGGTGTTGATAATCAGAGATGTCATCTCCTCCCTGAATTATGATTAATGCTCATTTTTCCCACACCTCTAGGGGACTGGGTTTATGGTTAAGTCAGAATTTTTTTATAAAGTATTACATGTTTGTGCGACCTCATTTTAAGAAAGGAGAAGAAAAAAATGACGGGAGGCTGTCTTTTTCAAACAGCCGCTGATGTTAAAGACGTAGGACTACTTTACTCGCGTGACTATTTTTCAATTTTCAATTATTATTTTTTTTTGTAACTTCTGTTGTTATCCTTTACCTCTAAAATAAGACATTAGTTATGATTTTAACATATGCAGTTACCAGGACATAGAGGATCTCCCATACAACTTTTCTTGTGTTGTTTTGGTGTGTGAATCAAATTCCTTCCTGAGACCCCAATGGGAGGAACGTCGTAGTCCTACGTTAAAAAAAATTGGAAGATAATTTATTTTTACAGTAAGTTATATATCGTCCCTCGCCTCTAAAGTTACAATTAAGGTTTGTTTTCTCACATCTGTAGACGATATAGTTTGTGGATGGACCAATTTTAGGTAGGGGACCACTGATTTGTGACAAGTCACCCCGCATTAGCCGTACAGTCCCGAATCTTGATAGTTTTTCTCGGATTGAAAAAGAAAAACGTCCTAGATTTGCCCCAGTTTTAATTAGAAATTCTTGATTTTCAAGAATTTTATTTATAAGTAAATAATCTATTTTAAAACTCTTAACTAGATTTCATTTTAAAAAGTTAGATATATTTTTAATCCCCTTCTTTTCATATGTGTACAAAATTAGAAATCCTGGATTGACCCGCCCTCCCCAATTTAATTTATTGAATTTTTACACCAGAATAATGTGAGGAAATTTTACCCAATAAAAAAACATAATAGCTATACATTCGCAGTTTTTCACTTTACCAGTATATACATAAAGAAACTATAAGGCGCATAGATAAAAAAAATGCAGTTTATCGCTGAAACATGTTCCAAAACAAGACAACTTTAAGCTGGTATAAATTTTTCGTTCTTACGATTAACTTGGAATTTTGCCAGTTTCATTAGAATTGCTTCTGAGGAAAAGCAATTAACGCAGAGAAGATTGTATTAATTTATGCTTTTAAACGCTTGGCTACTAAATGAATTAATCACCTTAAAACTGAAAATAATAATTAAATATATCCAAACCTAATACCTTCATCTGCAAAATAATGAGAGCAACGCAAAAAAGTTAGGGTTTAAATCTTTCATTAAAAAAAGAGTACACATAAAGCTTTTATAAGGAGTGTCTTTACATACGTGATGTTTCATTCCATTTATCTAGTAGCATCTTGAAACTTTTATGGCGTAAGACAAAGTCACGTTCTCCATTTGCATATTAGCTTTTCGGCGGAAGCATTATTTAATTTGAGACGCGTTAAAACACCTCCGAAAGAGGGCATTTATAATTTTAATGGCCCTGTTACGTCTGGCACGATTGTAAATAAAGGCATTAGACTGAGTAACACGTGAATATTTCTGAAACTCTTCACGCTTATTGACCGTTTTAGAACTAGGGAATGGAAATTAATTTCAGTGAATCCTTTTAAATTTTTAATTAAAATAATCAGGGTGACTTGTATTTTTTATTGTTACTCATAAAATGTTCATGCCTGATGAATCCAATTAAACATCTCTAATGAAGTATCAAACAATTTGTTTTTCACACACACGGAATTTCTTCATAAACTAGAGGAATTGTTTTGTCTTCGAATTTTCCTTATACTTTCACAATATGTCTTTTTTCATGTTTAACTTCTTCGTACAGGAAAGAGAATCGAGTATGCATTTTTGAACCTCCTCTCCTTGACTGGATAGATTCAAAATTTGATAATCATCTACAATTTTCTAAGGAAACCTTAAGCCAAATTTAATCGACATGGCTTGTTCCTCTTATAATTTATCATATTTGCAGTCAGAATGCAGAACACAAATCCATATCCTTGCACCTGGAATCAAAATCACTGATTCGTTAAGAATTTAGGCAGGCCTGAAGTGTTTTTATTTATTTATTTATTTATTTTGTAATAAAAACATTACATATTTAACATGAATGCCTACAAAAAATAAAAAAAGAAGGAAAGAAGGAAAAAAGGACAAAAAATACTTATTTAAAAAAGTACAAATTTAAAAGAAAACGTTAAAAAGCTATTTACACGCTGCACTTAAACAGCAGCGCTTAAAGCTGAAGACGACCGTAATCAATATTGTCCATTATTTAGATTTCTTGCTAGGAAACAATTCATGGAAATGTTTTTAAGAGAGAAAGAAAACCTTCTTTTTCGCAGGAAGCAATAAAAAGTTTAATTTGGTGGGTCCAAGAGTAGAGTACTCTAGCGCGCTATCTGGCGGGCAGGCAGACAGACAAATTTCCTGGATTTCGTCTAAAATTTGATAGAAATCTAAAGTTTTGATGCAAAGACTGTCTACAAAATTTCATCCTTCTAGCTTGTGTTGCTTTAGACTTATCGTGTTTTTCCACAAAAGGACAAACAGACATAATACCAAAAAGAAATTTTTCAGACTAAGGCAGTTCTCACGCGTGGAGATTCATTGAAATATCGAGGTCAAATTTTGCCGATTACCATGCGAGAAAGTGTGTGTGAAAGTTTAAACGAAAGTAATAATTTATACATTTCAAGAGATCCTAATTTTCTACACCAATAACAGATAATCACCATAATATAAACTCTCTATTTAAATACCAAGCTATTTAATTTTATGGAAATAATTTTTCAAGCTTAATTTTCATAGATATACATATGATAACTTTTATTGGTGGTGCTGTTGTTCGTGACTTTCCATGTTATATCAGAAGAAATTTTCTTTGACAATATTTTGTATCTTAAATGTAATAGGATATTGGTATGAATTTTTAGGTAAATTTCTGTTCTGAATCTACTGGAGAGCAGTTCGGAACGCGCCCTGTAAATTTAAACCATACTTTGATATCATAACTGGCACGTTTACTCAGAACTTCTATACAATATGAATGCCAAAAAAATCAAATACCGTCTGTCACGTGAAAGTGTTAAATGAGCAGTGCTTTAAGATGTGGTATACATGAAATGTGGCTAGTAGTCTCCAAAGTAGTTCAGAAGAAGATGTAAAGAAGTCACTCGCGTCAACATTCCTGTGGCTACTGTAAACCGTTTTTTTGCGATTTTCGAATATTTTTGCTTTTGGAATTTACAATGTTTACCACTTGTAGTCTTCAATTATTCATTTATACATGAGAAGATACTGAAAACATAAATGTTGAAAAATAACAATATTATTAAATCACTGCTTTAGTTAAACGACAATAAAAATGCCAAATTATATATCTGAATGTCATCACTGAAAAACGTATTTAAAAATTGTTATTAAAACTGTGTTTTAAATAGGAATTTTGTGCTATCAATATAGTTTTAACTTGCAGTTTTCATTGATTTGAGGTACTTATAAAATTTTCATATTTTTAAATTCTCTGAGAAGTGCTTTCTTGGATTTTTTAAACTGAAATCCAATTATATTTTTTTAGGAATCACGCTCCTTAATTCCTTAATTAATTTCAAGAACATACAATTAAAAAAGGAAAAATGCAAAGTTGAATTTTTCAATTGCCTTACTCAACAATTTTTTCTCCTTCATAGAAGAAAAAAGTTCAAAGAAGTATTTTTCTCTTACTTTATAACGTTTAGAGAAGAAAAATGAGGAGTATTACTCCTCGATTGTTTCATTAGTCAAAAAAAAATATATAACGCAGAAAGAATTCCACCTATTACAGCTTTGAGATTATAAATTTTAATTTATTTTTTATCATTATTTTTCTTTTTTCCATTCCACGTTTTCCTGGCATTAATCCTATTTTCCGTCCGAAAAAGACAGGTTTAATTATGTAAATTCTTTTCTGTCTTTTCCAATGAAGCTTAATTTTTTATAGGATTATAGAAAAAAATAGCGCCGCTGTTTCTGAAGACGTCTAGAACTGTCATGGCTACAAGTATTAATTGCTTTTAATGCAAGTGGCAAAATTGTTGAAAACCTTCAAAATGTTTCAGTGCTTATAAACTGCTTAAAAATGCAAATGAAAGTCAATCTTCATAGCTAACTCGGGATTTCTCAATTTTTTCCCCCTCTCGGCATATTTTCGGCATTTCTTTTTAGAAACATCAACTTTAGCTACGATCAAAAAATTATTTCGTGGCCCCCCAGTGTATAAAAGTTAGAAATAGCAGTAGTTCTCTTTGTAAGCATTTTGGATCTCTTTCCGTTGATCGGTTGGCGCAGCATTGGCGCAGATCTACAATTTTGGTGAGAAGGTTACTGATAAAATTTCATTGATTTAGATCGTTGCTTTCTTAATTGATAGTACTGTCTGTTCGCCAAGAAAATATTGCTCGCCAAGTTCTCACGCTATAGAAACAGGTTATCGTAGGAGAAATCCATTTCGAGTAGGTAGAAGTTCACGAATGAAGCACTCTTTTTACCGCCGCAAACTGGCGCCAAGAATAAAATAAAACCCCGACTTCCGACGGATTTCTCCTATTCGAGATGCATCTACCTTAACATAATCAGTTGCTATAGCGACCGCCGTCAATGAGACAACTTGGCGAGCAGAGTTCTCGTGGCGGACTGACAGTATATGCCGAAAGACAGACAGGCAAACAGTTTACCCATGGGCTAACTCTATTAAAAGTTAGATGCAGAATATATATACTTGTCTAAAATAGTGTTATTCAGTGGCCAAACCGATCTTAAATTGGCCATATATATATTTTATTTACCTTCATCAAAACGAATATAATGTTTCCCAATCCTTTATAAGTTGTTGTTTTTTTTAATTTTTATCAGCTTTAAACTCAATGCTGAATAATACACGGATATTTGCATATGGACAAATATGAACTATTTTGTAAATAAACAAATAAGCAAACAACCTAGACAGCAGGAAAACTCCAAGCATTCAAAAGACCTCCACAGCTTCAATAAAATAATTTTTATACCCAAATTATATACTTTGCGTATACAAAAAATACAAAGGGGAAATATTGATGGAATAATCAAAAAATTCCATCTCGTAATTTTAATGAATCTCCACCAGGAGTCCGAAAAAGTCAATTTTCAGAATTATGTCGGTTTGTGAACACGATAATTTAAAAACGGAATGACCCATGTAAATCAGATTTGGCATGTCTCCTTTGTGCCAAAATTGTAGATCAGCATCGAATTTGGGACGAAAAAAAATTCGAAATTCGAATTCAAAAATCACATCTCGTAATTTTAATTAATCTCCACCCCGAGTAAGAAAAAGTCAATTTTTAGAATTATGTCTGTTTGTGAACACGATTGTGGAAAGTATTGATATTGTAGATGGCGCTCCTGCTGTGGAGTGACGTCGGTGGCAATGCTGCAATATATTTGGATGCTTCCCAGCACCGAAAGCTTCGTCATGCTTACTCGCACCTGCTCACGCCAGCTCTTTTGCCACGGATCTTGCCTTAATCATCAATGGATTCAGTAATTGAGCTTATCTGTAACTGGCATGTATGCCGAGTGAATATTGGTTTTAGTGTGTTGTAAATAAAAGGCATGTTTGTTACTTCAGAGACTCCATCATCTTCTTTGAGATAGTATCTGTCCTCACCTTCCGCGACAACGATAACTTAAAAACGAAATGTGCCATGTAAATCAGATTTGGCATGTGGGCTTTATACCAAAACTGTAGATCTGCAAAGAATTTTGGACCAAATCGGTCACTGAGAACAAATGCAAGGTAGATACCCGTTTTTCTTCATTATACCACGAAGCTAAACACAAAACACTCCACATTGTGGAAGTACACGACAAAAGAGCGGAGAGTACACGCCCATTTATTTCTGAGTCTGCGTTTCCTATCGAAGGTTTGTTGGCAAACTAAAATTTCAATATATGCTGCTGTATTAAGAAATTTAGACAGAATTTTAAATGCTATTAGCAATGGAAAATTCAACATTAATAAGGTTTAAATTATGCATCTTAGTTTGTGCTGTGAATTTATTTTGTTTGCCAGATTATAATAATTAATTTCGCTTTCAAGTGAAATTACATTTGTATAATCTTTAAAGTAGGGAAGATATTTTACAAAGATGATAAATATAATTTATTTACAATTACTTTGATGCATTAAGGCGGAATAATGCTTTTCAACCAACCTTACATTATTAAGCCTTTCAAATTAGTGCTTATGGAACGCGATTAGTGTAAATCCCCACAAGTTAGCTGCTTATGTTGATGCAGGGAAGAAAGTTCAAGTAACTCATGCGCGGGAAAGGAGTCAAAGCGCTCTCATTGCACTCATAAGCAGCTTAAATTATCGAGAAATTTAAAGGTGTTTTTTTGTTTCCTCATTCGGAATAATTAATGCTAGAACAGTAAAATTTGAAAATGGTTCTATCTATTGAACTTCGACGACACTTTATTTCCAAGTGTATGAGGGCAAGTGATAAAGAAAGACTTGTCACGTACCATAATTTCTCCTTTTCAGCTAATCTATCTTTTAGCTGGATAAAAATAGTCAAGATACAACAATTTTTATTAACCGGAGATGTTGGACTAAAGCCTTCAATCAAGTACTTTTTTTATTTACTACATATGGAAAAAGTGGAAAAGGAACGGATGTATAAAGTTTTTCAGATATTTATGCATCTATCATTCTAATGAAAAACATTTAAAAGCATAATAAAAAGAAGCAATACAAACGTGAGCGCCATTTTGTTTTTTAAAAAAATGACGGAAAGTTCTCTTTTTCAAACAGCCACTGATGTTAAAGGCGTAGGACTACTTTACTCGCGTGACTCTTCTGTGATTTTCAATTTTTTTGTAACTTCTGTTGTTACCCTTTATCTATAAAATAAGGAATTAGTTATGTTTTTAACATATGTAGTTACCGAGATATAGAGGATCGCGTCCCCAATTCATGCGTATTTTTTCCCAACTTTGCGACTCGGTAGTCGCTGAACTACAATTCCGATTTTCAATTGTTTTCTGTAACTTTTGTTGTTACCCTCTATATCAAAATTAAGACATTAAGTATGTTTTTAACATGTGTAGTTAACGAGATGTACAGGATCTCCCACATAACGTTTCTTGTGGCGTTTTGGCGTGTGAAACAAATTCCTTCCTGAGACCCCAATGGGAGGAATGTAGTCCTGCGTTAAAAAAGAAACACTGGAAAAATAACAAAAGCTATTGATTTATTTCATTATTATTTTATTTGACAGCTTTTTTAAACTATTTTTTTTATTTTCAATGAACGACCCGTTTCGAATTTTTAGAAACACCTGGTTTAGCCGTCACTAATAGAAACTGACCGAGCTTTTTGATTTAGACTTGAAAGGTTACAAAATATTTTAAATTTTATAAATAAAACAAATCAAAGTATGATAATAGTTTTAAGGTAACTACTTTCTGGCTCCGAGTTTGGGGATATGCGTGGTGATAAAACTAAAGCTAACCACGTACAGAAACTAAATCATCCAGTTATGGCTTACTGAATAAGATACCGTAAATCCCCGCAAGTTAGATCCTGCGTGTTGATTCATTACGAGAACTTTAATCAGTCATCGTGAAGCGAAGAAAGTTCAAACAGCTGATGCATGGAAGTCAAACTCAAAAGCATTCCCAGAAGACACGATCAGGTCTCGTGAAAGAAGCTCCATGGATCCGAAACCTGCACACAGTTTCTTTTTCGCATTGTTGCCGAGGAAAACCTGGATAATTTCATTCTATGCCGTAATATGGAGTCACGTGGTGTCGTATCGTGATCTTACAACAATAGCGGTCATGCTGTTCCTAACCAACCGTACTGGCCACTGGGTCACGGTGTCTCTGCCATCGTCCAGTTGCATAAAAACATTTGGAAGGAGATGGGGGCGGGATAAGACCGTGACAAATGGTACTTTTATTTGTTTTCAAACAGCATTTCTTGCAATAGCAAGCGGGCAAACAGTTTTTTTATGGAAACAAAATAACAGGAATTTGTACAATTCGCGAAACGGGAACATTTCGTTAATGACAATTTTTTTTTTTCGAAGTAAAATGGAATATTTCGTTTGAAACTTGTTTATTTTTGACCATCTTGGATATTTGTTAAAGAGGCTTGTCTTAACTTTCGTAATTTCGTATACATATTATTTAAAAAATATCTAAAATGTTTTTAAAATTTCTGATTTTTTGAAGCTCTATTTCAATATTTCTCTTAAACTTTTTTCGTTTTAATCATACTGAGATTTTTTGGAAAGACTTAACTTCCTTCCGTAATTTCCCGTAAATATAACGTAAAAAACTACATGAGATATGTTTTACAATTTGAGTCATCATTTACGCAAATAATCAAAAGTTTTTTTTATGAAAATAAAATATTACTTTTCTCTGAGATTTATTGAGAAATTTTCTATAGCACTTAAAATGTCATTATCCCATTTATAACATGTTTTCAATGAGATTTAAATCTGCAAATAAGTCAATAAGTATTGATTTTTCTGACTCGCAATTGTCACAGAGAAAGAAATTTAATAAATTAATTCTGATTAATTTATAATAATAAATGCATTCCGATTTTGTATTACGGATATTTAGAGTGCATCTTTTATTTTTTTTAACGTAAATTCATAATGTTATTCGTTAGATCCTTATCTGTAATTTTTTTGTTAAATCAAAGGAAATTATTTAGGTATTTAAGAGAATAAATAAATTATATCCCTATAATATAGTATATATATTAGTGAAAGGAAATTAGCATAAAGCTACTTTTTATTGATTAAAGTTTTAATAATGATATCTGTTCAATTTATCAAACAAAATTTTTCTAGAAAAAGTTTTCAAAATTTAAAGATGCCATTGCTATGATTACAAACAAGACAAAATTCATCATCATAAAACAAAAGCAGAAGTAAACAACGACAACAAAAATCATTAAAACGCAAATTTTACTGCTTGGGATGTCATTATTTGAACATGATTTACTTAGAACATCTGTGTCTTTTCAATTAAAAAAATAACTATATTTTTCAGTTGCTCTCGAAACGTTTGAATCCACTCTTTGCGATAGATGTTTATGTAACTAATCATTATTTCCATTTTTTATAAAAGAGAAAGAAAATCATTTTTCCTAACAATATAAACTACATTCAGAAAGAATTTAACTGTTATCCTTTATGGAAATATCTATGAAAAAGGGAAATCATAAAATCCATCATATCAACGGAAGCAATAACAAAATAAACATCAAAATATCGTGAAAGCAAAGAAACTGTCACAATATATACTAATACTTTTACAAATTTGAATATATATACTGATCTCAGCAATGCATCTTATTTAGCTCAACAAATTGCTTTAGTCTGTCTGAAATCACGAATAATAAAATATTCCAAAATAATGCCATTTTAAGAAAACAAATGCCGAGTTTGCATTGCTACAAATAAGGTTATTTGGATGAGAAGATATCTAAGAAGATGTGAATTTCTTATGCTGGACGTCGTTTTCTTTATTTCTCAATCGATTTCTCGATTCGTCACCAGAAAGAATCCCCAAATCCTTTCGTATGAATAATTCAAAATAGTTTTGCCCCCTCACACGATTGTGTCAAAGAAATTGGAGATCAGCCTGTGTTTTGAATATCTTTTTCTCGGGACTTGCCACTTATAAGGCTGATGAGGTGGAATGTGATGGGGTATGCGGGTATTCGAAATTGGAAAAATGCTTCTTAGCACTTGACATTTATTTGATGGGAGAAATTTCGGAAAAATATTGCTGTTGTGATGTAATGTAATTCTCCTAACCAAAATATATCCCTGCAATATGGGGATGGAATAAGGAGAATAGGAAATTTTACATGATGCGTTAACATAAAATAGCAGTTTGAATGCGAAAAGTCAAAGTTGGTTTTGTCACAGTTGGAAATAGAATATGGATTAAGTAATCTAATATATTTTATTTTGTTAGATAGATATTAGAGTAGAGTTTGCATTATAAATTATTTTGACAGATCTATTATGGTAGGGATCGCATAAAATTTAATAAAACTGCTTATTTTTGACGCGAAACAAAACTTGAAATAAGAAATTGTACGAAATTTTATTTAATTTCTTACATTAACGCCTGATTTGAGATATATTACGTTGGCTGTTTAATGCTAGCATTGTGAATAAAATGTGACAATATTTAATTCTTTAGTCACTGCTTCCTTCTGAAACTGTGTTGTTAACTTTTGCTTGTACTATTACTGAAAAGTTAAAAAAAATAATTTAATATTAAATTTGATGCAATGAAAGTTTGCACATATGCTTAGAATTAGTTGAGTGTATCATTGATTAAGAAAGTAATGTTTTCTTAAAAGCAGGATTTTAACTTATAACTTTATTGGAGAATTTTTTGAAAGTAATTTAATTTGTTATAAGATTTGGAATAACTTATTTCCTATACCATTTTTGCAATTTTGGGGTTAATGTAAAATGTCATACTAATATGAGAAAAGAAAACCGAGAGAAAAGTGAAATTCGCGATAGTTTTCATTCATTTTTTACTGTACTTTATCATTAATTCGAAAATTTTAGAGAAACACTACAATTAACATCAAAACTAATCCAATTTTTACCTCAAAATCTAAACAAAATAAGAAAACAGCTCATTTCTAGCATTTTTTTCCCTTTCAGATAAGTATATTATTGTAATGGCCTTAGAAAAGTTTAACTAATTTAATATTAAAATATATATATATAGTAATTTGTTTTCAAGAAATACAAACAAATTTACAAAATTCAGGTAAAAACTCATCAAAATTTATCAGAAATGATTAACGTTTAATTGAAAATTATAAAAATAAAGTAATAATTTACGATATATTTCCAATTTAAAATAAAAGACATAGTATTTAAGGATTAAACATCAAAGAAATAAAAGCGAAACGGTCAAAGAGGCATAAAAAATCCCGTTTCGTGAAAAAGATGAGCCGCTTTCGGAGTAAAAGAATTTCTTACCTGTTCTAAGGTCTTGAGAACTCCCATCTTTTGTCAGGTCACTGGAATCGTGCTCGAACTTCAGGTCCCCAATCAACATGACGTCACACCAAACAGACGGTGGCGCTGCCTGGTGCACGTTCCACGAACTAGAGGTCGTCGACCGTATAGCAGAAGTTCCTCGGAGAAGAATTCAGTCAAGATTTCCACGAATTCATTCACGTTTTTTACTTGGGTGGGT
Source organism: Araneus ventricosus (assembly GCA_013235015.1). Classification (NCBI taxonomy): domain Eukaryota; kingdom Metazoa; phylum Arthropoda; class Arachnida; order Araneae; family Araneidae; genus Araneus; species Araneus ventricosus. The sequence continues at coordinate 235,964 of BGPR01000954.1, forward strand.
TTCTCCATTAATTATACGTCTGTTAAGGTCAAGTGACCGGTATATCTGATCACGGTTATATAAAGATGTTGTTGATTGAGCTGAAAGTCAAAGTTGTGCGTTTGAAATGTTACCTCAATATAACGACTGTATTATTAGGAAAAAGACGGTGGATAATAGAACAGGTGAAATAGGCTTAAATATATTTAGCTATGAAAATTATAATTATTGTAATTTGGCCTTATATTTGTGGTCCAGCTGCAGACTGACCTGATTTCCAGCAAGAGAAACAAAAAGAAAAGTTTGCGCAAAGATGTCAGACGGGATTCTTGGTTTGATTTTATATTTCAAAATATCTGAATACTATAAAAAAAATAGTACAATTTAACGATTTCTTAACAGGTTGAAAACGTCACTTAAAAAGAGCGATGTAAATGTCATTGATTTACACATGTTTTCGCGTTACCGAATTAGAAGCGCCAAAAATTGTTGCAATGCCAAAAACAAATGGACAAGTTAAACTTTTATAAAAATAATTCATTCGATGAATTTTGTTTCCTTTCTTTGCCGCCATAAAATATTTGCGTTAAAAGATACTTGATGGTAAATACAGCAAAGTCAACTTTAAAACTGGTGACAGTAGATTTTCAGTAAAATGTAATAGCATAA
>BGPR01000954.1:236621-298659 GCA_013235015.1 Araneus ventricosus
AGTTTAAAAGCAGATGAATGGTGACTTATAATTCCCGTCTGGATAAGTTAGTTTATTACCGGGAAGGGCTATTAAAGAAAATTTTATTGTTAATCATCATAAATGAACTGTTAAAATAACATTTATAGATTTTTTCTATATCTGGTGTCAATGAACAGTGCAGTTCATACTTTATAAACGCAGCCAAAAGTAGTAATTGATTCGTATTTCTAACATTCGTCTAACAGTATTAGAGAAGCAGCGTCAGGCAAATTAGATTTGTTTCGAAAGAGATTTTTTTTTACAACTTCGGATAAAAATTCATGCTAAACTGTAGTTAAAATTCAATAAACAAGAAAAAAAATTGTTATCGAAATATAATGAATATATAGAAATTATTTTTTGTGTTGCAAAGAGAGAAACGGGCTTTCAAAAGATACCAGGTTTCAAAAGATTCTTTTTGATACGCGGGAACATTGATACAGTTCTTAAATTTCAATGATTGGAATGGCTCAAGATATTCATATCCACTCATATGTATATCATGCCACTGTAACCTTTAGCACACGGTAGATTTTTCGGCCATGCTAAGTGTAAAGATATTTTATAAATGAATCGAATCGCTAATCATGTAGTCGAAGTAAATTTTACTCTAAGTACGTGCTGTGTGATTTCTTTCACTAATTACGTTTTCCTACTCAAAAGGTAGGAAAAAACATTTATTTTTCTGAACTATATTAAATTTTCAGGTTTTTCAGCTTTGATATTGCGTGGCCACTTACAGATTGATACAGTTGACTCCGGGGCATATTGATACGCATCTTCTGTGTGTATCAATGCGCCTTAACAGAAACTACTTTACAAAATCGTCTTCAGAAATGGAAAAAACGTAAAAATGAACTATCTAAGAGAAACACGCAATTAAGCGTTCGTTTAAACTATGAAAACAGTTTGAATTTCATAGAAAAAAATTTGTAGTAAATTAATTATAAAATATTTTTTTACGAATGTACTAAAATTGGAGAGAAAAATTGCACAGTAATTTAATTAATATCATCAAAAAGATAATGTTTTGCATTTTAAGACGGTGTGAAAATTATTTTTGTGCTAATTTTTTCGTAAGTCATCAAGGAAGAACGCGGAAATTTTCCTTAATTTTTAATTCTTTAAAATTTTAAAAAACGGCTCGAGGTCCACATTCTCTCTCTCTAAAATATATTTACACACACAGACACACATTCTCCTGTATTATTTGTAGACATAAATTATTTTCTGAGGCATTATAGTTTCAATTTTCCAGTCTTATTAAAAATGTTTAAATTTTTAAAACAAAAGATTGTTTCTTTGTTAAACTTTTAAAACTTGATTTGGAATATAAAGTCTATTGATAAAAGAAATTTTGTTTTGATCCCAGACCTTTTAACCATCATTATTTTCGATATTTCCATGTGTATAAATGTACCCGTTGTATGGCGCAGATTTATACAAATCCATTTTTGGGAAAAAAGTGTAATAAATATTTATTATTTCATTTATGACCAAATTCGACAGAAATCCTATATTAGATTAACAAATGCATAGATATTGTGTATTAGTTCTAATTTTTTCCGTTGGTAAAATCATTTTTTAGCTTTCCAAAAAAAGTGTATCAATATTCTCTTGTCCCCCCTAAGCTAAAATTATAAATATAATCACAAAGACAAGAGTTTTAAAAATTTGTATGAAGAAACCACAAAGTGTAAAAGATCAATAACCTTTGAACTAACAACCTCCATTCAGGGACTGAAAGAGCAGACCAGGGACCACTCTTTTTTACAGAATTATACAATATTTCTTTTACTTTTATAACATCGAAAATGTTGCTTTTGCTGTGAACAGCGTGTTTCTCGTCTGAGAGCGTATCTGAATGGAGGATGACATATTGAGAAGTTTACCGTTAATCTACTGTTGTCTTATCTTATGAAACGCATCTCTATATCATCTGTAAAATGAAATGGTGCTTTAACCTGTAATCAATATGATCATTAAGTTCCGATTTTATCTCAGGGAAATTTTGATTTCAACTGCACTCTTTTTGGGCAAACAACATATTTCTATTTTCGATTATTAACAAATTATTGATTTTTAAATTTGCTCCTGACTTTTGAATCACCCTGTTTCAAGCTCCATATGAATATTTACGGAAAAACAAACAAAATTTCATCCATCGCACTATACTTCGAATGTACTCAGGCCTACACTTAACATTTTTGATTCAGCAGTGATTTTAAAGGAACAATTTAAAGAAGTGAAGCAGGACGTGGAACATATTTCGAAGAATAAAGTGAGATTTCTTTGGAATTCAATAAAAAAAATCTCCCATTATTTATAAGTCCTTTTTTCTTATCTTTTCTTTTTAAGGTCGAAAGCACTTGCTCTCACGCAAACACGCACAGGATTTTACGCCTTTATTCCCCATTTCCATGGAGAAAACAACATAAATAATGCTTTATGCTTACGGCGCTGTCACTTTTTCTCGCCTCCCCTACACTTGACATAACTCAAGGTGAACATCGATTCGATCACAGAAGGCATTTGCGAACGCACAGAAATATTCTCGCAATTTGAATAATAGGTAATAAATGACAAAAAGTCAATCAGTGAGGATAAAGTTTTAATAATTGCTTTCTAGAGAAATATCATTTTAATTGAGTTAGCTCATGTTCATGTAATAAACTTCAAATGACCCACGTCAGACTAAATCAAATTTAACTAATACGTATCGTGCAATTTCTGCTCATAAAATTCAGAACAAATCTTTTGTTATTTAAGATAATTACTTATTATTAGTTTTAAATTTTTCTTTGTGCATTATTGTTTGAGTAGGAATTTCTTTGGGCGGCCACACTAACCTTCACGTGTTCCACTGAGGGATTCTAACGAGAGCGAGATATCGAGCTGAGATTCTTCATACATATGCAAGCCCGTTTGCTGGTGTTTCATCGTGCCATCCTTCTCAACGAATCCCGCTGGTATGGTGCGGAAGTTTGAAGAGGGGGTGCCAGCTCGGGTGTCGTCCTCATCATCTGGCCGTGGTTCAAATGACAAATCCGTCCCAAAATAGCCCTAGTGTTTCCTCAAAATGGGACGTTAATGTAACTAAACTAAACTTGCCAACGAATATCTAGCTGAGAAAGATCTGGAAGTTAATGGACTTGCCAGTACACTCTCTAGATCTAACTACCGCTTTATGCTTACCTATCATTCTATAGAGTAATTTTGGGACTACCTAAGTAGGTAGACGGCTGCTCAAAGTTCTGTTCCTGGAAATGTACACGAACTTAACTGTACATGATGTTGCAGCTTTTTGCTCCGGATATAGTCTTTTTTTTCCGTTTTAGTGACAGGTAACTTAAATCTCATAGAAATGATGACAAAAGTGCGTTTCAAATAGAGGGGCACATATCTCTTATTTAATACCATTCATTCAACTGTTGTTCGATAAAGTTTTGATTTCATTGATTCCTTGATCAATGGACTTTCGTGGAATTAGCAAATTTATGTTCATAAATCGGTTGATAAACAATTCAACCAATTTCCTACTTTAGGGCAAGTTGAGTCCAGAAAACTGAATGATTCTTAAGTTTTGTAGAAGAGTACTCATATTCTGAATCTAGTGTTCGGGAACAGAGGACCACAGTGTCGGATTTCATTCTACGGAAGACTGGACGCACCCTCGAGTCTATAGTGTATGTTAAATCATTGAGTTCAAATGTCCTCTGATGGTTTGGTGGGAAATTTTAGAGAAGAGATTGTTGGGTCGTGAGTAACGTGACAATTTATTTTTTTCTCAAGACGGGACGTCTACTAATTTTTAGTTAATAGTACGTGTATTCCAGAAAACGCATATTCATCACTTTTTATGAATGAAAACACGAATGAATACGTGAAAATAAATAATTTACATGAGGTTTTCTTGAAGAAAAAATTTTTTTACTTCAGTATATTTGGTATTGTTTAAAAAAAAGAAGGGAATTCTTGACAATATATCTAAAATTTGCTTTGGTAATTACCCTAGTAGCAAAATGTCATCGGCCATTGAAAGGCCTTTCATCGAAACCCGATCACACAATGATCGGCCGATGAACGGATTCTTATCGGATAGGGATGAATTCTCATCGGGAATTACTCCGAAATGTCTCATCGGCCATAGATCAGCCGATCATCGATATCGGATGAGTTTTGCTAGCCGATACGATAGAAAACCGAGCAGTGCGGTTTCATGGCGATGAATTTCCGATAACTTTCAGATGAATATACAAACAGATTTGGATGTGTGTGCGATGAAAAATTGGTTGTTCAAATAAATGGTTGGATGTTTTTTTTAATAAAAAAGATGGCCAATAGATTTTAGGTTGGAAAGATTTTGGCAATAAGCACATGGATATCAAAAAATACCCAATTAAGGTAAATGCTCTAGTAGTGGGCCACTTAAGGGTATTTCCTCAATTATTATCTAAGCTTTTGAGAAGTTTCGCTAATCTATATTTTTTATGGTTGTTCAAACTTTTATCTAAAATAATAATCACCTGAAATATCAAAATAATTGTAATATAATTTTTAAAAAATTAAAAACTTAGATCACTCCTATGCACCAGAAGTGAGCATAGCAAACTTTTGATGTACCAGTAGTGGGCATACCATAAGTGGGCCACCCAGATTTGTCAATTATGCCAAAGAAAAAAGAATAAAATCATTACATACAGTAATAATAACAATACATTAACATTATACACTATAAAAAATACAATAAAAATGGCTTGATATAGGTGAAATCTTTTATTTATAGATTCTAGTCGCGTGAGATTTACATTTTTTCTCTAACAGCCAATTTTTTATTAAAGGTATATGCTAATTATCGATCTTTCATTTTAAGTTCTGTTTGGGGCATTATGGATATTAAATCTTGATATTTTATGTTGAATAAATCTTTTTTTTTCTTTTATCATCTTCCCACTGCAGCCAGAAAAGAGCCTTTTTAAATGGTGATGGAATATTTTTCGATAGTCCAGCAATGAGATAGTTATTATTGTCTGCCTCGTTACAGAGCCCAACTAATTCTTGTGAATATCAGTCTTTTCTTCAACAGTACTATTAAAATATTTATTATTTAAATATTTAGTCCGAACATTCCATTAGTGTATCAGAACTGAGCCATGTGGCCCACTACTGGTTCTGATAAAAATAAAGCAAATCTAATTAAATAAAAATACTTTACAAGATATAACCTTCTTATTAAACATCACAAAACAGTCTATTCGAGAGAAAGCATGTGCTCCACAACTCCCCCCAGGCCCACTACTGGAGTATTTAGTAAAACATTGATCCAAAAGTGGGCCACCCTTCACTATCCATAAATTATCAATATTATTTAATTTAAAGATAGTTTATAATACATTCATTATATAATCAAATAATATCAATAACAATTCATTCTAAAAACAAACAGAATGTGTGCTAAAAAATAGTTGAATGAAGAGTTACCTCTTAAGGAAATCACCAAGAATAAGCTAAAAATGCTTCTCTCAGAGACCAACCTCAGCAACAAACATTCTAGCTCCGAACTAAACAGGAAATAAAGGCTGTGCCTTTGGTATTTAGTTTATAAGGGTTTCAGCCTACCAGAGGCAGATCTCTTATTTCATTGCAATGTTGGAATTTGTTTTACAACTTAAAAATTCAAGTGGCCCACTACTGGAGCACTTACCTTATTAATATTTTTATTTTATGAGATGCCAAAGAACTAGTGGCTGGCGGTGTTAACAACTTGGGGCCCTCCTTAAAAAATAATGCATGACGCTTTTGCATAGTTCACTTTTCCAGCTATTTAACAAATTATAATTATATTAGGGAAGTTGTGTTACTTTAAATTCAAAGTTAGTGTGACAAAACTTTCCAAAATTATACAGCTGATTTATTTGACATGTTTATTATGAACTCTCCATTGATGATTCACAAAATATAATTAAAAGTTGATTGTTCGTTACATTTTCGGAAAGAAAAATCTTTTTGTTATAGTTCATAAAATTATTAAAATAAAGTTTCTGTGATGCAGACAATTTTTAATGACTCTTCAATCAAAATTGTCCGAATTTTCTTTTTCTTTCATTTAGATGGAGTATTCTGCATATATATATATATATATATATATATATTTGGTTTAACGTGTTACAGTTATAAACTGCAAAGCTCCATGAATTTTAAAATTTGATAAGCTTTTTTAACTCACAATAAAAATTGTAAATAATCTATAATATTATGGTTGACACAATTGCTTATAAATCTTTTTTACTAGTAAAAAATGTTAATTTTCAGTAAAGTAAAAGCAAACAAAAAGTAAACTTTAGTTTTATTTTACACATTTACATATGATCATTTCACACTTTTATTTATGTTTTTTCAGTAACTTCTTGGACTTCCACTTCTGTTGCTGCCGAAAAAATTTCTCACGGCACCTAATGAAAAAAGAAATCAATGTACCATTATTAATTTACAACAATTATATATAAATCATACATTGATTTGAAGAGGTAAATCACTCAACAAATTTATAAATTCGAGGCAAGTTTCTGAATGAAAGTTCTTTGGAACCAATGAAACGCTCAAAAGATAATTAACCAAATTATTCTGGAATGTGGAGATCTGGTCTCTGGCTTCATAAGTTTTTAAGAGGAGGAGGGGGGGAATTAGCTTTTCTTTCCCAGGAGGTTCCAAAAGGAATCATCGAACCAAATATGAAAATTAAAAATAATAACACACAAAATTCAAAATCCTATCCCTTTATATTAAGTTCAAAACCCTTAAAATTAAAATTTTTTTTCTGCATTCTATTGAAATGTCCCTGCCTTTACCCATAAAAACATGGAACACGAATGACATACTTGTAATAAGCTAGAAAATGTTTGAGACTGAGTTATTTTAGACAAAGTGCTTCATAGTTTATCTATAAAGTATATAAAACTTTCTTTTTAGTTTATGAAAATTATAAATAAACAATCATACAATAGTAACAGATTATTTTCACTTACTGTTTCTCTTGAAAGTTTGAATTATTTTCAAAACAAATTCATTTGTTCACATTAAATCCCTCGGTTTGGACCGTCATTTCAACTGTTTATTAATTAGGTTTCTTTTTCTGAGAGAAAAATGAAAAGTTGGAGATAAAAGATTTTGCTCAAGAGTTCAATATCAAATCCACTATCAAACTCCAAAGATTTGTGAGGTATGCCCATCATCAAAAGCCAAAATTTTTGATGGATAACAAGCAATCACACTTTATTACAATACAGAACATTCTCCAGCAATATCCTCTCATATTTTCTAAAGTATCATATTAGCCAAAGAAACCCAGATAACACACACACACACATATATATATGGCATCAGATATCAAGCATATAACCATCAAGAAAGTACAAAATAAAAAATTACCAAAAATCAACTTGTTTATGAGATTGAATTTAGTTAGACTCTTAGTTGCCTTCAAACGATAAATTAGTTGAGAGATGCTGGCTGAGTGACCTCCAATAGAATATATATATAGAATTAGAAAATCCATCTGAAAGAAAGAAAATTGATTAAATGCATGATTTGATACTGTTCTTTAATTTAAAATTTTGATGATTCCATAAGATAATTTATTATGTTTAAAAATAAAGCATTTCCCTTAAATAAATTCACACCTATTGCTATTAACACAATATTGGAAGAGATATTGCCCCAAAACTTGGAAAAACATTTAAATTTTGAAAAAATTGAAAATGGCCAATTTCGAGGAAAAAAATCCTAATTTGTTAGATAAACAGAAATAAACAGTTAAAAGATTGTTCCCCACAACTGATATGAACTAAATGAGAAGCTAACAATTTGTATATAAGAAGAAAATGGAAAAAAGCAAAATTTATTCTTCTCCTAAATATGAGCTTTTTGTTTGTCACATGTATATACATACACAACAATTTAAGTGAACAAAATTTCACATATATGTTATATATTCTTGTTCGTATGAACAAGGCAAAGCTTTTAAAAACAGTTTTAATGCTATGAACACAAAATTGGAAGAGATATTGCCCCAAAACTTGGGAAAGCATCTGAATTTTGAAAAAAACATTAAATTGCCAATTTCGAGGAAAAAATCTTAATTTATAAGAAATACAGAAATTCACATGTTATAATATTGTTACCCACAACTGATAGGCCCAGAAATCATCTGACTCTATTGACTATCTATATCTACTATCTATTTGACTGGTAGAGAAGGCTAAACTATTGAAGACGGTGCGAGAGTGTTTGTTGACATTCCATCGGAAAGTAGAAACTGGAAAAGATGGTAAGAGAACAATTGTTACACTGCCCAAAATTATCAACAATTTTTATTACGTATGCATGTGCAAACTTCTTTATACACAGAGAGTAATTAATTATTCTAGCATGAATATATTGTTTTGCACTGATAATGATAATTATTCAATCATAGGTTGCATGCATCTAACCTTCAAAAAAGCTTTATAATAATTTTATTCATTTACTAAACATACCGTAAGTAATAAAATTAATAAAGATAATTAAGAATAAAATAAATACTTACATTTTTTCCAAATGAAAACGGTCAAATTAAGACTTGACTTCAGATCGTCGCTAGGAAATGGCATGACAGCCATTGCAGTTGAAATACTCTCGAACAATACATCACAGGGTTGTTGACCAATCAAATTCTACTATCAGTATCCGAGATCGGAACGATATCTATATGCCGTGAATTTCCGATTGGCAAATTTTCATCGGAAAAACTGCTCGTAAACATATCATTTTCCGATCAAATTTTACCAAATCGGAAACCGGTTCTCGGATACTGATCTAAACGATATGGTCTCGAAGATACTGGATCAGTTTCCGATGAATTCGATGAAAGGCCAGGCAAAAAACGATGAGTTCATGCTACTAGGGTAACGTTGCTTTAAGAATTGTGACTTGCATTTGTGGTTTTCGCTCGTCCACAACTTATTCATAAGATAAAACTGCCAGGCAGATATAATATATTCAGTAATTCTTTAAAAGTTCGTAGGATTCAAATGATGGGTGTAATAGTGTTTGAACACTTTCAGTCGAAACATTCCCAGTGTGTTATTCTGTCACTTCTTCTGGGGTTCATTCATCCATTCAATACCAAGGAGTGCCGACTCAACCTTAACTCTTTAGTCCCGAAGAGACTTTTTCTTCTACCCCCTATAAAACCGGGACTTTTTTGGAGGAAACGACATGAAATGGACTCTCCCAACCTCGATGGTCGCTTTCCCCACCACTCCACCCTCTGCTATAACCTTCCCTTAAGGCTCACAGAAATGGGCTGTGGTTGACAAGAATAATTGGATTCCCCTCCCGCGCTTACCTCCTAAGCGATCTCAGAACCTCACCTCCTCTCAAAAGAAGACAACCACCTCAGAACGGCCCTCGTCGCTGCAAAGGGAACATTTTTAGACAGCCCGGGGCCGCCTCGTTTGGTGTGAGAGGGTTAAGGTTTCAGAATGCAGGTTGATTCTCCGGGAGGAGAACATTCCAGCAGACAGGTAGATGTGGTGAAAATGGAAACAAAAACTTCTTGCGGTGTGATGTAAAAAAAGAACTAAGTGCGAGCTAGCAGGCTTCTGACAGACTTGAATATGTGTGACACGTATAGAGCATACCCGTCATCGCAGCGTTGCTAGACGTTATTGTCTGATTTTCTTTTATTTTTCGCGCCTTATTTTGAAATTGTTACCGTGAGGTGCTGTTTTTCTAAAAACGGACGTCCCGAAGTTGTATTTTGGGACAACAGGCTACTTAATTTTCGCAATTTGAATAATAGGTAATAAATAACAAAATGTCAATTAGTGAGGATAAATTTTTAATAATTGCTTTCTAGAGAAATATCATTTTAATTGAGTTAGCTCATGTTCATGTAATAAACTTCAAATGACCACGACAGACTAAATCAAATTTAACTAATACGTATCGTGCATTCTGCTCATAAAATTCAGAACAAATATTTTTTTATTTAAGATAATTAATATTATTAGTTTTAAATTTTCTTTTGTGCATTATTTTTGAGTAGGGATTTCTTTGGGCGCCACACTAACCTTCACGTGTTCCACCGAGGGATTCTAACGAGAGCGAGATATCGAGCTGAGATTCTTTCCATACATATGCAAGACCGTTTGCTGGTGTTTCATCGCTGCCATCCTTGTCAACGAATCCCGCTGGTATGGTGCGGAAGTTTGAAGAGGAGGTGCCAGCTCGGGTGTCGTCCTCATGATCTGGCCGTGGTTCAAAATGACAAATCCGTCCCAAAATAACCCTAGTGTTTCAAAATGGTACGTTAATGTAACTAAACTAAACTTGCCAACGAATAATCTAGCTGAGAAAGATCTGGAAGTTAGGACTTGCCAGTCTCTCTCCAGATTCCTAACTACCGCTTTATGCTTACCTATCATTCTATAGAGAATTATGGGATCTCATAAGTAGGTAGACGGCTGCTAAAAGTTCTGATCCTGGAAATGCGTACATGAACTTAACTGTATATGATGTGCAGCCTTTTGCCCGGTATAGCCTTTTTCTCCCGTTTTAGTGACAGGTAACTTAAATCTCATAGAAATAATGACAAAAGTGCATTTCAAATAGAGGGGCACATATTCTTATTGTAATACTATTCATTCAACTGTTGTTCGATAAAGTTTTGATTTCATTGATTCCTCGATCAATGGACTTTCGTGGAATTAGCAAATTTATGTTAATAAATCGGTTGATAAACATCCACCATATCCTACTTTAGGCAAGTTGAGTCCAGAAAACCGGCTGATCTTTAAGTTTTGTAGAAGAGTACTTGTATTTTGAATCTAGTGTTCGGGAACAGACGACCACATTGTCGGATTTGATTCTACGGAAGATTCGACGCACGCTCGAGTCTGGTGTATGTTAAATCATTTGATTTCCAATGTCCTCTGATGGTTTGGTGGGAAAGTTTAGAGAAGAGATCTTGTGAGTGACAATTTATTTTTTCTCTCAAACGGGACATCTACAATTTTTAGGTAATATACTGTATTCCAGAAAACGCATATTCATTAGGGTGGATCGATTTTTTTCAGAATTTCAAAATCTACCTATGCCGAAAAGATGTTCTGGTATGAAGATTAAGAGAAAATAATAAAAAAATTAAATTCACAATTTAATACTCCGCAAGGGGGGGTTGGAATTTCGATAAAATGGAAAAATAATGAATTTTGATTATACGATTTTAAAAAAAAATATTATTATTAATCAAAACCTACTTATGCGGAAAAGATGTTCTGTGGATGGAGATAAAAAACAATTAAATTCAATAATACACCGAAAGTTGGTGAATTTCAAAAAAAACGGAAAAAACACTTAATTTTGATTGATTAACGATTTTAGATCTCGAAAAAATTTTTTGCAAATAAATAACCAAAAGTGATGATTAATGAGTAGTGAGCTTAAGTAGGAGTAGTATAAGTACATCATAACATCTTAGACTCCAGCTCCCCACACCGCCCAAATAAGCCCGGTTAAGCAACCAGATTAACCCATAACTCATCTTTTGTGTCTCCTTGTTTAGCCTCCTCCCACCTCCATAAGTCGGAAGTGGTACTTCATGGAATCTTTCCACAGTCACACCTGTAGTGACAAAAGTTTTACCTGCAGTTAGAACATTGGACCGATTTGATATTTTCGACCGAGCAGGCGCTGCATCTGTCAACTGCGCTTCAAGATGTGGCCATTATCTCAGAAAAACAATGTTTTGAACGTTGTTGACAGATATTATTCGCGTGGAGAACAAAGGCAAGAAGCAAGAACTACTCTATTGTCTCTAGGTCATAAAAGATTATGACCTTGACCAGTTTGGTTTATACTGATGGGCGAAAAGACAGGACTCTATCAATGGAAGACAACAGAAGAAAAGTCATAATAGAAGAACACATAAGTTGGTAAAAGAACCTGGCTCTGAGTACATCGGCACGTGTCTGTAAATTTCTGGAGAGCGCAAATTATTGGAAATAACATATATATTTTTTCTCATGCGTTGACAATGACATAGATGTAATAAGTTGTGGTTGCGATGGAAACATCTGTCAACATAGGTGTCAAAGGAGGTATTATGACGTAACATGAATTGATCCTGAATCGCCACTACAATGGTTTGTGTGCCAGTTACACGCCAACGAGCTTCCATTACGTCATGTTTTCGCGCAGGTGGATGGAACCACAGCTGGCCCAGAAGCTTGACTGGCGAAATAAGAAAATCGTTTTGGATGCGAGAAGCTGCCTGTAGTTTCATCCACTCCAATAGAATGCACGCTATGTGAAGTCACTAACAAGAAAAACTTGTACTGATCAACTGTTCTTAATGGAAATTTGTGAAGTCATAAACTGCTGACATTGAAGAGAAAGTCTGTCGAAGATAAACTTGGAAACGTTTGCCAATCAAGGTGGCTGAATTGCGAACAGAATTCTCAGGTTCTAATGTAACTCATGTAAATTCATCCGAGGTTTATTGACATTATCGACATTTATTGCAAAAGTCTATGCATCTATGTGGTTCAAGATTTAAAACGAAACTTAATTAATCTATGAGGACAGCATCAATCAATAATTAGTTTTTGCATCAATCAACTGTTCTAATGCGTTATTTCTCGAATGATTTGAAAGAGGCCACAGATCCTGCTATTAAAGAAATTGATTTTTGGCCATCCAGAAAATGTCCTGATATCAATGCTAGCTGAAGACAGAAATCACATAACGGAATTAGCCATTCCAAGAATTCTGAAAGCACGCAAAGTCATTGCCTACTGCTCTAGTTGTTTAACCGACCGATTTTGCTGGGGGAGGTGGAGCTGAGTCATAAAATGTTGCAATGTACATTATACCGCTCACTACTTAGTACTCACTATTCATTAATCATCACTTTTGGTTATTTATATTGCAAAAAAACAATTATTTCGAATCTAAAATCGTATAATCAATAATCAAAATTAAGTATTTTTCCATTTTTTTTTTGAAATTCAAACCCTTTCGGTAGTATTAAATTTAGAATTTAAATTGTTTTATTATTTTCTCTTAATCTCCATACCATAGAACATCTTTTCCGCATAAGTAGGTTTTGATTAATAATAATATTTTTTTTAAAATCTTATAATCAAAATTCAGTATTTTTCCATTTTAAAATTCAACCCCTTGCGGCAGTATTAAATTTGATTAATTTTTTTTTTATTATTTTCTCTTCAATTTCCATACCATAGAACATCTTTCCATAGGTAGATTTTGATTAATACTACTTTTTTTCTCCATAGAAGAGATCCACCCTAATATTACGAACGAATACGTGAAAATAAATAATTTACATGATCTTTTCTGAAGAAAATTTTTTTGCTTCAGTATATTTGGTATTGTTTTGAAAAAAATAAGGAAATTTTGACAATATATCTTAAAATATCAATATATCTTTGTAATTAACGTGCTTTTGAATTGTGACTTGCATTTGTGAGTTTCCGCTCGCTCACGACTTATTCATAAGATAAAACTGCTGGGGAAAATACAATATATTCAGTAATTCGCAGGATTCAAGCAGGGTGTAAGTGTTTGAACCCTTTCAGTTAAACATTCCAATGTTTATTCTGTCACTTCTTCTGGTGTTCATTCCATACATTCAATACCCAGGAGATACGTGACTCTACCTTAGACTTATAATTCCCGTCTGGATAAGTTAGTTTATTACCGGGAAGGGCCATTAAAAAAAATTTTATTGTTAATCATCATAAATGAACTGTTAAAATAGCATTTATAGATTTTTCTATATCTGGTGTCAATGAACATCATATGTTACTCATGAATGTCAGTTCATACTTTATAAACGCAGTCAAAAATCGTAATTGATTCGTACTTCTAACATTCGTCTAACAGTATTAAGAGAAGCAGCGTCAGGCAAATTAGATTTTTTTCGAAAGAGATATTTTTTTTTACAACTTCGGATAAAAATTCATGCTAAACTGTAGTTAAAATTCAATAAACAAGGAAAAAAATTGTTATAGAAATATAATTAATATATAGAAATTATTTTTTGTGTTGCAAAGGAGAGAAACGGGCTTTCAAAAGATACGCGGTTTCAAAAGATTCTTTTTGATACGCGGGAACATTGATACAGTTCTTAAATTTCAATGATTGGAATGGCTCAAGATATTCATATCCACTCACATATATGCCATTGTAAACCTTAACACACAGCGGATTTTTCGGCCATGCTAAGTCAAAAGATATTTTATAAATGAATCGAATCGCTAATCATGTAGTCGAAGTAAATTTTACTCTAAGTACGTGTTGTGTGATTTCTTTCACTAATTACGTTTTCCTACTCCAAAGGTAGGAAAAAACATTTATTTTTCTGGACTATATTAAATTTTGAGGTTTTTTAGCTTTGATATTGCGTGGCCACTTACAGATTGATACAGTTGACTCCGGGGCACATTGATACGCATCTTCTGTGTGTATCAATGCGCCTTAACAGAAACTACTTTACAAAATCGTCTTCAGAAATGGAAAAAACGTAAAAATGAACTATCTAAGAGAAACGCGCAATTAAGCGTTCGTTTAAACTATGAAAACATTTTGAATTTCATGGAAAAAATTTGTAGTAAATTAATTTTAAAATATTTTTTTACGAATTTACTAAAATTGGAGAGAAAAATTGCACAGAAATTTAATTAATATCATCAAAAAGATAATGTTTTGCATTTTAAGACGGTGTGAAAATTATTTTTGTGCTAATTTTTTCGTAAGTCATCAAGGAAGAACGCGGAAATTTTCCTTAATTTTTAATTCATTAAAATTTTAAAAAACGGCTCGAGGTCCACATTCTCTCTCTCTAAAATATATTTACACACACAGACACACATTCTCCTGTATTATTTGTAGAGATAAATTATTTTCTGAGGCATTATAGTTTCAATTTTCCAGTCTTATTAAAAACGTTTAAATTTTTAAAACAAAATATTGTTTCTTTGTTAAACTTTTAAAACTTGATTTGGAATATAAAGTTTATTGATAAAAGACATTTTGTTTTGATCCCAGACCTTTCAACCATCATTATTTTCGATATTTCCATGTGTATAAATGTACGTTGTATGGGACAGATTTATTCAAATCCATTTTTGGGAAAAAAGTGTAATAAATATTTTATTATTTCCTTTATGACCAAACTCGACAGAAATCCTATATTAGATTAACAAATGCATAGATATAGTGTATTTGTTCTAATTTTTTCCGTTGGTAAAATCATTTTTTAGCTTTCCAAAAAAAGTGCATCAATATTCTCTTGTCCCTCCTAAGCTAAAATTATAAATATAATCACAAAGATAAGAGTTTTAAAAATTTGTATGAAGAAACCACAAAGTGTAAAAGATCAATAACCTTGGAACTAACAACCTCCATTCAGGGACTGATAGAGCAGACCAGGGACCACTCTTTTTTACAGAATTATACAATATTTCTTTTGCTTTTATAACATCGAAAATGTTGTTACGCGTGTTTCTCGTCTGGGAGCGTATCTGCTGAATGGAGGATGACACATTGAGCAGTTTACAATTAATCTACTCTTGTCTTATCTTATGAAACGCATCTCTATATCATCTGCAAAATGAAATGGTGCTTTAACCTGTAATCAATATGATCATTAAGTTCCGATTTTATCTCAGGGAAATTTTAATTTCAACTTCACTCTTTTTGGGCTTTTTCAAGCTTTCAAGGAAATTTTTCAAGCTCCATATGAATATTTACGGAAAAACGAACAAAATTTCATCCATCGCACTATACTTCGAATATACTCAGGCCTACACTTAACATTTTTGATTCGGCAGTGATTTTAAAGGAACAATTTACAGAAGTGAAGCAGGACGTGGAACATACTTCGAAGAATAAAGTGAGATTTCTTTGGAATTCAATAAAAAAAAATCTTCCATTATTTATAAGTCCTTTTTTCTTATCTTTTCTTTTTAAGGTCGAAAGCACTTGCTCTCACGCAAACACGCACAGGATTTTAAGCCTTTATTCCCCATTTCCATGGAGAAAACAACATAAATAATGCTTTATGCTTACGGCGCTGTCACTTTTTCTCGCCTCCCCTACACTTGACATAACTCAAGGTGAATATCGATTCGATCACAGAAGGCATTTGCGAACGCGCGGAAATATTCTCGCAATTTGAATAATAGGTAATAAATAACAAAATGTCAATCAGTGAGGATAAATTTTTAATAATTGCTTTCTAGAGAAATATCATTTTAATTGAGTTAGCTCATGTTCATGTAATAAACTTCAAATGACCCACGACAGACTAAATCAAATTTAACTAATACGTATCGTGCAATTTCTGCTCATAAAATTCAGAACAAATATTTTTTTATTTAAGATAATTACTTATTATTAGTTTTAAATTTTTCTTTGTGCATTATTTTTTGAGTAGGGATTTCTTTGGGCGGCCACACTAACCTTCACGTGTTCCACCGAGGGATTCTAACGAGAGCGAGATATCGAGCTGAGATTCTTCATACATATGCAAGACCGTTTGCTGGTGTTTCATCGTGCCATCCTTGTCAACGAATCCCGCTGGTATGGTGCGGAAGTTTGAAGAGGAGGTGCCAGCTCGGGTGTCGTCCTCATGATCTGGCCGTGGTTCAAATGACAAATCCGTCCCAAAATAACCCTAGTGTTTCCTCAAAATGGTACGTTAATGTAACTAAACTAAACTTGCCAACGAATATCTAGCTGAGAAAGATCTGGAAGTTAATGGACTTGCCAGTACTCTCTCCAGATCTAACTACCGCTTTATGCTTACCTATCATTCTATAGAGCAATTATGGGACTACCTAAGTAGGTAGACGGCTGCTAAAAGTTCTGATCCTGGAAATGTACATGAACTTAACTGTATATGATGTTGCAGCCTTTTGCTCCGGGTATAGCCTTTTTTCTCCCGTTTTAGTGACAGGTAACTTAAATCTCATAGAAATAATGACAAAAGTGCATTTCAAATAGAGGGGCACATATCTCTTATTTAATACTATTCATTCAACTGTTGTTCGATAAAGTTTTGATTTCATTGATTCCTCGATCAATGGACTTTCGTGGAATTAGCAAATTTATGTTAATAAATCGGTTGATAAACAATTCCACCAATTTCCTACTTTAGGGCAAGTTGAGTCCAGAAAACCGGCTGATCTTTAAGTTTTGTAGAAGAGTACTTGTATTTTGAATCTAGTGTTCGGGAACAGACGACCACATTGTCGGATTTGATTCTACGGAAGATTCGACGCACGCTCGAGTCTGGTGTATGTTAAATCATTTGATTTCCAATGTCCTCTGATGGTTTGGTGGGAAAGTTTAGAGAAGAGACTGTTGGGTCGTGAGTAACGTGACAATTTATTTTTTCTCAAAACGGGACATCTACTAATTTTTAGGTAATAGTACGTGTATTCCAGAAAACGCATATTCATTAGGGTGGATCGATTTTTTTTCAGAATTTCAAAATCTACCTATGCCGAAAAGATGTTCTATGGTATGAAGATTAAGAGAAAAATAATAAAAAAAATTAAATTCACAATTTAATACTGCCGCAAGGGGGTTGGAATTTCGATAAAATGGAAAAATACTGAATTTTGATTATACGATTTTAAAAAAAATATATTATTATTAATCAAAACCTACTTATGCGGAAAAGATGTTCTGTGGTATGGAGATTAAGAGAAAAATAATAAAACAATTTAAATTCTAAATTTAATACTACCGAAAGGGGTTTGAATTTTCAAAAAAAAATGGAAAAATACTTAATTTTGATTATTGATTATACGATTTTAGATTCGAAATAATTGTTTTTTTTGCAATATAAATAACCAAAAGTGATGATTAATGAGTAGTGAGTACTAAGTAGTGAGTAGTATAATGTACATTGCAACATTTTATGACTCAGCTCCCCCTCCTCACACCGTCAAATAAGCCCGGTTAAGCAACTAGAGCAATCGGCAATCCCATCTTTTTTTGTGTCTCCTTGCTTTAGCCTCCCACCCCTCCATAAGTCGGAAGTGGTACTTCATGGAATCTTTCCCACAGTCACACCTGTAGTGACAAAAGTTTTACCTGCAGTTAGAACATTGGACCGATTTGATATTTTCGACCGAGCAGGCGCTGCCATCGTGTCAACTGCGCTTCAAGATGTGGCCATTATCTCAGAAAACAATGTTTTGAACGTTGTTGACAGATATAAAATTCGGCGTGGGAGAACAAAGGCAAGAACCACTCTATTGTCTCAGGTCATAAAAGATTATGACCTTGACCAGTTTGGTTTATACTTCGATGGGCGAAAAGACAGGACTCTATCAATGGAAGACAACAGAAGAAAAGTCATAATAGAAGAACACATAAGCTTGGTAAAAGAACCTGGCTCTGAGTACATCGGCCACGTGTCTGTAAATTTCGGGAGAGCGCAAATTATTGGAAATAACATATATAGTTTTTTTCTCATGCGTTGACAATGACATAGATGTAATAAAGTTGGTTGCGATGGAACATCTGTCAACATAGGTGTCAAAGGAGGTATTATACGTAACATGGAATTGATCCTGAATCGTCCACTACAATGGTTTGTGTGCCAGTTACACGCCAACGAGCTTCCATTACGTCATGTTTTCGCGCAGGTGGATGGAACCACAGCTGGGCCCAGAAGCTTGACTGGCGAAATAAGAAAATCGTTGGCTGGATGCGAGAAGCTGCCTGTAGTTTCATCCACTCCAATAGAATGCACGCTATGTGAAGTCACTAACAAGAAAAACTTAAGTACTGATCAACTGTTCTTAATGGAAATTTGTGAAGTCATAAACTGCTGACATTGAAGAGAAAGTCTGTCGAAGATAAATCCTGGAAACGTTTGCCAATCAAGGTGGCTTAGAATTGCGAACAGAATTCTCAGGTTCAATGTAACTCATGTAAATTCATCCGAGGCTTTATTGACATTATCGACATTTATTGCAAAAGTCTATGCATCTATGTGGTTCAAGATCAAAACGAAACTTTAATTAATCTATGAGGCACAGCATCAATCAATTAATTAAAGTTTTTGCATCAATCAATCGTTCTATCGCGTTATTTCTCGAATGATTTGAAAGAGGCCACAGATCCTGTTATTAAAAGAAATTGATTTTTTGGCCATCCAGAAAATGTCCTGATATCAATGCTAGCTGAAGACAGAAATCACATAACGGAATTAGCCATTCCAAGAATTCTGAAAGCACGCAAAGTCATTGCCTACTGCTCTAGTTGTTTAACCGGACTGATTTTACGGTGTGGGGAGGTGGAGCTGAGTCATAAAATGTTGCAATGTACATTATACTGCTCACTACTTAGTACTCACTATTCATTAATCATCACTTTTGGTTATTTATATTGCAAAAAAACAATTATTTCGAATCTAAAATCGTATAATCAATAATCAAAATTAAGTATTTTTTCCATTTTTTTTTTTGAAAATTCAAACCCCTTTCGGTAGTATTAAATTTAGAATTTAAATTGTTTTATTATTTTTCTCTTAATCTCCATACCATAGAACATCTTTTCCGCATAAGTAGGTTTTGATTAATAATAATATTTTTTTTAAAATCTTATAATCAAAATTCAGTATTTTTCCATTTTTTTCGAAAATTCAACCCCCTTGCGGCAGTATTAAATTTTGAATTTAATTTTTTTTTTATTATTTTTCTCTTAATTTCCATACCATAGAACATCTTTTCCGCATAGGTAGATTTTGATTAATAATAATTTTTTTTCTCCATAGAAGAGCGATCCACCCTAATATTACGAACGAATACGTGAAAATAAATAATTTACATGATCTTTTTCTGAAGAAAATTTTTTTTGCTTCAGTATATTTGGTATTGTTTTGAAAAAAATAAGGAAATTTTTGACAATATATCTTAAAATATCAATATATCTTTGGTAATTAACGTTGCTTTAAGAATTGTGACTTGCATTTGTGGTTTCCGCTCGCCCACGACTTATTCATAAGATAAAACTGCTGGGAAAATACAATATATTCAGTAATTCGCAGGATTCAAGCAGGGTGTAAGTGTTTGAACCCTTTCAGTTGAAACATTCCCAATGTTTTATTCTGTCACTTCTTCTGGTGTTCATTCCTTCATTCAATACCCAGGAGAGCCGACTCTACCTTAAGGTTTTAGAATGCAGGTTGACTCTCCCAGAGGAGAACATTCCAGCAGACAGATAGATATAGTGAAAATGGAGACAATAACTTCTTGCGCTGTGATATAAGAAAAGAACTAAGTGCGAGGTAGCAGGCTTCTGACAGACTTGAATATGTGTGACACGTATAGCTCATGCCCCGTCAACGCAGCGTTACTAGAAGTTATTGTCTGATTTTCTTTTATTTTTCGCGCCTTTTTTGAAATTGTTACAGTGGGCTGCTGTCTTTCTAGAAACGGGACATTTTGGCGTCCCGAAGCTGTACTTGGGTACAGCGGGACAGGCTACTTGAAAACGGGCCGGTATCGTTCGAAACGACTCGCATGGTCACATTAGTCATGAGTCTCTTCCCCTCCGATCTTTTTTTCTGCCTTAACCCTCTGACTGACTGCTAAGAGTTCTCAAAATCTGAGTACAATTTTATACGGAGGTTTTCTTGCTAATTGGTCTATGGAATGGATTCGTCCTCCCCGTTCCCCCTTTTCTCCCCAGAACGGGTGGTGGGCGATATGAATGGCAGACCTTTCATCTCTCCCTTAAGGGTCTCTTTAATGACCACTCGCCCTTCTCCCCCTTTTTGGAACAGCAACCGGCCGAAATCCGCCTCACTAGTATAGAAAGTTGCATGGCCGGTTACGGCCGGCTTAGGAGTCAGAGTGTTAAACCCTATAGGGTAGGCTGAGTCGTGGTGGGCTGCATTGGGTCATGAGTCGTCTTTATCAGACAGAGGTTCGAAATTCGATTCTACCGAGGATTCGGCGTGTATGTGTGTCTGGTGTATACTAAATCGTTCGAGTTCAAAAGTCCTCTGCTGGCGTGGTGGAAATGTGAGGAGAAGATATTGTTGCGTTATGAGTCGTCTTTGTCAGAAGGGCGGTGCCTGTTTAGACGTAGGCTTTGTCTTTAGATTATGTTTCAAAATTACGATCTCGGTTCGAAAACATTCTTCGTATAGATTTAAAACGTAACTTAAATGAAACAGAACGACGAATAAAGATATTGTATTTTTTAGCAAACTGCATGCTAACATGTGTCACAAACTAGCACCGTCGCATTGATCATATACAAACAAAAGAGAGAAAGAATTAGAAATTAAGAATAATTACTTTTGAATGGAAAGCTGGTTCCACACGAATGCCTCAGCAAAGGTCAGAGGTTCTTTCGTAGAAGTTTGACAAATATACGAATGATTTATATTTCATCCATATCTGATAGTCTAAGATGCATTACATAGATAACTGAGATAATGGAAACAGAATAATGAATACGATAACGATAACGATTGATCGATGGATATCGGTTTTCTATACAAGCTTCACTACCTTCTGTATTCATTATTGGAAATTCAGATGATTGATTGCTGTATTGTTTCGCATCTTTTTACATTTTCGTATACCAAATTCATGCAGAGGAAATAACGTAATCGACCGAAAAATTCAATCTCGAGATTTTGATGAATCTCCATGTTTCGTATCTTCCTTAGTTCAGAAAATTCCATTTCTGAAATTGTGTCTGTTATCTGTCTGTCCATGAATATCTGAACAAGAAAACTCAATAAAGAGATAGAGGGACAGAATTTGAAATGCGGTCCTAGAATGAGAATTGTAGTTCTGTATCAGATTCTGGATAAATTCCATTAACTAGAAGAAATAATTTTTCTAAACAACTACTACATTTTTTTCAATGTTATGGTACAAATAAAGGCTATGATTTGATAGATTTTTTAACACCGTTATCCATCACTGAATTAAAATAATGTATGAATTTTTAATTACTTGATTTATTTATATAAAGTTTATCACTTGGTATTTCCTAGAACGATTATTTAGACAGAATTCGTCGTTAAACTAGCAACACAATTCTCAATTTCTAGAATTTCAAAGAGAACGAAAAAACTGGTTTTGAATATTTCGCAATCAATAACGAAAATTTCTGAATTTTTTTAACGTATGATATGAACATGAGCCCTCATGTTTCGACCAGATTTGAAATCAAATTCAGAAATATTCGTTATTGGTTGCGAAAAATTAAGTTTTTTCTTCCTCTTTGAAATTTAAAAATAATTGAGATAGGTGGTGTTACTTGTTAAGCGAAGATTTATTATTGCGCTTATTGATAAGTGTAATAACAAATCAATAAGTTCTCAACCTACATACAACGTAGTCCTCAACATCCTCATATGCATTTAAATATTCATTCATGCAAGCTATTATGATAATAAGAAAGAAGGTTCTGGAAAAATGTGAAATTGAGAGAAAAATTGCCCCGACAATCAAACAGGTCATCATTCGAATAAAAAAAATTAAAAGTACCTAAATTTCACTGTAGATCATTTGAGATCCTTGACGACCTAATTCGTAAGGTAGCTAAACTATGGTGGCGTCCCTCCAGAGAAACCAGATTTGATTTCAGGTTATTAAGGCCTGGGTGTTGTTAGTGAAACAGATGTCCAGCTTCCACGGCCCAATGTTTCGTTGTAAAGAGGAGCGGTACCCCTTTTGTCCTGGAAGATGTTTGACAGGGAAAAAATTGGTCTTTCAGAGTTTGCTTTTCCTTAGTCGCCTTTAGGAAACACTGCAATAATCAATCAACTTAAGATCATTAGACATTCCACGTGATTTTGATCTGTAACTAAATTTCTACGAATTTCTTTATTCCATGATTGATTTGGCATTTTTTATGTAGAATTTTTAAGTTTCTTGAGGATTACTTTGGGGCGAACATCTTAATTTTGTGCCGTGGTCAGATGACGAGGACGAGACATCAGCCGGCTATCCTTTCTCAAACTTTCATGTCACACCCGAGGCAGGACGCTTTATCTTCGACATCAAATTTCACGCGCACCGGACCCATATGCTTGTTGGATCTGTGATATAGCGGGTTTCGAACCTCAAATTCACCGGTCTCAAGGCCAAGACCTTACAAATAATCACCGCAGTCCCTTGTTCGATGAATGTATGAGGTAATAAAACACATCTAAAATAAAGGAGAAATGTATTAATTATTCTAAATGGAATGACTTTATCGCGCATGTTTAAATAATTAAAAGGAATTAGAGCAAGAATTAGTGAGTAGTTATTGGAACGTTGTAAGTCTTCATGTAAAATCAAATAATTGCAACACTGACTTCTTAATTTCCTGATTCAGGCAACATTCCCCGAATCCAACAAGATTAATTTACTTTTGCTTATTATTTACTTTTCGAAGAAGTTTCTGTCTATCTTTGATATAATTAAGTTTAGAGGAAACGTCAAATGAATTTTCAATCACTTGGTTCGGAAGTTTCAAAAACAAACATTTCGTTGATGCATATTATTTAAAAACTTTTAGAGGGTGTGATAAATTTTCTTTCAGTTATATTAACGAATTTCTCACCTTAGAGAAGTTTCTACGAGTTCACGACTGCATTGTCAAGGGTTGAAAAACGCAGAAGATTTCTACAGTGTATTAATTTTAATATTGAAATATTACTTGATGGCTGAATATTTGGCTTAGAATTCTGTAGATATAATTTTGTCACAACTTTGAGTAAATTCTGCATCTTTCATACTTTCAAAAATTAATGAGCAAAGACTACGAATATATTTATTAATAAAATATTAATATAAATTTCATAAGAAACCATTTAATATATTAGTAATCATTTCCTATTTTGAGAACGAGACGTTTTGGCCTCCGAGCTTTACGGATTGGACTCCAGTGGAGATCTTATCTCTACGACTTCCAGTGGCGTAGCAAAAGGGGTTAAGGGGGGAGCATAGATGCCCCGGGCACCATTCTTAGAGAGCGCCGTAGAGACAAGATGTTAGAGTGTTTATATAAATTTTAAACGTCAATTATAAAGAGGAGTGAGAAATAGGGGCAAAGATGAAGGGTGGGAAAATAAAATTATGCCTCAGTTTCAAGGGGTGCAAAATAATGTCACCATGGCCTGAGGCCCAGTCACCCTCGCTACGCCACTGATTTTTCCATCAGTGGTGTAGCAAGGGTGAGGGGTGGAAAAATCACATTAGGCCTCAGCTTCGATTACCCTTGCTACATCACTGAATGCCGACTAGAATACGAATAGAACGGGTTGCTTATTTTAACTTCAACTGCAAATATTTTCTGCGTGCAATGGCATAGGGACTGGGAGGCAGGAGGCTTTTGGATAGACCGGACACCAGGCTTAGAGGACAATGCTAGCAAAATATAAATGCGTATTTTTCGCTTTTATCAGCTGAAAACAATAAGGGGAGACGAAAATATAATATTATGACCATGATGCCACTTACACTCGCCATGCTACTGATGACTTCAACAATTTTTGTACGAGACATTAGAGGACGAAGATCTACGCCTGTCTTCTAATGTTTCGACACTTCTTCTGGTGTAGGCAACGAAGTCAACGGTTTCACTTATCCTTTCTACATTACTGGATGCCGACCAGAGTACGGATAGAAGGGGTTACCTATTTAAAACTCCAATGCAAAAATTTTCTGCGTATAGTGACAGAATGACTGAGAGATAATACGCGTATGGATAGACCATGCGTCGACTTAGAGGATAATGGTGCCAATATATAAGTGCATATTTGTCACTTTTATAAGCTAAAAATAATATTATGACCCTGATGCTACTTACCGTCGCTACGCCACTGACGACTTTAATAATTTTTGTACGAGACATTAGAGGACGAAGATATCTACACCTGAATGCTTTTACCAAGGGTCTTCTAATGTTTCGACAATTCTTCTGGTGTAGTCAACGAAGTCCACGGTTCCACCTATCTTCCCTACATTACTGGACGCCAGATAGAGTACAGATAGAAGAGGTTACCTATTTAAACCTTTAATGCAAATATTTTCTGCGTGCAATGGCATAGTGAATGAGAGACAATACGCGTATGGATAGACCGGGCGTCCGACTTAGAGGATAATTGTACCAAAATATAAGTGTATATTTGTCACTTTTATGAGCTAAAAATAATATTATGACCCGGGGGCCACTTAGCGTTGCTAGGCCACTGACGACTTCAATAATTTTTGTACGAAACATTAAGAGACGAAGATATCTACTAGTGAATTCTGCTACCGAGGGTCTTCTCTTGTTTCGACTGTTCTTCTAGTATAGGAAACGAAGTCCACAGATATCCCTATGGTTAACTCTTTTGAATCTTTGTGCAGTATGTTAAAAATTGTGGGATTCATTTACTTCAGTCTGTTTTTGCTTTAATAGAGAATAAACATTGGCAAGTAATGTTTCCTGATTTTACCAGTATGTATATCTTAAGTTCTACGACAACTATCTTTAGCTTTGCTTGCACTTTTACGGATATTTTCCTTTTTTTGTGGGCACTCAGTGCAAAATTCCCTCTAAATTGTGCATTAATCGAAACCAAGGTTACGCATGTTCAAATTTCGGAATTTTCGATTTCGAAGAAAACTGTTAAACAGGTAAGGAAGCCATATATTTTATGCATAAATTGTCATATAAATTGTCAACACAAACTGTTATATATTTTATCCAAAGACGGAAGATAAACTTCAAGCACTTATAATGAATTTCTTTTTTCTATTGGATATTATATTCGTTGGAGGAGAAGCCCAACATAATAGTGCTGCTCAATTTTTTATTCCAGTATCTTTAAATTTACTTTTGCATTTTTTCCATGATTATATTTAACTTGAATTGCTTCATGTCGACACGATGGGATTTTGTAATCGATTTTTGTCTCACTTCTTGATGTCCTAGAGTTCTGAAAGTTTGTACAGTCGTGTGTACCCAGTGAAAATACATTTTAATATTTTCAGAACTTTATTTTAAATCAATCGATAAATTTCAATTCCATACGAGTGGGAACATCTGATAGGGAATTAGACAAAAAATTGATTCTAAGATTCCATTATCTTTCTTTTAACAAAAAATGATATATACTAAAGACTAGAAAGTGTAAATTATAAAAATAGCAAAGTTTTAAAAGCACGCTTTTCTTAGTGTAGTATAAAGTATAAAATTTATTTATCAAAATTACGGATGTCAAAACAAAATCGTAAAAGCGTGAGGTACTGAAACAATACCGTAAAGAAGTTAACTTCCCTTCGAGAGCATCTAATCTGTGAGATGAAGCACCCATATTTTTTATGCCTAAGTTCGGTTTTACCAAGAAAGGTGTGAGACCTCTAGTAGCTTCCTGGCTCACTACCACTCATACTAGGGTGTTGTGGCTTTTTCTCTAGTGCTCTTTTGATGTACGTGAGTTGCACATTAATCTGGGAGATACGTTGCGCCCGATTACGTTTTCATTTTTGATTTCCCAAGTTTTTCTCGATTTTTATTTTTATGTACCTACAAAAGTTCGTATACTTATTTCCCAGCCCTAATTCAATAATATTGATCGTTATTTCCTATATATTGTTGTAAAAATGTCAAATTATTTCAGGCTCATAGTGACAACAGTCGCCATTAATAATGAATCTTACAGAAGAAAAAAGTTCAACTCTCTCCTCAATTCCTGGATATTTTTTTAGTTAGAATTGGAAGGAAATACCAAAAAATTATTTAAACACGCAAATATAGCTTTGTATGACAGAATTGTTCAGTTTGGTAAGATTTTCCTTAAGATTAAGCAAAAATAATAACTTTTAATCTTAGAGATCAGTTGTGCCCGATCGTTGTTGGCATTTGTATTGAGCCCGACCGAAGGTTAAGCTGCAATAAAGAATCACAAGAAAGAAAATTCTGGACATCAATTAAAAATTTGGTAAACATGTGATTAAAATTCCAATTTGCTTAGAATTTCTCCACCAGCGCCTCATGATTTTATGATTTTATTTTGACGTCCACATTTTTGATAGTATCTCTTTTTGATAACATCTATTTCTGCTTTCTAGTATTGTATTGTGTATTTAATATGTATCAATGCTGTGTTTCTGGTTTTACTTTCGAGATTATTGAGTCGCATAAGGTAGGTGAGTCAAAGGTGTCCAGTGTTCCTAAGGTAGCCCCCCCCCCCAAAAAAGTAGAATTAGTTTCATTTTTAATCACAAAATGTCACTACTGTATTGCAAAACACGTATCTGCGTTGCATGTGGCTGAATTTGTAAAGATCAAATTGATCTGTCGCCATTGTTTGCAGTGATTTCACTTTTGAGGAGTAGTCGTTCTAATTTCCAGGTAAGAAGATATTGTCACGTAGAAATGAGCTTACTACGCAATGTAACTAACAGAAAGATTTATTTGGCCGTAGTACTCTACACGGACAGCACCACAGCCGAAGACTTATTCAGCTGTGGTCATTTCATATACCTGGTGGAATGTTCTAGAACACTCCACCAGAGGGTTATTTACATAGATGAAATTTACTTAGATGATATTTTGCATATGAATTAAATAACAGAAATAATTATTGTAAACATAAAAGTCCAACGACTCGAGTCTCTTGGCATTGCAGAGCAGCGCCCTAACTATTCGGTTATCGAGTCTTCAGCTAGACCGCGACAATATTTTAAATTATATGTGTTTAAATTCTTAGAAATTTGTGTTATGATACGTTTTAAAAATTTTTCTCTTTAACAAAATTTACTTCAATTCTAATAAATTTATCACATTAATAGTTTTAAGTTGTGCAAATGGCGACCATATGCATGTTCCCAAGGTGGTACGGGTGTCAGGTAACATCAGGAAAAAATATGGAAATTAGTGTAGTAAGGGTAATTTTCAAAACTTCTTTCAATCTGAAAAAACTTACTACCATTTATTTTTAAATTTATAACAATAAAAGATTTTTTATTTAATTATATTGAATTGTGGCTATAGTTTTATTTGCATATTAGAAAACTCTCACGGAATCTAAAATAAACTTTTGTTAAATCTTCGCCTAGTTATTGTTATAAGTATAACAATAAAATATTGAACATTGTAATACTCTTCTACAAGTGAAAATAGTTTTCCGAGTATTTTTTTTTCACAGTTTAAAAGTGATTTCCATGTATGGGCCACCTTTGGAACACTATGAACCACAGGTGGCCCACCAGCAACAATTTTGAAATTGTATTATAAAAATAATTAAATTTTATTTTACAAATAAAAGTATACTTGATATGTGTTGGAGATAAGTGTAAAATGTTACAAAAGAAAATTCAGCCACAGACACCTAACCAGAAAATTTATAAAATCCTCAAAGATTAACTATAGCCACCTCTGGGTCACCTACCTTATATCCCGAAAGAAGTTTAAAAATACTTTTAGGATAGAAATGCTCCTTGGGCTAGTACAAGTAGTTCCCCATAGGTCCAAGTTTTGAGAAGGTGCATTCATTTACATAACACGATGTCACTACTGTAGGTTGATGCATTACGATTTTTCAGAGTTTCATCAGCTTATTTTATCGCGAACGAATGTCTATACTTTGTTTCTGGAAAATATCGTGTAATTTCAATAAAATTTTGATTGATTTGTAAATCTAAATTGCCAAAAGTTTATTTTTTTTATGCAAAATTACTGAATGAAGAATACTGGGGTACATATGGCCAAGTGACCGCGATGCATAGGGCATATATTTCCCGGTCTTAAACCAGGGGATATATTTCCCCAGAAATTAAAACTCCTTTATTCGGCATTCTACTGTGCTCTACTTATAGTTCATGCTACCACAATTGTTGCAGCGTTGCAAAAAAAACTCGTCACGAATGGGTTAAAGATATCACATAAATAATGTGTTTTTTTAAACATCCTTAAATTTTTATATAAGATTTCAAGAAAAACTAATTTATCCTTTTACTGACGTGAATGCATTGCATAACATGTTTCCCTCAGGAACACGGTCGTAACATCCATTTGAAGAGCCCAATTCCTCCACTCACATTTAACTCACCAAGTCACAAGGGATACATCGAACATGTGGAAAGAAAACTACCCTCACGTACAAAGGTTACTGCGTTTTTTATTACCGAGGACAGGTTTGGCTTTGACTTAGCTGCACAATCCCACGGGAGTCTGCCAATCGATAAGAAAACTTGAATTATTTTTCGAGGAACGATTTTGAAAAAAACTGCTCTCCGAAGTACGACAAAATCGAAGCTGCGTGAAACACCTGCTTCTAAAAGCGTTTGACGAAGAATTTTGGAAAACTCCTTGCCTTTTCTGCTTAAATAAAGAAGAGGAATCCTGGCGTAAACGGATTCGGTAAAAGTGGTGAGAGGACTATTCGGAATTCAGAACTTCTTTCGGCGGAAAATTTATTCTTAAAGAAAAAAAATAAAGAACTTTTGAAAAATTCCAATATCTGCATAGCTCCAATAATTCATGCGAATACTAGAGAATTTTTTAAATACTTAAAGTTAACATTTCTGGTTTAGTTTAGTTCAGTTTTATTAATGCCTCCTATTGAGGCTATACAAGGGACAAACCTCGAAATTTTGAACAGCGATCAAATGAGAAAGATGTCACTTGACCCTTTAACCTCGGATCAAACCTGAGGATGTTTAACCTTGGTGAAATACAACATCGTGTACACGGTTGATCTTCAGTGGAATCGGGTTTTAAACCCATTATCCTCTGATCACGAAGCCTGCCTCGCCTCTAACACTTTTGGAATAGCTGTAGAATAAGTAATTAAAGTTATTATAATGAATTACTTGGGAACTACTGTAAAACTGAATAAGTCATAATGTTTTACTAGAATTTATGCACGTATAAAGGAAAACTATTTGAAGCCAATAAATGTGCAAGATCATTTTAACCGCTTAAGGACTTATCTCGAGTTAACTCGTAAAAAATACCGTAGGTTACAAAATAACTCGGTCCTTAAGCGGTTGAAGATACTGCTTGATTAACTCTTTAATACACTGGCAAAACATGAATATCTGAAATTCGAAATTCTTTCAATTTAAGTACATTAGGCCAAAAATATGTTTGAGTGTAAAATACATACCACCAAGAAAATGGCAGAGAAATAGGGTTATATAGTAAGTACCAAAAATAAACATTTGGTGGAAATTCTACACACTTAGGATGAAATAAATCTCTTTCCTGATTTAGAATTTCTTTAACTGTATTAAAACTGTCTATATTTTGCAAAATTGAATTTGAATACAATATTTTATTTACAAAAATTAACTCTAATACAATATTTATGCTTTGGTTTCAAATTCTGTTCCAGTATCTAAGTTCAGTTCATTAACTCTTTAATCCCGAGGAGACTTTTTTCTTCTAGCTCCTTTAAAACCGGCACTTTTTGGGAGGAAACGGCATAATTGGACTCTTCCAATCTGGATGGTCATTTACCCCACCACCCCAACCCCTGCTGTAATATTCCCTTAAGGCGCACTGAAATGGGCTTTGGTTGGCGAGGATAATTGGACCCCCTACCACACTTGTCTCCTAAGCTATCTCAGAATCTCACCTCCCCTCAAAAGAAACGAACTGTCTCAGACCGGCCCTCGTCGGTGTTAAGGGGAAATCTTTAGACCGCCTCGCTCGGTATGAGAGGGTTAAAATCAGACATGCATTGTGACCAGTACAGCGATAATTTTTTTCTGATGTAGAAATCTTCCAGTATTATTGTTATGAAATTCAGAAAGATAAGTAAGTCACAAGATACAAAATTATCTAGACGATGCTGAAAAAATACCTGCTTTTCCAGTTAGCTGAATAAGAGGATAACGATTTCACTTATAGACGATAATGGGTTATTTCCTCTATGTCAGTTAAAGATAATTGTGAAAGTGTTCTCACTTCGACTGTTTCGTATATTTCAATAATACTACGCGTTTTCGTGTTAAGTTTCGTAGCAGAGGGAATAAAATCGAATATTCATTTTAAGCCTCTTGCCTTTGATTGATTAAGCTCAACATTTGATACTAACCTACAATTTTAGTATCTACATACCGAATTTCATTTATATATCTTCTTGTATACTTTTAGTTTTTGCATTCACATGCACAAGAATAATCAAACAGTGGACGGATTTGATTCAAAACATGCACAAATCTACAATTTTGGTGATAAGCGAATCTGCTGAATTGCACTTATATAGCGTGTTGCATTTTTGTGTTTTCGCATTTGCGTGCATACAGTCGGATAAATACACAGATTTACCTATGTAGGATTTTTTCCAAAATTTTATACAAATCTGATTATTTAATGTAGAGATTACATATTAAACTGTATTCATATAGCTCCTTCAATTTTGGATTTTTCGTGTACACAGGCAAACAGACAGAGAATTCCAAAAATGTTTTTTCCGGTCTCGAGGAGTTCTAAAACGTGGATATTCATCAAAATCTCGTGGTCGAATTTTCTATCGATTGTAACACTTTGTACACTCTCTACTGGAGAAAGTAAGAAACGTATAAACTGAAATTGAAATAAAGTTCATTCTGATATATTCCGACTAACAATTATAAAAGTACTAAAAATAACATCCACTGTCGCTACTTTCATAGCAGTAAAAGAGAATTAAGCTCTTTGTTATTTTTGTATTTCACTATTTGTTACTAGAAGATTTGTGCCCTTCTAAGAAGGTACTTTTAGCTTGCCAACAATATCTCAGATCTGATTGTCGCAAATTTACTAACGACACTTGTTGATGGAAATCTTATTCAGATTGCCAAAGTGCTTAAGAAATAAAGAAAGCATGAAAAACAGAAATGATGAATCAATTGACACTAACTTTTGTTTTGCAAAATATATAATTATTCAATTCCAAAATTAAGTACGAAAACGAATGAACATTTTTAACAAAAGTAAAGATCTCCGAGATGTGGAAAAATAAATTGATTCTGATTAGTCAAATATTTGCGGTTTGAATTCTGTTTAATGTCTATTGGCTTTGTCCCGCCTTCCATAGTGCAAATCTTTCTCTTGCTAACCTTCGTTTCCTAGCAGTGGGATCTTATCTATGCATATTGTTTACCAACAATCTTTCTTTTTTAAAGATAAGGGAAATTCACTTCGGCACTCTCTCCCTTCCTCTCCGAATTCTAGGGAAAATCCCCTTCCCTGTTTTGACCCTAGGTAATCAGGTGCAAGTTCCCTGTTTCTCGCGAGCGCTCCGGGTGTGGAGTCTGATCCAGTGGCTCGTAGCCACGCCCACATTCCTGAAGCGTTAGAGGCCTTGTCACCGTTATTATATTATAGAATAAGTCACTCCAAAGAGCCATCTAATCACTAATCAAGGAAGGCCACTACATCCCCTCGACTACTTGGTATTCGGGGAGATGAATCTATGAACAGCACACGAAACTCAGGAATAGGTCTGAAAACTAATGCATTAAACGTAATTTTGTCTTACATAATTCTTTTAGAATAACGTTTGTATATAATTTTTATTGTAATATCTTTAAAGAATACATCAGATATTTCCTTTATTCTATTTTTGGTACATGCTACAATCAAAAAAAATTTCGACTGAAAAATGACTGATACACTCCTCCCAAAAAATGTAGATAAAAAACAATACTCAGGAAAACAAATTCCAGGTCCACAAATTTTGCAATTTTAGATTCAAATTCTTTTCATTTGTCTTGAAAACATTTCAAAGTGATGAAAGGTCAGGCAGAAAATCGATTTCATTCGCTTGAAATGTTTTATATATTCAAATATTCGGTTCTAAGAAACAGCGTTACTTGTCGCAAAATACGTCCTTTTCATGCAGATTCGGGCCGAGGTCTCGTCAAATTACACTAAGTGGATATGCTAACGAAAGGATTTAGAGATTTCGCATCAAAAGAGCAATGACAAAGACGAACTACTTTAAAATTTGATTTCTAACAATTCGCTAAAGGACGCTTTTTAGTTAAAACTTATCATTATTATTTGCATTCACTCATCTTCACTGATAATGATGAAAAGTTTGTGTATATGTTGCAAGCAAAGTAAGCGTTTTTTCATTTCCTAAGCCCGCCCAGCTTACCCAAAGGGTGTAAAGCTTAACACGTATCGACGGTACGAAAATTTTCCAAAAATACATACTACACCCATCTTGGGTGGAAGGTAGTAAATAACAAGATAGAAACATAAATAATGTACATGATAATAAACATAAATATAAAATAACTAAATAATATACATAATCTCAAACATAAAAATATACTGAAAATGAATAAAAGCTATGAAAATAAACAAAAAATAAAGATATTCTTAAGTAGTACACATATAACCCTATCCCATAGGGGCGAGGGCCAATATGTTCACACAAATGTAGCTATAAACAAAAAGAACAGAAGAAAATCCAAGGTCAGTAATGCAATTTAGAATAGAAAGAAAAGAGAGACCATGTCTATAATAAAATTTAGGAAAGAAAAGAAAAGTGATGTCTATAATAAGAGAAGAAAAAAATATATGAAGGAAGTTATATGTGTCATTCAATGGGATAGTCTGCTACACATGCAATAACTGATTTGGAAAATCTCCTGAATTTTAAAAATTTCAATTTTTTTAGAAAAAGTAAGTTCTTTGAACTACTATATTTTAAACTATCTGCAGGTTTATTAAGAAGAAATTTTTCCACTTTGACGCTGTCAAAAGCATAATGATCTGCATCCTCTATTTTTCTGAAAATACCTAGTGGATTTTAAAACGTTTAAGATCATAAAAAATGGCCCTGCCGAGTTAAAATACACATTAAAAATTTATTTTAAAGTAGAGTAGGCTTACCTTTTAAGAGAGTTTTCTTTTGGACTGCTTTTACGGTATCAATTATCTTGCCGCTATATTTCAGTTCGTATAGTGGAGAAAAACTATTTATTTGTAAAAACATTTGTATTCGAAATTTAAGCACAGAAAATTCTTTGCTTTCGCACTAAACAATCGTGGGTTAGAGTTCCAATTATACTGAAGATTAGAAGTGTAGGTAAGCCTATTCTAAGTTAAATTTCTTATAGGTCAAACGTTCTTATGTTTGAAAGGCTTGGCAGCTTGGAATGTGAAAGCTCCTTTCCGGTGTGTGATTACTCTTAAAGTTTATGAGGTCTGTCCAGAATAGCTCTCAATTAACATCAGGTCCAGACGTTAATCTAACAAATCATTTATTGACTGATCTTCTTCTTTAAAATATATGTAAGTAGATTTTATTACAAAAATAAGGAGTATGATATTTATTATGAAAAACTGATATTGGTATCCTTAAATAGAAAAATTAAATCACACAAATACCACCAGTATTAAGAAATTGTCTTCATTAAAAGCATATCTAGAGTTGCTTACTAAAAAATATCATCTTAATTAGACGTAACACTCCATCCTTTCAATTTCAACTTGGTTTATCCATTATATTCCATATACCACCAATATTTGTATGGACTTACTGTTAAAAACATTAACTAATTCCTAATAAACCATCTCCATGGATACTGCACTAATTCTTTGAATCAAAATTCTGAAAATTATTCATCAAACTTTTTCTATAAAATTCAATATAGAATAATCTAAGTTTTTATTCTCTCCTCAAGCTGCCTTTTATTAAAAAATTATTTACCTGTCGACAAGAAACTTGAAAATGCTTTCAAGCATTAACACGATAAGAAAATAAAAATTTATTTTTTGGTTTATCAATGTTTAATCTAGACTTAATTGAAAATTTCTTGATTAATCTTATAAAAAATCATTTTAATGACGCGTGAATGAGAATTCTTCCGTATAATTTATTTTATGGAAGTAGATCGAAAAGAAAAGGAAATTTGCCGAAGATGACAATGTTTTTTTACGCATCAATAGTTCCTAGAACAAAGAAGAGGTAATTGTTTTAATTTGTATTTTGACTCGTCTTTCTTCATAATACTCAAAGACAAAACTACTGTCTCATTAAAAGTAATTTCTGTGACTAAATCCTATAAAACTATTGCTGAAATTAATTACTCGAAAATACTTTTGCCATTAAAAGTAAATTTTCATTAGCAGGAAGTATGATGAAAAATGGGATAAGTAATTACATATTATCTCTATTTCTCATCCAAGTACTATCTCACTTGTGGTTGTTCTGTTATTTGATCTTAGTTGCATTTGAATGTTTTAGAAAATGAAGACGTTGGACACACAACGATAGATGCAATGTACACCATTCCCGCACAACATGGCGAAACTTCTGTAGAATTCGGCTTCGAGTCTGATATTCCGTTCTGAAAACCAAGACTTGATCACTACAGCCTGATTGAAATTTTCTAAGTGATCACATATTATCTTTATTTTTCCTTCAAGGGTAATCATGCTTGTGTTTGTTTAGTTATTTTCCTCTTCGTTGAATAAAGGAAGAAATCATTCAAACGATTTAGAAGGCGAAGACATTGGGCCGATAACTGCCATTGTAACATGCACCATGCCCAAATAACATAGCAAAACTTCAGTAGAATCCGGCTTCGATCCCTGATATTCCGTTCTCAAAACCAAGACTTAATCACCATGGCTTGATTTAAATTTTCTTACACATATTCTTACAATGAAATGTGCATTTGTAACGGTACATACCACGTATTTCTATAGAGAAACGCACATTATTAATGGTACGTTCTACATATTCGTACTACGAGACGAATGAGCGTTACCTTAAAATATTATATGTAAAGCAATTTGAAGGGGGCTCATGGGTTCAAATATTATGTATTCGAGACCCGATTCAACAGAAGATTTGCCATGTAGGCAAGGTGCACCTAATATCAGCGGTTGTGATTTCACAGTTTTCATGTTCAAAACCGTTCGATTGATTTCTTCCCTTATTTAACGAAAAAAAATAACACAACAAAGAAATGCACAATAATTCTTGAGCTGAAATAAAGCATTGGAAGTTATAAAAATAAAAAATAAAAGTTTATTTGTAACTAAATATGTTACTTACAATTAAGGAAAATGGTAACCTCAATTATAAGGTAACTAATTGAATTATCTGCTGCTTTTATTTGCTATTTGCTGCTGATCAGTGGCAGAGGATAATGAAATGGACATAAAACAATCTAGCAACTCCTTTTCAAAATAAAGCCTAGGAGTTTTTTTTAAATATGAATGCTGCTTCTGAAATGATATTGAAAATTTCTTAAATCCTATCCGACTTTCAGTTTTCCCTTTGAAGGGACAAACACAGCTTATATCCCTATGTCAGTACAACACATTTCTTTTACGATGGAAAAAGCAATTAAACCATTATGACACACATTGTGATATTTCTATTTTGTCGAACCATTTCAGCGTAATTGAAATTGGTAGAGAATTTGTAGTAAAATGGGATCGTAAAAGTTTTCTGCACCGAGAGCAATCTCTTGAAATAATCACTCTTGTGTTTTTATGTTAGCCAAGAGGGCAAAAGTCGCTAAAGTCAAGTTTGAAATAAAACCTTAATGGTTCAGAGCACATTTAGCAGCTTAAAAGCGATTGCATGTCGTTGGAACAGAGGCAGATACTCAGAAATAGGCGGATATGTTTTGATCGCTTTTCTTTACACATAAGTAACTTGAAACTACATTGAGAGCATTTTATTTCATCACCTTGTTGAAGTTTTTGTTTTGACATCATTATAATTATTTCTCATGATTATTTATTTCTCAATAAATTATGGATTTCAGATTTACAATTTTAACTGTTTCTGTGTACCAAAAGTGCGTTTTGTGATCAAAATATTCTTTGATGATCAGAGTTTTCTGAATTTATTTTTCATATATACTGTCCATGTCAAACCTTCATAGAGAAAATTTTGCACGTGAATAATATTCTCATGATGAAAAAATATATATATATCTGAATGGCAGTTATAATCATCCATGATCCAAAACAATTTTAAACGTAATTTATAGTTTATATATATAGCTATATTTTAAGTGTCTTAAATTCCAAGTCAGTTTTTAATTGCTTAGTCTTATTATAAAAAGTCATATTGAGGAGATGAAGAATGATTTGAAGTGAATGTTTATTTTTTCTTAATATAATGTAACAGCAAATATTGTGGGAACTTAAAACGACCCTAAAATTTAAGTTCCTCTCTTCTTGGGGGATAATATTAGGTCGAATCTTGTACATTGAAACAAGATAATTAAAAAAAGTAGCAAATTGAATATGCTTTTTAGTAAAATGTCATAGCGCTGTGGTACGGTTCGATAACACATATTCCCTTCCACACCGAAGAATTCTCACTTTATTGAGGAAGGAAGACTCAACATAACAGTCACACACGTGATTTAATACTCACATGTTAGTTTGTTTCTGTGGACTTCTTTATTAGATTAGTTTGTTCTCTCTGTGTTTATTGTGATTGCACATTTCATGCCCATTTTACAAATTTTTATTTTCATTTTTCTGTTTCTATTCATATATATTTTTATATATGCACACTACCCTTACTTTCTTGTATATTAACCCAGAATTTTAGATTTGTGTTTTTGTAAACTTTTCCAAATCAATTTTTCCGTCATAATTTACCAGACAGTTGAGGAGTGTCTGTCGATGTCTCTTCCACTTCATGTCAGCTACACTGTTTAAATAACCAAAAGGTTATAGTCGCAAGGCCATCAAGTGGCGTTCGGTTCTGTGGTTCGGTAATCACTAGAGTATATTCACTTCACATAAACTGAGTTTTTAGGAGTAGGGATTCGGGTAGATACGCACCCATGTTCTGGCCAAATGTCTAATAGTGAAAAAGTATCAAAATTGTTTAGCAAAATTAGTCTAATAACGAAGCAATAAGTGATAGTAAAAAAAAGAAGAAAAAATCGGAAAATGGGTAAATCGGACGCAGTTGGGTTGCTGTGGTCAGATCACGCACTTGATGGAGAAAAGTAAGAATTTTTAAAGTTATTTTATAAATTATGTTATTTTAACACGAAGTAAGGAACAACTTGATTTATAACAAGGATAAATCAATATCACTGACACAACTGCTTTATGATGTAAGTGACGATGGAACACATTATATAAATTCTTCTCTAAACAAGATGATTATTTCCAACAACAACAACAAAAATTCCTGGAGTGTGCATTTATGTACAAAATAATTCAACAAGTATAAATTTTCCAAAGTTTTTACAATGGAGAGATTTACAGTAGCAGCCTCCTGACCAACTTTGAGGATGTTATATAATTTTGATTATGTAATAGTATGATTAGAATATAAGATTTACATGAATTCTAAGACTATTTTACTCTACACACAGAACACTAAATAAAAAGGATAAACAGTAAAGTGTATTTTGAGCTAGTAATAGAAATGTTGGCTCGTTTGCTTGATATAAAACTATGTGGTTAATAGTTGATTCTAATTAATTGCCTTCTTGTCTTATGAAATAATAAGTAGAAGTCATCCTCGTCCTCTTAATATGGTTTAAAAGTGAAAAGATATCCGCAGTAGAATTTATTAAGTTTTAAAACTTCTCTTTGGTTTAACGAATTAACACTTTCAACCCGAATTTTACATGATTAAAATGTAACTATGAAAAGTAGTTTAATTTATTTTGACATACTAAAAGAAGTTTTATATGAGCTTAAAGTTTTTCACTTTTCCCATTTCCTGGAAATCTCCTGGGACAATATGTCAAAATCGTATAGTCGACTGGAACTATTCCAGTAATTCATCTGTAAAACTCTCTTTCCTGCCATAAGATTATCATATCAGGGAAACAACTTTACAGCTTCGTAATAATAATCTTGTAGTAATTTGATCATTGATGGGATATAATGTCTCATTGTTAAATACGACCAGAGCAATATATCCCACAAAAAGAATTTATTGAAAATTTCTTGAATCGCATATTAAAAAGGCTAAATTATTACTTAATAACAATTATTTTACACTAAGTATGGCATAAGTATAGTTGTACTTACTGTAAAATTAAAAAAAAAAAAATAGAGACCAATTGAAACTTGAGTAATAAGCGCTCTGAAAAACATTGCAGTCCACCATTTGCAATCTGAGAATGTTTTGAAGTTTCTTTAAGCATAATTTTATTCCCTAATTCCTTAGGAACACTGAAAACATAAAATTTGGGATTGTGTCCATGTTTTTTAACAATGTTAAAAAACATGGAATTTTTTGACAGCATTGAATGGAGTCTAATCTTTGAGACATACATGCCATTAGGGCAGAAAAGGTCAAGTCAGAAAGTTTAACAATCAATATCGTAATCTAAACATGATTCAAAATTAAAAGGTGTACACAGCAGAGTCGTAAAAGTAGTGTCAAGTCGAAATAAGAATGTTACCTAATTAAACGGCACATTTAAGGTTGAATATCTATTGCTATTTTGCTGAAAATTTAAACTCAGAAAACAATTGAGCTGTTTTAGTGGTCAACGAAATTGTTTTCAAAGTAATTTCATGGTAAATGTATTTAAAACATTTATTGTAATTCCAAAATTACATAATTTGATACACGTGTCATACAAGTTAAATAATGAATGGTATAAAAGCATTTTTTACATCTTTTTGCAATGAAGTAGCCTCATTCCGAATGAATAAATATCTAGAAGGCATTAATACACTTATTGCTGAGAAGTCATTTAATCGTAGTAATTTTCGAAACAAAAGCAAATAATCTTAAACAAGACAACTTAATTTCCTGTTCCTAACAAGTTTATCTCGAAGTCTTTTCACCTTCCCGAGCTAAATTCGAATCGAATATAATTAAATTACTTCTGCTTATTATTTGCTTTTCAAGATAGGTTCTATTTATCTTTCACGTAATTAATCTTATAATACATATTATCTGAAGTTCGAAGAACTCGCATCGAAAAATTTAAAAATTCAATGCTTTCGTCATGTATGCTATATAAAACCCAGGTAATCAGGTACTCTTTTCCTCTCAGGTAATCAGGTGCGTATGAAATTTTTGTTAAATTACATTATCGTAAGTTGCTTTTTTCACAATATTTTACTGTCCTCTTTAGAACTTTCTGAATACTTCAGAATACTATATTACAGTAAAAAGCATGACTGAATTGATTTGTAAATTCATAAGCCAATGTAAAATCTTGCGATTTCGTTGTCGAAAACTTATTGCAACTTTTCGTAATATCTCGTTCTTTATTTATAATTTTACGAATATGGAATGTCGCTTCCCAGCAATGTTAATCTTATGGTTGGAAAGAGATTTCTACAGGGGAGTATGGGAGTTCTGGAGGCATTGATCCCGACCTTGGCGACAAACTTCACGATAGTTTTGGTGACAAGATTTAGGATCTCAAAAATTGTAGAATTTTCTTGATATCTATATTAGGAGCCAAGATTCGGATTTCTCCAGATGATTCCATGTGACCTTGTAGCGGAATCGAATCAAAAGATTCGCACTTCGACTCTGACCACCATGCTGCCGATATTCGTCGTGCGTGACTCGTCGTAATTGTGAACCAGCTTGTGTCAACTTGAGGATTTACCGCCAGCGGAGTATATGAAGACATTCAACCGAGAACTCTTTCTCTCTTTTGCCTTATTCTTTCCAGATTGTTTAAACTCAGTTCCTCCGGTGATTGCTGTTTTCTTCAACTGTATTTTGGAGTCCATGGGCTTACCCAAACATCTTGAATCGTCGTACATACATAACCCACGCCTACCGACTCACCCAAAGGGTTTAGAGTCAGCAAGGATCGACGGGCAATAATATTGTTGTTTGTATTAAATAAATTGCTTTATTTATCGAGAAGCGCCTTCTGATGTGTGCAACATACACCCCACATGCACCACAACGTCACGGCCTTTCGGAGAAACTATAAATAGCACCGTGCTCGGATCACAGACTAGAGTTTGATCGACTTGGAAAGTGTTGAATCGTCTTTGGACTTTGAACGTGTTCATAGACTGGGATCGTCTTTGGACTTTGAACGTGTTCATAGACTGGGATCGTCTTTGAAGTACGAAAGCCTTTGGAATCTCTCTTTGGAGTTTTATCAGCAGTGCGAGCTAGTAAGCTGATAGACGCCAACTGTTATTGAGAGTGCTATTACTGCTGTTATTTTGTTATTAGTAAATTACTGTCTGTTTGTGTTGCTAATTTGTGCAAGTGCTGTTTTGCTTTTCGTGTTCTCCGGAATATTAGAGAACAAAGCGTCTTTTTCTATTTTCCTGCTTGTTGATCTGTTTTCACCGTACACACATAGGACAATTGTCGTAACAATATTAAAGATAATATGAAAAGTCATGGAAATATAAAGTTTGTAACATATTCTTTAATGATGCGTTTAGTATATACAGGATATATATGCACTTGTTGAGGCAGCACGTTTAAAATAGATGAACTTACAGTAGACATATTTTCTCCGGCAACATCACGAGTACGAGGATGAGTAGTCGCCGCATATGTAAGGGTTTTCGCTTTCCTGATGAGCATAGTAATAGCGTGGGTTGAACTACCTTAAAGCGATGATAGAGCGTACCTCCTTGGGAAGGGATTGGGACGTGGCCGGTGATAAATATTAGGACTCTGACCTAAGTATCCAAGCTTTCATGATGCCTTCTCTAATTGACCTGGATGTTTCAGGAGAGCTGTGGTAACTCAGGGGTTTCTTCGGGATTCTATCACAATCACCACAATGAGTCCATGTGCCGTCTGCAACATAACTCTTTAACCTTCTCACACCAAGCGAGGCAGTCCGGGCGGTCTAAAAATTTCCCCTTAACACCGACGCAGATCGGTATGAGGCGGTTGGCTTCTTATGAGGGGAGGTGAGGCTCTGAGATCGTTTAGGAGTTAAGCGCGGTACGGGGTCCAATTATCCTTGCAAACCGCATTCCATTTCCGTGCGCCTTCAGGGCTTAAAGCAAGGGGTGAGGGGAATGACCACCGAGGTTGGAAGAGTCCAATTCATGTCGTTTTCTCCCCAAAAACTCCCGAATTGAAAGGAGCTAGAAGAAAAACTTAAAGAGTTAAGTGAGTTGACGAATGTTGCGTTGTTACTGTTAGGTAATGTACATATGAATAGCCACCTACAACTCCAATAAAAAATTATTCATTGCGAGAAAATATGAGACGAAGCAGACGCCACTCACCTTCAGTAAGGTTTAAAACAATGCAATTATGCTTCAGCCACTAGCAGTGGTCAGAAAATACTACCTGCCCTAGCAGTGGTCAACCTTTGAAACTATTTATCTAACCACCTGCCCTTGCAGTGTAATCATCTCATATAGTGGATTAATTTATCTACCGTCCGCCTTTGCGGTATGGCCATGTTCTAATGACCAAACCCAGCGATGATACAGTTAAAGTGGTGTTACACATCTAGCTGTACCAAATGTTTTTATTCTATATGATGAGTTTTTAATAAACATTTATTTTTATAATATCGACGACTTTATTGACTCAACAGTTACTCTCTTGAGACTGTGTCAGGACACACTCGTACTTCTGCTGAATCGCTTCTGCTGACTACAAGTTTAAATAAAAAAACATTTTAATTAATCTGCGGTTAATGTTAAAAGTAATTATAAACTAGTTAAATCATTAACCCGCATGGAATGTGCACATTATATAATGATTGGAAGAAACTGTAACATTCAGATTTGCAGTCGGTTTCCTGATGCAACCTCCCCTTTTCTGAACGTATAAAACTTTTAATTTCCGACTAGTGGCGGCTCGTCAGCTCAGAAACAAGCAGCGCTGCAAAAGTTGTATAGACCTAAGTTGCAAGAAATTTTGTGCTGATTGTTTTGGTACATAATGATGATATTCTAAAATTTATAGTTTTTGAGTTATAAGCAAAAACTAAGAAAATTTTTTAAATGCTTTTTGGCTATAATTAAAATTCCAACAAAGGTTTTTGGTATCAAACCTCAGATTCGTAATCAGCACCCGAAAAAACATGAAGGAGCAAAGAACTACAACTCCTGTAGAATTTGATTTAAAATACTACTTAATAACTGGACTACTGTTAAAAAGCGCAAAAAAAGCCAAATGAGGAAGTCGCGCCAAACGAGGCTGGGAAAAACGCAGCTCATATGATATAATTTCAAGCGGAGAAAGGGTTGCTTTTTCTCCTAACTGAGAGCTTCGTGTTGCTCAGTGTGCGAATTTTGATCCTTAGGAGAGACAAAACTGTGCAGCTCTGCTCTGTTTCTCTCTTTATTCTTGATTGATTTCCAATCTTCCTTTTCTGATTTTTATTACTTTTTTGCCATTTTTGTTGATCACTGAACTCTCTCAGAGAAGAAGTAAGCAAATTAGATTTAAAGGGAAATTCATGCTTTTAAAATAATTTCAGGGGCCACTGCAGCTCTAATGGACGAGTCGCCACTGTTTTCGACACAAAACTTGTTAGAGCATGAATTCTATCAGCCGAAACTTTCTTCTTTCTACTTTGGAATTCAAAATCCGTTTCTCATATCTTTCCTATCGTTCTTTCCAACAAACTCATTCTGATCCATATGTGTTTCAAGGAACTTTTCTTTTGCATCTTTCCCAGTATGAAAACTTTAAAGCATTAACGGTTAACTCTCAAGAGGCAGATCATGTTGGTTTCGGAATTGCTAATGATAACACTTCTTACAGCCACACTTTCCAAATATACTTTTCAATATATGCAGCTGAAGTAACTGCCATCACATGCAGGGTGATTCAAAATTAAAATTGCACAGTGTTAAGGGAGGTACAAAATACAAAATAAAAGCCAAAATCACACGAAATGCATGGCAGGGAACGCCAAACGAATGAGATAGAGGGCGCTGTTTGGCAGCGCTGTTGTTGGGTTTCAATG
This sequence comes from Araneus ventricosus, assembly GCA_013235015.1. Classification (NCBI taxonomy): domain Eukaryota; kingdom Metazoa; phylum Arthropoda; class Arachnida; order Araneae; family Araneidae; genus Araneus; species Araneus ventricosus. The sequence goes on from BGPR01000954.1 coordinate 280,562, forward strand.
CAAATGATTTAAGGTTCCGACCGCTTACGGAGAAAATGCAATTGTTCACGAATATTGGCGGACGTACCGACCTTGCTGAAATTTCCGCTGAGAACAGGATTTTTTGAAAGGGTTCGCCAATCCATGCAACGTCACTGTAAATCGTTTAAATGGGCATATATACATATTGTCCAAGTATGAAGTATCGCCAATTAAAGAGTCTTTGTCATCTTCGTCTTTCGTGTAACTCATCCGTTTGTCGTTTTATTTTACATATTCCTAAGTGATTCTGGCTTGATTTTGTGCTTTCTATCTTTCCTAATAATTTGTAAGATAAATTTTGAATCTCAGTCCATTCACTTTGGCATATTTCGTCATGCGTCCACTGAAAATTGTGCGTATGCAAAAATATATGAGGATTTTGTAACAGCTATATTATGTTGATTGCTCCTGACACACACTTGTTCTACGGATCTAGGAAGAGGTATCATCTCTAAAGAGCAGTAGATTTAACTTAATGATATGTGACAAATTCTTCAACATTTCTATGTAAAAAAATAATCGAAAAATCATTTGGATTATGAAAAAATTCATTTATAAATTAAAAAAAAAATTAAATTAATTTTTATTTATAATGATTTACCGATCATTTTCCTATTTATTTTCAAATTTTGCATTCGGAATTTTTTCCCCTCTGTAGTAACGAGTTTTAAAACCCCATTTATGAGTTTTTTGTAATCCCTTAAGGAACTGAGTACCGTGGTATCAGAAAACTGAGCTTTGTTACCTGAGCTCACACCAGGAACAAATCGGGACTGAGAGAAAATGTAGTCCCTCAAGAAGTTTTTATCCTCTATGAAGAGAAGAATATTGGCTCAGTTTTCCCTACGTTTTCCCTGACGACGGAAACCTTTTGTAGGAAAGTTACTTTAAGGTTGCCAGAAGATTTGCATATTATTTAAAAAATTCAATAAAATAGAAATTAAATTTATAAGCTGGAAAAAGCTGGAGTTATTGAACTTCTGCAGTACTTATAGGCTAGCCGCTTCAGTTTACATGGATTACAGCATTTTTTATTACTGCGGATATATTGCGTTGCTTATTCCCTTGGTAGATGAGAACAGAGAACAGTCTTTTCTACTTTGTTTCCTTATTTCAAATTATGGTTTTGTTTGGTGTTCCGGGGAAACAAACTCTTTTTAGCATTATTGCTAGAGTTTGTGATTAGAAAACGTCGAATTCATTGATATACACGCCCGTTCGGGATTTCCCTCGCTGATGACGCGTCCCGGACGTTGGCAATCTGTTCCCTTTTTTTGTTGTTTTGGTTTTCATTTTTGACATGGTTTTGTTTTCTTTTGTTAATATATATATATATATATATATATATATTTCTCTGAGGCATGACAAAGCCGAGGCAGCGTGAAACACCTGAGTTTAAAGGTATTTGGTAGAGATTTTGAAGGATTTCTCTCCCTTTTCTTAAAATAAGCAAGATGGTAAATTCTACTGAAGCGGGAGAATATTTGGAATTCAAAACTTCTTTTGGTGAAAAATTTATTCTTAGGAACGAAATAAAAAAATATCTTCCGAACAATTTTAGTATATTTCTTAGAATTTATTCCAGGTTTGAAGAAGTATATTACGTTTAACAAAGCATGTTTTTAGTAGAGGGAATTAAATTTTAGATTTGAAAAATTTTATTTACTTAACGAACATCTAAACAAAAATATTATGAAATTTTTGTTATGCATTTTGGTTCATTGTATTTGAAATTTAAGTCATTTTATGCTGTTTAAATCTATTGAAATTGAATTATTCAGAATTATTTTATTTTTTAAATAATGTTTTAATTGGTTTGGGTTAGTTATGCCATTTAAATAATTAAATTATTTTCGAATACTGAGTAAAGACTTAAATTACTTTGAACACTCAATGCGTTTTGAAAATAAGCGATCAAATAAAAAGAATTCGAATTCAATGGAGAAACATGACGTGGTACATATTCGATTTTCTGTTATTTCAGTCTTGTGAAAAGATTCCATAATGATATAGGAAAAATAATTTATGAAATAAAATAAATGCAATGTTTATTTAACAGTTACTTTTTGCTTTTTTTATTTCCATCCACTTCTTTAACAGTGTCATGTTGATACTTATATCAATTTAACATTAGAGGAGAAATAGCTTATTGATTTACTGGGTATTCTTTAAATTTCTGAATAGATCAATTAAATGTAGAAACCAATTTTTTCCTATGGACACAGTGTTTCTATTCTCGCTAGTATTTTTTAAGTTTTGTATTAAATTTAATACTCAGTCAGATCAAGCCAAAAAACAGATTCAGTATTTCATTTTCAAAATCATCATATAAAATGAGGTGATCGTAAAATCCCTAGTGGTATTTTAGTAATCGTATGCATTAAAAGCCTATTATTTTTTTGAGATTACATATGTTTGTTTGCTTATAATATTGCACAGAGGGATTCAAAAGTTAGGAAAAAAATATTAAAATACATAATTCGCAAATTAATTCAGATAGAAAAAGGTCTTTTGCACAGAAAAGATTATTACTTTAGTTATATTAGCGTCCTGCTTTGAAGCAACACGAGGGCTATTTTGGGGCGGACCTCGTAATTTTGAGCCACAGTCATATGACGAGGACATGTCTGAGCTGGCACCATCTCTCCACGCTTCCTCAACACTCCAACGGGAAGATGTTTGTCCCCCTACATATGGTTTAACGTGCAACAGGACAAAACACGACTGATCTTCAGTGGAATCGGGTTTCGAACCTGGAGCCCTCCAGCCCCAAGGCCGAGGCCTTACCACTGGGCCACTGTGGCACACAGAAATGATAGAAATAAAGCAGGAAACGAATGGAACCAAAACGTAATGACAGCACGAAGTTTATTTCACAAAACCAAACTTAATGACAGCACGGCGGTTTTTCCACGAAACCAAACTTAATGACAGCATAATTTATTATTTAAACCGCCAGATGTCTGCAGTTATTGGAGCTATGTGGTATATAGCATAAGACGTTGTGCTAAGTGATTAGTCAATGCTGAATAATGAGTCTGTCATCTACAATTTCGTTTGCAAATTGCCATATAATATCATGGACAGTGTCAGAAGAGGTTTATTAGTCTTCTTTAGAAAACTTTTGTTTTCGATGTCATCTGAAACTTGAGGGGTCTAGAAATTCAGAAATTTTTCAGCTGAAAAATAAACATACCATCGATAGATTATTTATCTGATAGCAGCAAAAATTTGAGTCAACTCTTTTTTCAATAGATGGCGTTCGAGTACTGCGGGCTGAATGAATCTGAAAACAATTATATTTAAAAGGTTCAATGCTTGTCTTTAAAGTGCGCTAGTAAAATTTTAATAATTAAATAATAATTTTTGTTATTTTAATTATTATTTTTAGTATGTATATCATTTGCCTCTTCGGCAACATTCAATATCTCCTTTTTCAAAGATGAATCTTCTGTGAAGTAAAGCTACAAAACTATAGCATTCAATCCAAAAAATCGATATAAAGTAATAACAAGAATTTCAGATCTTGTGCCGTGAAGTTCTACCATTGTGAATCCAGAGTCTTTCCAATTGCTTCCAATTGTCCTGGAAAAGTCTCAACAATGTTCCAGAAAAGTTGAGTCCGAAAGTCAGTTTCCTCTACTACTTGAAAAGCATTATATATTCAAATATTCCGTCCTAAGAAATTGCTTTACCTGTCGCAAAAGCCCTCTTGCTTATGCAGATTAGGACCCGCGCGTCGTCAAATTACTCAGAGTGAATATGCTAACGAAGGAATTTGGATTGTTCGTTCAGAACGAGAATTGCCGCAGATGTGTTGTGTTTAAAATTTTATTGCAAACTATTGATCACTGTTTTAGATGTTTTGTTTCTTTGCAATTATTGCTCATCGTTGCCACAGGTGCTGAAAAATTTGCACCTCGGTGTATTTTAAAGTAATCAGATTTGAATGAGAAAATTCATAAATTTGTCTTTTGAAGGGATTTCATTTAAAAATTCAGTAGCTTGTTTCACAATACCTGAAGTATGTAGACTTGGAGTCTTTTTTCCCCATTTGGAATAAAATGCAAGCGTATCCTCAACTTAGTTTTGTGTGAGAATTTTCAGAGTTTTCATTAAAAGTACTTAATTTCACTTTGAATTTAAAATGCTAGTTTAGTATTTTTATCGAACTGTTGAGATCTTTCATAGTAGAGCATTTTAAAGCTATACTCACATACCATCTGAAACATATATATAGTACACTGGTGTGCAAAAATTAAGCAAAATGCGAGAAATTTGCAATTTTACGAAAACTATGGTTCGAAATCAGTTCTGAAGAATCGTGTAACATACAATCGAGTATCTTACACATTTTAAACTAGAACTTCAGTCAAGAGAACATTTAGGGGACCAACTAGAAATTGATGAAGACGAAAAGGGATTTCGCCTCACTCGGTTTCACAAAAGCTGATAATGGTTTGAAATAGTTGTGTAAAATGTGTACGATACAAGATTGTATGTTATACGATTCTCCAGAACTGATTTCAAGCCATGGTTTTCATATAAATTGCAAATTTTTCTCATTTTACGAAACGGTGTTTATTTTTTGCACACCCGTGTACGATTTTCAAGACATAAAAGCTAGTCTGAAATATTCAATTCCAGCTTTCCGTAAGGTAGTTTTATATGTCTATAGAGTAGTAAATCTACCTATAGGGTTACTGAAGATTCCCGCAAATTAGTCCTCAGGGGAAAGAGAAAAATTACTTTTCCGTATATTTAGCACCAATTTATATTTATGCATATCGCAAAGTGTGAAATCACGTTTAATATACAATTAAAAAAATCACCCGTCATAGTACGACGGGTGCAAATTGCCTCTTCACTCAAGAGATTTCCAGTCAAATGTGACGTGTTTAAATAGATATATATGATAGAAAAATGTTTAACATTGATTGAAAACAAATAAAATAAACATATGTTTTATGACAGCAAATATTTATTTTTTATTTACATATTATTAACATATTTCTTTATTCAAAAAAACCTCTTGGTCTAAAAAAATCTAGAAAATCTAGTAGATATAATCTAAATAGATAGAAAATCTAGTTTCAAAAATATTATCAAATTATATCATCACGATTGCAATAAATAATGAAATGCATCGTGGCCTCCAAACTATATCACGCGCATGATATACCACTGACGTAATTTACTACTTTCGATTGAAAAACGGAAATTGATATGAAATCTATGATTAATATAATTAAAAATTTCTCGGGAACTATTGATCATAGAGAGATAAATTTTACATCAATCGACAGCAAATTTTATTTCATCATTTTAGAGCTGTTAACTTTGAAATTAAAACGACAATTACTCTTTTAAATTTAAAATTACTGAAATTAAGGGTCTCTAACAATGAAATAATGCTATTTAACGTTTCGCTGTGCTATGGCTCGAATTTTATTGTTGGTCACGCGTTACCGAGAGATCTGGGCTATTACATTAGTAATACGTTTTATATATACGGTTTTCTTTTCACGTATAGAAAGTATACAAATAAAGTATTCAAAAACTTCAAACTTCAATTTCAAAAAAAGATAATTTGATGAATTTCCATGTTTCAGAAAACCCTGAAACTATTGTATATTGAACGGCATCGTTCAACGGGATATCTTTCAGTCTATCCGTTCGTACAAATGTGGACACCTTATCTCAGAAAGCACAACCAGCTAGGCAGTTGAAATAAGGCAAATGGTTTTATAACCAGAATAGAATATCTGTATCTCATTTTGAGCCAAATCTGTCAACGGGTTCATTATTTGCCAGTCGATTTATTTATCTGTATGAAAAAATAGTTGTTTAGAAGCACCAAGAATTGAATAAATGTATGCTGCATTTAGTATGCTGTCTCTTCCCAAAATGGTAGGTCTGTATCAAATTTAAGACCCGACTGGTTAAAAGGAAGAGGTAAAAGGAAAGGCAACTTTTCTGCGAAGCTAAATATAAAACATTCCACATTGTGTAAGTATACGAGAAAGTCGTGGGGAGAACTCTCACTAGTTTTACTGTCACTTATCAACAAACGTATGTAGAAATCTTTTTGGTAGAATAATATGTTTTGTCATGGTTGTAGGAAACAAAGTGTATCGAAAACTATTGTCTCTGACAATTGTAAGAATTATTATTCATTTTATGGTGCTGCTAAAAGCTAAAACGAGATACTGAATAAACAATTCATTCGGTGTTTAAGGAGTGACAGAAGTATGAAGAGAAATATAAATTAATGTTTGCCTTACGCTCCATTCTTATGCTGAACCAGTTCTATTATTTCTTCACATGCTTGCTAGTTTAGAAGTGTAGAACAAAAACCTAAGAACTTCACTCCCCTTGCAGAGCTAATGTGTGAGTACATCGAGTTGCCTTGTAGATAGTTTTAATATATTAATATGTTCAATGAACGTCTGTGTTAGTGAGGAAAGATAAGAATCGATAATTTCACCGGCAGTCGAAAGGTGCGACATATCTTATCCTGTCGTTATTGATAATGGAAGGACGTGGTAGCCTAGTAAGGTCTCGGCATTGGAGCCCGAGAGTTCCAGGTTCGGAATTCGATTTTATTACAGATTCGCCGTGAATGTGGACCTGATGAATGTTAAGTCTGACGTGGTGGGTCATACGTCTTCCTGCTTGTGTGGTGCTGAAGTTTGAAGAAGGGTTGCCAGCTCAGGTGTCGTTCTCGTTATCTGACCGTGGCTCAATCTTTCGAAGTCCATTCCAAAATAGCCCCTCATGTTGCTTTTAAACAGGACGTCAATATAACTAAACTAAACTTAAACAAGAATATATACTTACATGTTTCATCCGGTTCTGTATCCTTCGGAAACAATGGCTCCAAAGATTTCGTCGTTGCATAATCTTTCTGCAAAAGCTGGTTCCTTGTATGCATTTTCTCCATGCAGTGAAATTTTTTTTATGCTGTATTCAATAATAAATCGGTTGTTATCACTGAAAATAAAATTAAATGAATTTTTTCAAAACAGAATATTTCCAATACCAAAGGATTGGGCTGAAGTTCTTAGTAAGAAAAAAAAAAGCTAAAGATTTTCAAGCACGTTACTCAAAAATCACATTCCAGAAAAATTTCCTACAAATCGGAAGTTATATTAAATAAAAAGTCAAGCATATTCAAAATTTCTTAAATAGGAGCGCAGTTAAGCCATAATCTAAAATTTGCCATCGAAATTGATTGATTGATTGATTAAAGGAGTTAATGGAGTTTCAGTTGCAAAGGCTATCATCCCCTATTCATTCCAAAGTTCATATCAATCTGCTTCAAAAAACAAGAACAAATTCCATCAAAAAGCGGTCTAAACTACTGCCGAACTGATTCGGTCAAGACAATATATATATATATATATATATGTGTGTGTTTGTGTGTGTGTGTGTGTGTGTGTGATATTTTAATTTAAGAATTATCTTAAATCATTTTTAGCGACACCTCATTTTTAATGCCTTCTACTTCCATCGTAATAAGCGAACTACAACTTTCATTTCGAGTCACGAGTCTTTTCCGAGGAAATTCCCTTTCTGGGTACTTAAACTTTCTGCGCGTTCCTATCTGCCCTTTTTGACTCCAACATGTAAACTAACAAAAACCAGCGCGCATTAATCCTGGTCATGGATAATAGCAAATTAAGATTCTTTTACGTACTGAAAATTAAACTAAAGTATTCTCAACGATGAAATAAAGAAGATTAAGCCAAATATTGTCTCTTCCCTGACTAAAATGGATTACACTTTTCACCTCACAACACCTCGCCTTTAAAACCTAATATTTTATATGTATATATATGGTGCCCTAATTATGAGCAAAGCCTCCAACTTCTTTCCCATCGAAATTGGTATGCTGTGTCTATTTAAAAATAAACATTAAATGAAACCCCAAAAATAATAAAAACAGATGTAAGATCTTAAATAATTTATTCTTTATAATTTTTCTTCGCTTTCCTCTATGCAGTTGGTTAGATTAACTTCAGCTTTTATTTTATTGAAAATGAGTTTTTGATATAAATAACGTTCCCTTCAACTGGAATAACCTTTTAAACTCATCAGAACATCAGCAATGATAAGAAAGTATTTGCTCTTATTATTTTTGTCGATATATCTCTATTTTAGTTGATGTATTTAATTTAACTTTTAAAGATGTTGGAAGAAGACGACAACTTTTCTATCCACTTACGAAAATGTGCGAGATATCAGGATGACGACTGGCTTCTATTATTTGTTAATAGAATGTTTGATATGCAAAAAAGCGAGGTGTCAAAATGTTGTCTTCTGTTATTGGTTGAAGAAATGTTTTGTGCGCAAATGTACGATGTTCCAAGATGACATCAGACTTGTTTTCATATTTAAAAAGTTGTTCACAATAAAATGGGTGAGATCCCATTGCATTTAGTACAAAAGGAGTTTTTTTGTTAGTTTTCAACGCTTCCACACTCGAATTCGTACGTATCGAGCTGACAAAAATCATTTTTTTCATACAATTTACATTAGAAATATTCATTAAAAGTTATTTTTTACAAGAAAAAGGATTTTAAGCCTATAAAGCTGAACATCTAAGTAAAAAATAATATATATTCATACATAATTCATTTTCAGAACCTTGATAAGTTTCTACAGTCTTTCATTCGTTCTTTCATCTCAAAGAAAAATCCCCACACATTAATAGCTCTTCTGACTGGTTTCGATGAAAACACAGCTCCAAAATTTCATAAACCGTATATTTACGAAGAAAATATTGTACATTTTGAATTAAGAGTTTGATTTCATTTACTTTCTCGAAATGTGATATGCATTGAAAAATTATTTATTTGTTAAATTAATTTTATCTCTAAATTTTGATTAATATCCATGTTTCGCACTTCCCTCAGTCCAAAAAAAATCGCGTAAAAAATTATGCCAGTTATGAATAGGATAATTTAAAAACTCAAAACAGCTAGAGAAATGACACTAAAATTGTAGATTTCTATCAAATTCTGGACACTTCTGATTATAAATTATTAAAAGAAAAAATTTTCTTTCCTTACAAAAGTAAATATTTATAGAAATAAATATAGAAGAGAAATGGTTTAAAAATTCACATTTATGTGGTTCCCAATGACATTTAATGTGCTTATATTTTGACTGTATAAATATTAATAAAAATTTTTCGTCTTTATTTAACGAAAGAAAAATGAAGCAGATGAGGAGAAATAAACATGATGTCTTTTGGTATAAAAGCAAAAACTTTAAAACTGCAAAACTAAAATGAAACACTTTACGTTAATTATCTCGCAAACAAATAAGAAAAGACATATTGCAAGATCAATTCTGGGGTAATTAATAAAACGAGAATCCGTTTATTTATTGTTTCTGGTCATTAAGTGAAGAGTTCTGACAGAGCATAATTAAAGGGAGATGTTTTACGAACCAATTTAAAATCCAGTTTTTTTTTTAAATGAAAAATGGAAGAAATTGTTTAAAGTAACACATTAAATTTTTTGAATTCCATTGCACTTTCGTTTGGTATTTTCCTACCAAATTTGAACCCCTAATTGAAGGAAGGAAACAAGTCTAATTTTTTTCATTGATTTATTTTCGTAGAAAACTTGTTAAAGTGGATGGACACATCATTTACTGAAGAAAATAAACGTTTTTTAAAATTGTTTTGCTCTGGGTACGTATTAAAATTCGTGTTTACTCTAGAATGAGAATAAGTCCTAGATTTGTTGATTTTTTCCCAGTCTGCAGTAAATGCCGTGACTTTTAGAAGAAACTAAGAAGCTCTGTGAGAATGAAATAATAACTGTCGGGATTAGTAATGTTTTTATGGCAAATGTGTTTTTGAACTTGAATACCCCTGTAAAATGTTTATTATTTTCAAAAGTTGACTGTAGTGTTTTTACATTCCTAATCCGGGGACTAGTAAAATGACGTGTTTTATGGACCACGAAGGTGAAGGCGGGAAGGGGTCTAACGAGGATTGTTCAATGATTGAGTGGTGCACTCAAAATAAAATTGATGAGGATACCGGGGACATAATCAACTCGCCGTGTATGGAGACCTGGTGTACATTAATCGTGGATCAAACGATACTACTCAGAGTAGGTCTCAAACACAGGGCTGCCGAGACCCTATATAGTCCACTCATTAGGTGCTAAAAAGGGATGGTTTAAAACAAATTCTGGTGGAGTCGTAATTTTTTGCTCCTATATGTTTTTTGGGGTGCTGATTACGAATCTGAAGTTTCCCACCAAAACTTTTTGTTGGAATTTTAGTTATAACCAAAAAATATGAAAAAAATGAACTTTCCCCCAGTTTTTTGCTTATGACTCAAAAACTATCAACTTTTTTATAATATCATCATATATCAAAATAATCAGCACAAAATTTCCTACAATCGATGTCTACGCTATTTTTTCTTTACGCGTACCGTTTAGGCGCTGTAACTGGTTGAAGTTTGGCTAAAGTTTGACTTACCTGCTAGCGCGGCTTGAACAACAGCAAATCATCCTATCTGTGTGCGCGAAATTATCTATCTCACTAAATAAATTTCTGCTTAATTAATATACTTTTTCTATCGTAAAGTTCTTTGCTCAAATAAAGAATTTATCAGTTATATTATGAATATACTAACATAATCTACACAAAATTCGTTCCAAATCTTTCCACCCCTGGTATTACCTAGCTTTCGCTTTCGCGGTTGAGAAGTAATCAACAGAGTAAATCTCAAGAATTTTTTAAATAAGTTAGGTTAAATAGGTTAAGTTAGCATAGCCCTGTTATTGTCCCATACCTGTTTACATTTAGTATTTCTCTCCGTCTTGGCAAATGTACTCGTCTGTCTGAAGCCCTGTTCCTTTGGTGATCCACTTGCGTTGTTGAGGATATATTTCCGGTCTGTAATCTGACTCGGTCTGTATCCCATGACCAAAACACAATCAGAAACACACGTAGGGAACTGTACTGAGATCTCCATCCGTCGTTTACCAACATTTTCTCAGAATTTTCGAGTAACCCCAGAAACCCTCGAGCAACAACGATTCTTTTCTGTTCCAAAAGCGTATAATATGGACAAGAATCTCGGAAACACGAACCGTAGCAAAGGGAGCTTAAAGTTCTTTTGTGCCGGAAGCAGGATGGTATCATTTGAGTTTCGTAAGGCCTTCGAGTTGTTACAATCTCTTTTAGTACGAACGTAGTATTTACAATAATAAATAAGTTTGCATTAAATGCGACAGTGAGTGTACCATGGCAACGTGTTTTATTTGTAACAATGAATTAGAGAATGGAAATGATGGAGTGGTAGAGGTGAAAGAAAAGGGGATGGAATCATTTCGACGAGCAAGCATACAAAGAAAAGATGGAAAGGTGAATATTTTGATGGATAAAATATCCATCAAGGTGCATAAGAAATGTCAGAAAAATTGTGTGAATGCAAAACTGATAACTGCCGTCTTGAAAAGAGGTTCAATCACTGAATCCCCAATAACGCGTTCTATAATAACTCCTTTCAGTTTTAAAAGAAATTGCTTTCTGTGCGGATTAGAAATAACGAAAGAATTTTTAGAACATCAAAAGCGCCTTCCAGTTCATCTACGTAATGTTGTGTATCAGGTACGAACGAATAGTGTGAGAGAAACTGTGTTACAGCAAGCTGAAAAAAGGGGTGATGATTGGGGGAAAGATATTATACTTCGTATTCTTCCAGTCAGCGAATTGCCACCTGTTGACGCACAGTACCACAATGAATGCATGAAAAATCTGTATAAACGCAATAAAGCTAATGAAAAGAAAAAAAGGGGTAAATATCCCACTGAGATAGCATGCAATGGCATGCATTTATGATTTTTTAGAGGATTCAGAAGAATGCCAGTTTTCATTGAATGAGTTGATGGAACAAATAGACGGCTATTACCGTCCTGATATTCGCACCATCAAATTTCATCTGACACAGAAATATGGAGACAATATCTTGATCACAACCACACATAGAAAAGAAAATGTTGTTTGTTTCAAAAACAGTGGTCATAATATTTTATCAGACAACTGGTACCAACAGAAACGTTCATCTGAACAAGAGGAACGCATTCGAATTGTGAAGACTGCTGCATCAATAATATTAGAAGATATTCGATCGCAAGTATATGAGACCCAGGAATACCCTCCTCCAAATAATTTCTTACAAGAAGGTGAATCTATTATTCCTGAAACTCTTCGTGTTTTAACTAAGACAATCATTTTAAACAAAAAACGAGAAGATCTGGAAAAATGGAGGAAAAGGTGTACTGCATCATCTCTGCTGCGAGGTCGAAGTCTTTTATATCAGGTATGCAGGTTGGATTGGCGGCATTTCTTTATAAGAAGTATGGATCTAGAAAGTTGATTGATGTTTTGTCGTCATTTGGATTTTGTTCTTTCTATACAGAAGTTGTTCGTTTTGAGGTTTCATCAATTATGAGCTCTCCATTAGAGATCAGTGACAAATCATTTTCTCAATTTGTTTATGACAATGCAGATTTCAATACACAAACTCTCGACGGATATAAGACCTTCCATGCAATGGGAGGCATTCATTGCGTTTGTCCAAAAACAGCAATTCTTTCAGATCAAAATGTACCGCGAATCACCAATTTACCGTCAGCCCTAACTGTAGGAAACTTAGGAGTTGTGAGCATGAAACACTTTAATAAGAACAGTGACTTCGGAACGGCTCTTCGGAGTGCCTCTAAATTTCCTTTTTAGAGTTAATCAAGGAATTTTATTCATAACTAGTACTTATGCCCGGCGTTGCTCGGGACTAAATTACTTTCATGTCTAATATAACAGATAAAAAATTTATTTGCACAAGGAACATTACGGTAGAAAAAGTGTATTAAAAAATAAAGTGTATTAATAGGACGATAGTAAATTTTAGTTTATACAAATAGGAAGATTTGTTATTGTTCAAGCCGCGCTAGCAGGTAAGTCAAACTTTAGCCAAACTTCAACCAGTTACAGCGTCTAAACGGTACGCGTAAAGAAAAAATAGCATAGACACCGATTGTAGGAAATTTTGTGCTGATTATTTTGATATATGATGATATTATAAAAAAGTTGATAGTTTTTGAGTCATAAGCAAAAAACTGGGGGAAAGTTCATTTTTTTCATATTTTTTGGCTATAACTAAAATTCCAACAAGAATTTTTGGTGGGAAACCTCAAATTCGTAATCAGCACCACAAAAAACATATAGGAGCAAAAAATTACGACTCCACCAGAATTTGTTTTTAAAAACTACCTAATGACTGGACTAATAGGGGTCCCGGGCATTGAAAGTGATGTCATACAGGCTCCCCACACTGGCATGCGCCACCTAGGGATTGCAATCCGGCTGCAATTTCAATCCGGCCGGATAGGACACATCAAATATATTTTTCCTTTTCATTCCAAAATCAACTGTATAAAAGATGATAAAGTGAGTGTATTACAAAGTTTATAAAAAAAGCATTAATTTCTTTTGAAATCAGCTTTATTTACACTGTTATAATTAATCAGCATTTACGTATGAATCAACAATAAAAATTTAGTACAGTGTAGCTAGTTAAATTGTAATTATTATATTAGTTTAGTAATAATTAGATAATGGCGGGCGGTTAATTTCAGTCTCACTTACTAAATTTCACAAATGACATCAATGATAACTTGTAATGTAACTTATATTATGTAAGTAACTTATATTAAATCTAACTAAATCAAGCTTATCAACTGAGATCACAATAATTAGGTATTTTAGACACGCCAAGCAGTCTCATTCTTATAATTATAACAGTCATCATGAATCTGTTTAATCAATGGCATAATTATACAATAACGAGTTTAAAACTTCTTCGTATTTTTTAATATACTTACTTTAAATTATTATTTTAAGTAAAACAGTTAAAAAAACTCACTTTGGTTTTGAAAAAATTATCGTAGGAAACAAAAAGTGTTAATTGTGTCATTGGTTTTGAAAAAATTATCGTAGGAAACAAAAAGTGTTAATTGTGTCATCTGTCCCATCGACTTTTTACAGAGCTACAAATATAACCAGCGGCCTAGAAAGCCCTTTCTGCTTCTACACTTGTTGGTTTTATTGTCAACAAATACTCATGAATAGAAGACAAGTATTTTCCTCGAACTCCTTCACTTTCACATGCAGTCATTTTCTTTCTTAATGTTTTCTCATAATCTTTCTCTTTTTTTTGGTATTTATGCTCTAGGTTTTCATTTCTTGCTGGATTTGCATTTGCAATTCTTTCTGTAATGTCAAAACACTTTGCAATGACGATGAATCTGAGTTATTTCCTACTATATTATCTACGTTTTTTTTAAAGCTATCAGTTTGAACAACTCTTTCTAAGATATTTTTCATTTCTAGTCTTACAACTTTTTTTTTTCGGCATAGTAAATGTATCATCAATTCGTCTTGTATCATCATCATATTTTTTTTAATTCTGTAAGTATATTAATATTCCTGTTTTCATTTTGAATTGGTTTCAAAAGTGGCATGTTTGTTTTAGAACTTTTAGACTAGTACCTGCAATGAAACACAAATAGGTACATACTTACAATTTAAAACGTTATTTCGGTCACTATGTAAAAAGAAAGTCGTATTATAAAGAAAAATCAGAAATATGGATCGTTACTCAATTCATTTCTAAGTCTAATTATCTACTTAAATCATTCTCGTACTCGTATATGCAACATAAACATAATTCATCTATCAATTGAACAATAAGAATGCCTATATGTGAAGCGGGTGAGTCAACGTCGAACTACTCGTACACACCACGCATTTAAGTACCTACCCTTGCAACAACGCGAGTATTTTTTCAAGAAATCGGCTTCATGTATTTTTTTTAATTTACCGGATCCGATCACCGGATCCGGTAGACGTCTAATGATGCAGGATCCGCCGGATTACCGGATCCGGTTTTCCGGATTGCAATCCCTAGCGCCACCCTTGCAAATTATGACTATGGTGAATAATGAGCGGGTAGATGTCTGCCATCTGGTTCCTCGGCCACGTCACGTATGGACGAGTTTCTGATTTCTTTATTTTGGTTCCAGATAACTTCAGTGACGAGGGTTCACTTCCATTTTCCAGTAACCTTTCAATTTAAGAGATCGCCAAATCCAATTGGATTCCATATCAAGCGCCAAGTTGGAATCAGTTATTTGCAGTACACAAAGCGCCATAAAGAGCGATAAAAAAGATGAAGAATTATTAGGGCAACCATTCCAGAAAATTAGGCTTTTACTCTAAGTAAAAACTGAGAGCTACAACAGTAGGAACATGAAATTTAATATTTTCAAATTATCCTTAAGCCATAACATTAGAAAACTCCACTTTAAACATTAATTAATATTTTCAAATAGAGGGTTGAAAATTTCATGGTTCCCATTGACTTAACATTATCACAGAACTACTTTACATCATATAAACAAAAAACTCGTCAGACAGAAAACTCGTCCACAATTACGAAAATCTGACTTCTGGCCACCTACTGTAATTTCAATTAATCTAATAATAATGTGTGAGATTTATTTTTAGTGAAAATGAATGTAAAAATATAGTTCATCTCATGCCGGGCCTTATTTGTAATGGATAAAAATAAAATAATCTTGGAAATAAGAAAACTATATTTTTCCGCCAGGAGCCCTCATGGGCCCGGCCCGGGAACTTCGTCTCCTGCCCCCACCTTCTCGCAGGCTTGTTCATATGGCTTCGAAATGAAACGCTAATCTAACAAAACTACACTAAACCAGGAGAAGTAAAAGCACGGCCTCTTATTAACATTAGCTTGAATTTTACTATGCTTTTATCTGGCCCATTTTAAAAAGGGGTGGATGGTAGATCCTCTTCATCAAAAAGTTATAACAGTTTGGTTGGGCTGATAAACAGAGCTACTCCTTTGTTGTCCGTTGGTGCAATACGAAATAGTTGCAGTTAGTATGAGATTCGCTAGTAAAGCCTCTTCACATGCAGTCGTAGGAGAAAATCTTCGTCATACGGCCAAAATTTCTAACAAGAGTTCTAATAGCCGAAACGAAAAGCATATTTAATAACGTTAAATCTCAATACGAAACTTATACATAATAAATTGAAATTAGAAGTGAAACGTAAAGCAATGTGCTTAAAAAATCTATGACTGCATAAAAAGAATACTAATTTTCCATTAATTGCGAAGAATTTTAATCATTATCATTTGTTTCTTTTTAAATTGAGAATGTTTGTTTAAAAAAAACAAGTTAGTTTAGCTGCAGTTTCGCTGCAGCTGCATTAAATCTCAATAAAGTATAATAAGACCTTGAAAGATGGTATGACGCACGTAATGAACCACTGTTTGATATAGAATACTTCCCTAATTCGGGCGAGTCAATGGCGACTTTGGCATCGTTAAAACATTTGAGTCATTTTGGTATTGGCGAGACGTTTAACTGTCATTTTTTAATACCGATAAAAGCAGAAATCTAATTGCAATTTACGGAATACTTCTAAAAGCAAAGACTCGCGTAAATCACATTCCATGAAAATGGCCAAACTTTTAAAGACATTGGTGAAGAGAAGATGGCGTTATTAAAACATTTCAGTCATTTTGGTATTGGTGAGACATGTAATTGCAGTTCTCTTTATACTGATAAAATTGTCAGAGCCTTTAATTGTAATTTTGTGAATTCTGTTAAAAGTAGAAACTTGCGTAAAAACTCCGCATTTGAAAAAAAATAAATTTCTAAACATTTAAAGAAGCGATGAAGAACAGAATTAAGATTTTTTTTATTGGACGCGAAGTTTATTCTTCACAGAACGAACTAGTTAAAACTTATTAGTGCAAAAATCATTCTTCCATTCGTCTTCATTCAATTCGAAATGAAACGCGATGATTAGGAATGTTGTTCGAGTTCATCAGAAACTTCAAACCAAACTGTACATATTCACATCGAGAATAGCTAAGTTTAAAATATGACTCGAACCTCTGATGAATACAAATCGCATATTCAAATTAACTTCCCTAACATATTTGGCAGTGCTTTCTTGTTGAGTATTTCAACTCTCCCTTTTAATCTCTGTGGGTTCAAAACTAATTCGTTTAGGCAAATAATTCCTTTCACAAGTCTTAATCGGTAATTCTATTTAATATATAGAATGCAATAAACTTCTAACCAGCACTAAACGACCCACTTTAGGATAATCAATTCTAAACGATTTAATTAGGAGTTTTGGTCCGCCTCTCACTATAATTGAAGAGTTGAGTGGATGAACATGTTAAGTGACATATTTGAAAAAAAATAATTGGGCAGCAGAACTTGTTGAACTAGTTTAAATATAGGAAGTTCATTAAATCCTTAAAGTAAAAAATAACGAAGTTTTCAGTGGATGAACTTGCTAATTGCACGGTCTCCTTCTGCTTCGTAGTGGAAGAACATGTTAAGGGCCCTTAAAATCTTCTTCCATGAGAAACCTGCTAAATTTGAGTAAAATAACATCTGCTTCCATTGAAGCCGAAACGCTTTTAAGGAGGGAAATAGTATTAATGCAGACGAAAATATTGACATGACAATTCAAAAATGGAAATCGGTTGCTTTTAAAAGAAGTTTTAGCAATAATCGGTTACAACTTTTCTATGTGGTCTTCATTGCGAGTCATTCATCACGCTGAAGTGCAATGCGTAAACAAAGGAAAGATAAATTAATGGTAAGTAAAGGAACTTTTTGAAACTCGATAATTTTTTTTCCAGTAATGGTTTATTTCAGTATTGCCTATACATTCTTATAAAGTTGAACCAGGGCTCCAACATTTTTTATTTTAAATTTTTTTCACTTATTATTTAAATTAACTTGTTTAACTATTTGTTTTTTGCCTTTTGTTTTCACGAACTTTTATTTAACTTCACTTGTTTTATGTATGTTAATAACAATATTAAAAACAATGTTTTGTTTTATTAAATCCTTAAAACCTATATCTAATTCATTTCCATGTTCCCAAGACATTTATAAGAACGTTTTTAAGAAAGATTTACGGGCACCACT